>OZ024909.1:55367227-55504060 GCA_964017125.1 Flabesymbios commensalis | reverse complement strand
CTGTATTTGTCTAATTTAACTGTTATTTGTGAAGGATTATTGGGTGACACCCAGGGCATATCATTATTATCATTGTAGGCTATATGTTGTTGCTGCAAAATTATATCGGATGCTTTGATAATATATCATGTCTTATATTATAGGCTGAGTGTAGGAAGGTGGATACTAGGCCGACAACCTTGTGATTGGCCCACGTGACTTGCCTCACCCCTCGCCCTCATATGTTTAGCTGATACTCTAAACCATTCCAGGTGGTTCAATAGAGTGATTACTTAATTAACTGAAATATTTAACACTTTAAGTGCATGGATCGTTGACACAAAGCACTAGTTATATGACAGCTGTTATGTGAATAGTACAATGCAGTACTGGTGGGGCACAGTACCGAAAGGGTGAATGACTGGTGTATGAAGTTTTGTTTGATATGAAGAGACTGCTATGTCTAGGTATGACAAATATGACCAGTAAGACATGAATAAATATGATCTCATTAAATATGTATAAGCAAGACCAATATTTCAAAGATGGCAATATTAATTTATGATAATTGTGTTATTGATACATGTACAGTTCAATGATATATTGATGACCTTTAGGGGTTAACTATCGGTCACTCACTGGAGATGTAAATATTACTAATACAAGGGTTGTTTCAGTAACTAGCTGTATGCTCTGGCCGTTGAAGAAAGTTTTAAATATTTATAATAATCTAAAACTACAATTGCAATTAGAGATTGCTCATGGCGTATTTAATATAATAGTCCTATACTAGGTTCGAATATAATCAGCAGACCATTTATTTTGATGCTTTGTTGAAGTGAAAACCACGAGAATAGATTAATATACCAATTTCCATATTTACCATGCTAATAAATACATATATGAGCATCAGAGACCTATATATATTATTCGGTTATACAATATAGTATTAATAGGCGAAGATGCTTGTGTGCATAGTGCTACAGATCAGCACACAAGCTGTCACAATGACCACCTCAGTTGACAAGACAGTTACCCTACCCACTGCCCCAGCAATGACGCAGGGGGTCGAGCAGGCCACCCCTTTCTGATTGCCCAGCATGATCAGGCAAACATGATGTCTGTATGAGACATCTCACCCAGCTATAAATAATCAAGAATATATTGATGACGCTTGCAGTGAGGTATTCTGGTTCCCAGAGCCACACTACGCGGCGTGGCCGAGCTTCATATAGCCTCTGGTATGCCCCAGTGGCGAATGTTTGTGACTTGTTGCTATTTTTAGGTGAAAATAGGGAAATCCCCGAATTCAGACATTTTTGAAAGGTCACTTCCCCGGATGAAGAGTTGTTCACAGTATTATATTTCCCCTCTGACGCATTTCCTATGACTTGACCCAGAAAATTATTCACCGGCCTCAATAGCACAGGCATGATGGTCACGTGACTAAGAACCTTGGCCAATACCCGGCCATAAATGAAATTGGCCGAGCTCGCCAGGCAAGCAGTGAGGGTGGTGTATTGGGCAAACACACTGTTTAGCATCACATATCAGTGATGGCTATGCATCGTAGTACACCAATAATATTTACAGGTAATATATGGTTGAAAGTGTTAATTTAATGAATGTGGACTTTGAAATTTTGCGTTGTAGCTTCTACATAATCAAAATGATATTTTTTATTAAGTATTTACACGTAACATATGGTTTGAATGTGTTAATTTATTGAATGTGGACTTTGAAATTTTGAGTTGTCACTTTCACATAAACGAAATAATATTATTTATTAAGTAGGTTTTTATGGATGGAGTTATGTAGCCGGCGAGGCCGATGAATGTAGCCAAACTTTCAAAATCTGCAGATTTGTATTTTATTTCAACCACTTGATCGACTTTACAAGTCAATTCTCAACGCAGTCATATTTATAAACTAAACATACATTAAATCCATGTATAGTCTGCATGTACTGTCACGGCTTGTTCAGTGAGCGTGTGTAAGTGCCACATATGTATGTACTCATGTATGATACTGTAACATCACATCAGAATAAAATGAGTATCTAGCCGTAACTGTGGATGACGCCGATGCAAGGATGTATGTATCATGTATATACTAGCCCAGACATGCTCACATAGCTATAAATACTCAATAATAACAGGAGATTCACACTAACAAATATACAATTAAAAAAAAATATTTACAGGTATTATATAGTTGACTGTGTTCATTTAATGAATGTGAACTTTGAAATTTTGTATTGTAACACTACATAAACAAAAATATATATTATTTAAGTTTTTCCGGTAGTGTTATGTAGCCAGCGATGTCGATGTATGTTACCAACCTGTATGAATCTGCAGAAATTGTTTTTAATTTCATCAATATGAATGAGGTTACATTCCAATTATTTGGTGTTAATGACATGCTGCAGTGTAATGCCGTAACCGTCATTTACATAAAACTAAACATATATTAAATTTAGGACTGCATGCGCTATCAGGTCATGTCATAGCTGTATGGACTCATGTGTGACATAGACATCCTCTAACATCAAATCAATATCTAACCATAACAGTGGATGATGTTATAACGACGTGCAACTGTGGTTATATCATTCATATGACGAAATTTTTGATCTTGCAAAATAAATACTTACAATTTATTTAGAAAATAATTATTTAAACTCAAATTGAAATAATTGTTATTTCATCCTCCACATACTAAGGAACATCACTTCACAATGTTATCTCAATCAATATTAGAGAGTAACCCCGCTTGCGGGGTTATTCAAGGAGGTACTGGTGGAGTAGCAAGTAGCAACCACACCATCTAGTACATTGCCGCCCAACCCTACACATAATCTTTGCGACCCTATGCGTGGCTTCACGACGCAGAGACAGTATCAGCCCACCGACAAATTCATTCATCTATAATATGCCAGAATCTGAGAAGAGACGAGAGGTGAAAAGAGAAAAAATGCGTATGAAGACGTACACTGAGTGGCCATCTGAGGCCACTGTGCCTAAAGAGCTAGTGGCTAGAGCTGGTTTCTATCACATAGGTCCGGGTGACAGGGTACGATGTGCATTTTGTTACAATGTACTACGTTTGTGGGAAGTGGGTGATATACCTGGAGTGGAGCATGGTAAGTACTTCAGGAGTTGTCCCATGGTGAAGAACAGGCAAGGGTGTGGCAACATCCCTCTATTGGACGACACAGAGCCGGAGAGGGCACCAGCGAGTCCAGGAAGAACCGACTTCACTAACAGGAATGTATATTCTAACAGTTCAATAGTGAAAATTCTCACACCCTGATCTTCAACTATGTGATGTGGATTTTACCAACTCTTTCTCGATTATCATCTGAGTTGAATGAGTGTGGATATTACAACTCAGGTTTTTCTACTGAGTGTCACGAATTGTACAAGCGTTTCACAAATACTGCTTAAGATCAGGTTACTAAAACAGTACCCTCTTGCAACGTCGTTGATGCCAGTTAATTTAATTTTAAGTCCTTATTTACATTTTCAATATATACAGCGCTTTAATATGGCAATATCTATCAAGATTTTAATTCTGTATATGAAGATTTTAATTCTGTATATGATAACATGTATATTTTCATGTGCTTTTACCAAACTAACCATATTGTATATACATGTACATATATTACTTTATGTTAATAAAATATATAACAGCCGATCTAGTTATCTTTCAATCACCAAGCGTCACAACTGTCACGTAGATGTTTATATTACAAATGACAAACAAGACATGCTTTATAGTCATAATTTGTCACACGTTGAACTTATTTGTGGCTTAACACAGTCTTTTAGACACATCCATACAAGATGTTTTAACTTCTTATCAACTATTTATAATATTGTATTGCATGGATAAAATTAATTGGACAACAAACATAATTGCAGCAACGTTGAAGAAATGTAAAATATAATTGTTGTACACATATATATTAATAACCTGACTATAACTGTTGTACTCATAATAATGCTCAGTGAAGTATAAATCTATATTTCGCGCATGGTTACTATGAATGCAAACATATTTTTAAAAGTCGAGATATTATAACTAGCTAATATTATTATCACTAAAGTTAGTGTCAATTAAGTTATTGTATCGATGTGCAGGTTACTCAGCAACGTGTGCTGTGATATTGTTCAACGCGTAAAAACATAAAAATTATTTGCTTGCTGTAGTATGGTGTAAGAAATTACAACTCGATTGATAGAAAACTAGATTTATTTAATCTTAGACGGATACATGCTAGATATAAAAAGGACAACCAATGTATGCAGTGTGTATATATGTTGATATTAGTTTGTAATCATTTTGTTTCAGATGATATAAAAATGTTAGATACAAAATATCTAGACAGGTGAAGTGCGACTATATGTCAACCTTACCATATTAGAAGTGACATGTGTTCATTTTGTAGAGTTTTCAATCATATAAATGTAAACACATGATGTGTGATTGTGATTCTTATCGGAAAAATACATACAAGGTAAACGATATCATGTAATGATCCAGCACTGCAAGAAACGCATTGCTTTGTTCGAGTTACGTATGTTTAAATATCTCGTATCTTGATTTGGATAATTACATTCAGACCATCATACTGCTTACATTTATTTTTAAATTTTCAGATGATATTTTATCTTTGATGAAATAATACTTTAATTTTCTTTTAGACTGAACCAACAAAGTTTGGGCAAGTAACATTTGAATTTTCTATTTTCAGCTGTTTTGATATGTTTGAGGAAATAATAATTTTATATTTTTAGATTGTACCAACAGAGTTTGCAAGAGTTCTACAGCGAATAACATTTAAATTTGCTATTTTCAGATGTTGTAATGTGTTTGAGGTAATAATAATTTAATATTTTTAGTTTGTACCATTTTTATTTTGTAAGTTTGAATTTCCGTAATTTTTATTTCTGTAATTAGTCATTTTGTAAATGGTATTTTATTATTTTTACTTTTTTAAATTTTATTTAATTATTTGTAGTTTTTTAGTTTTATTTTCATAATTTTATTTTAGTAAATTTTATTTTTGTAATTTTTCATTTTTATAATTTTTATTTTGTTAGTTTCTAGTTATATAATTTTTATTTCGTAAGTTTTAGTTTAGTAAATTTCATTTTTACAATTTTAGTACCAACATAGTTTGCAAGAGTTCATAATGTAACAGCAAATAATATTTAAATTTTCTATTTTCAGAGTTTGTAATATGTTTAATATTTAATGTTTAATATTTTTGGATTGTACCATTTTTATTTTGTAAGTTTTAATTTCTGTGATTTTTATTTTGAAAGTTATATTTTTGGTAAATTTTATTTAATTATTTTTAGTTTTTGTAAATTTGATGTAATTATTTTTAATTTTGAAGCTTCATTTTCATAATTTTATTTTTGTAAATTTTATTTTTGTAAATTTTATTTTATTATTTTTAGTTTTGTAAAAAAAAATCTGTAATTTTTTTTATTTATTTTTTTTGTTTTGTAAGTTTTTAGTTTTATCAGTTTTATTTTCATAATTTTTTATTTTGTAAGTTTTTATTTTTTGTGAGTTTTCATTTTACAATTTTTATTTTGTAAGTTTTTATTTTTGCAAGTTTGGTTTTTGTAATTTTATTTTTGTAATTAAATTTTATTTTATACTTTTTAATTTGTAAGTTTTTATTTTTGGAAAGTTTAATTTCTTAATTTTATTTTGTAAGTTTTTATTTTTGTAAGTTTTGTTTTTGTAATTTTATTTTTGAAATTTTATTTTATTTTATAAGAAAAAAATTGTAGACATATTTTATTATCACATTGATCATCATACATAGCATTACTGACATAAATCTATTTCAAAATATAAGTGGTTTTACAACGATCAACACATCGTTGACAACCTTAGTTCGGATGGATGACCATGTTGCAGTATGAACATAACAAATGGCGAGTGTTGCAAGGATTTAGAACTCATATGTACAAGAAAGTAATACGCTTTGTTGGAAGTTATACACTGTTATAAATATTTTAGAATTGATCATTTATGTATATACTTTTATGAAGGTAAACCAATCAATTTTATCCGTGCAATACAATATTATAAATAGTTGATAAGAAAACATCTTGTATGGATGTGTCTAAAAGACTGTGTTAAGAAAATGAAATGAAATGAATCGGGCTTTAGGCCACCTTTGTGCACATATGGGCTAAACTGGGCCAGGAGAACCTCCTGAGGATGATGAAATGATTGAGATGACACTGTCCTCTTGTTTGTCAATTGTAATATCAACATCTGCGTGACAGTTGTGACGCTTGGTGATTGAAAGATAACTAGATCGGCTGTTATATATTTTAATAACATAAAGTAATATATGTACATGTATATACAATATGGTTAGTTTTGTAAAAGCACATGAAAATATACATGTTATTCATTTACAGAATTAAAATCTTAAGAGATATTGCCATATTAAAGCGCTGTATATTTTGAAAATGTAAATAATGACTTAAAATTAAAATAACTGGCATCACCGACGTTGCAAGAGGGTACTGTTCTAGTAACCTGATCTTAAGCAGTATTTGTGAAACGTTTGTACAATTCGTGACACCTAGTAGAAAAACCTGAGTTGTGATATCCACACTAATACAACTCATATGATAATCGAAAAATAGCTGGTCAAATCTACATGACATAGTTGAAGATCAGGGTGTGAGAATTTTCACTATTGAACTGTTAGAATATACATTCCTGTTAGTGAAGTCGGTTCTTCCTGGACTCGCTGGTGCCCTCTCCGGCTCTGTGTCGTCCAATAGAGGGATGTTGCCACACCCTTGCCTGCTCGTCACCATGGGACAACTCCTGAAGTACTTACCATGCTCCACTTCAGGTAAATCACCAACGTCCCACAAGCGTAGTACATTGTAACAAAATGCACATCGTACCCTGTCAACCGGACCTATGTGTTAGGAACCAGCTCTAGCCACTAGCTCTTTAGGCACAGTGGCCTCAGATGGCCACTCAGTGTACGTCTTCATACGCATTTTTTCTATATCATCTCTCGTCTCTTCTCAGATTCTGGCATATTATAGATGAATGAATTTGTCGGTGGACTGATACTGTCTCTGCGTCGTGAAGCCACGCATAGGGTCGCAAAGATTATGTGTAAAGTTGGACGGCAATGTACTAGATGGTGTGGGTGCTACTCCACCAGTACCTCCTTGAATAACCCCGCAAGCGGGGTTACTCTCTAATATTGATTGAGATAACATTGTGAAGTGATGTTCCTTAGTATGTGGAGGATGAAATAGCAATTATTTCAATTTGAGTTTAAATAATTATTTTCTAAATAAATTGTAAGTATTTATTTTAAAAGATAAAAAATCTCGTCATATGAATGATATAACCACAGCTGCACGTCGTTATGACATCATCCACTGTTATGGTTAGATATTGATTTAATGTTAGAGGATGTCTATGTCACACATGAGTCCATACAGCTATGACATAACCTGATAGCGCATGCAGTCCTAAATTTAATATATGTTTAGTTTTATGTAAATGACGGTTACGGCATTACACCGCAGCATGTCATTAACACCAAATAATTGGAATGTAACCTCATTCATACTGATGAAATTAAAAACATTTTCTGCAGATTCATAAAGGTTGGTAACATACATCGACATCGCTGGCTACATAACACTACCTGTAAAACTTAAATAATATATATTTTTGTTTATGTAGATGTTACAATACAAAATTTCAAAGTTCACATTCAATAAATGAAAAAGTCAACTATATAATACCTGTAAATATTATTTTTGTAGTTGTATATTTGTTAGTGTGAATCTCCTGTTATTATTGAGTATTTATAGCTATGTGAGCATGTCTGGGCTAGTATATACATGATACATACATCCTTGCATCGGCGTCATCCACAGTTACGGCTAGATACTCATTTTATTCTGATGTGATGTTACAGTATCATACATGAGTACATACATATGTGGCACTTACACACGCTCACTGAACAAGCCGTGACAGTGCATGCAGACTATACATGGATTTAATGTATGTTTAGTTTATAAATATGACTGCGTTGAGAATTGGCTTGTAACGTCGATCAAGTGGTTGAAATAAAATACAAATCTCCAGATTTTGAAAGTTTGGCTACATACATCGGCCTCGCCGGCTACATAACTCTATCCATAAAAACTTACTTAATAAATAATATTATTTTGTTTATGTGAAAGTTACAACTCAAAATGGCAAAGTCCACGTTCATTAAATTAACACATTCAACCATATGTTACCTGTAAATACTTAATAAAAAATATCATTTTGATTATGTAGAAGCTACAACGCAAAATTTCAAAGTCCACATTAATTAAATTAACACTTTCAACCATATATTACCTGTAAATATTATTTGTGTACTACGCTGCATAGCCATCACTGATCTGTGATGCCCAATACACCACCCTCACTGCAAGCGTCATCAATATATTCTTGAATATAGCTGTGTGAGATTTCTCATACAGACATCATGTTTGCCTGATCATGCTGGGCAATCAGAAAGGGGTGGCCTGCTCGACCCCCTGTGTCATTGCTGAGGCAGTGGGTAGGGGATTTTCTTGTCAACTGAGGTGGTGATTATGACAGCTTGTGTGCTGATCTGTAGCACTATGCACACAAGCATCTTCGCCTATTAATACTATATTGTATAACCGAATAATATATATAAGTCTCTGATGCTCATATATGTATTTATTAGCATGGTAAATATGGAAATTGGTATATTAATCTAATTCCGTGGTTTTCACTCCAACAAAGCGTCAAAATAATGGTCTGCTGATTATATTCGAACCTAGTATAGGATTAGTATATCAAATACCCATGAGCAATCTCTAATTGCAATTGTAGTTTTAGATTATTATAAATATTCCACAAACAGACTAATTTAAAACTTTCTTCAACGGCCAGAGCATACAGCTAGTTACTGAAACAACCCTTGTATTAATAATATTTACATCTCCAGTGAGTGACCGATAGTTAGCCCCCAAAGGTCATCAATATATCATTGAACTGTACATATATCAATAACACAATTATCATAAATTAATATTGCCGTCTTTGAAATATTGGTCTTGCTTATACATATTTAATGAGATCATATCTATTCATGTCTTACTGGTCATATTTGTCATACCTAGACATAGCAGTCTATTCATATCAAACAAAACTTCACGTCACGTCACGTGGGCCAATCACAGAGTTGCCGGCCTAGTATCCACCTTTCTACTGCTGAGTATAAAAACAAAATTATACAGAGCCATAACCGTGGCGGGAAGATGATGTATTTATGTCAACATGATAGATTTAACATCAATTGATCAGTTCATAACTAAAGGTTCTATTGATAATGATATGACACATTAATTACAGAGCTAAATGAAATAATAGACAAATGTCATTTTAATACCGTTTCAGTGGGGGATAACGAAATGCATATTTACAGTAATTATTGCCAATCAAATCAAATTATTAAATATTGTAGGATTAATCATTGTCGGCATTTATGATGATTAAATTGTATTAAATTTATCTTGACAAGAATTGCAGACATGGTAATTATAGTCATTATAATAATTATAATGAACAAAAACAAGAGTGTACATGACATACGACCTTTTGCATATGGTTAACTAAGATGCGTGGGAATTATGTAGAAGCACATATTATTTTTGGAGATATTAGTTTCGTTTGAATGAGAATAATAGACTCGGGCGCTGTCCAACCATCCTTGGTCCAACTAATATCGCTATATAGGCTTATATCAGTAAGGCGTACCAGGGAGGGTGTAAAGAGCATTACATCTCTCTGGCCATACTATAAAACCATAGATATATATGGTCATATATATAGAGAGATATCTGATAAAAATAAAACCGAGCAAATATAAATTACGCCGAGACAAACTTTGGCTCAAATATCTGATCCAATATTGCCTTTTTAACATAGAACCTGTATAGAATGAACGCGATGTATATCATTCATGGTGTTGTTATAGAATTATGCACCACTGGATGTTGTGTGCGCCTCTAACATTTTTGAACGTTGGCCCAACATGAGCCCTGTGATGACTGAATGTATCGTGTTGTCTGTTGTCTGGGGATTTTAGGTGAAATAGATTCACCCAACGTCTAAACACCAATGACACCGTAGATTATCATAATTAAAATTAACCATGCAGTGGCGTAGCCAGAAGGGTGTGTGCCCCAAACCATTAACGTCAGAACAGAAGAGTACAAGGCATTGTTTTGTCTAAATTAAAAAAAAATTGTCTGACTAAATTCCCACTGGATCAACCCTTTCTCAAGTTCTGGATCCGCCCTTATTAGCAATCATGATTAACAAACTTCGTACAATGAATCGTAGCCGAAGTGAATAAGAATAGCTGAAAGAACGCTGTTAAGGCAACGCCCAACATTGGGACTGCGCTGTTGCGGGTTCCTGCCCTGACAAAGGATTCAAGTGCAACCCATATATAAACATATAATATACTCGTACAGTGAATGTGGACATACTGTCCACATCGCCGTGACCGGGTTTGAAATAGTGCTCTACATGGCCCTAAGGCATCAAATGCTAACTTGTAAAATAAGCAGTTACTGCATTTCGACTTAGCAAAGCAGGATAGGGGGAATCCCCTGATTTGTCAGCAAATCATCGAAACTGGAAAACGGGACTCTGAATTCACATGACTCTGAGTATTATGTCACGGCTGAATGTCCCAGTTTCACGGTACAACTATCCACACCATAAATAACATCGCTAGAATATAGCTCAGCACTAGACTGCACTGTATCCGTGCTGATACAAGCTATTCTTGTTGTTTGATGTGATCAGGCGTAATATTGTAAGGGCTAGGTAAGTATAGTTAGCAAAATATGGGGCAAAATATATTGATCGACATGTAGGGGCATAATTATCAGATTATGTATGCCTATACCATGTTTCTATAGCAGCTGATAACTAAAGTTGACATTCACCCAATGCTGTTTTAATGCTGGGCCAGCATCGAAGCCGGTGGGCCAACATTGAAAGAGCATTGGATGGCACAAATAATACTAGCGGTGTTGGTAGGCCTCTGTTGGGATACTATTTAAACAAATAGAGCTGTACATATTATAATGTCACACCCGCACAAATAATATAACAATTTTTGCAGAGAATGATATTTTGACAGAGCAAGCTATGAGTAATATGCTACATATTACAAGTCACTTTAAGCAGTTAAGTTGTTTCACTTGAAGCTGTGCATCGCGGCAGCTAGAGGCAACATAAAGTAGCCGAAAATTCCCACTTAATAACGCAGGCGTATTAGACAATAATATTATAATATTGTAATTATAAAAACTATCGTCATACATTACTATTTGTTTGGACTCTACTTGTATTCTCAACAAGCAGTCTACTACTGTGATCAGTGATATAAATTAATAATTCTACACTTTTTTTTCAGGAAAGCAACTAACCATGGCATTGCAATTGCCATCGACCATTTGGTTCATTCAGCTGACGTTGATCATGTCGACGGTGGTCATGAACTTTACTTTCGCACAGGAACCAGCTTCAGGAGGGAAAATCATCCTTACTCAACATTGCCTGGATTACGGTAAGATTGGTATAGGTCCGATGGACTCTATCGGTCGTTTGCCAGAAGCATGGCTGAGAACAATCCAACTAAATGAAACGAATGGGGTTTTAGTCCACCTTTGTGCACATATAGACTAAACTGGGCCACACACTATCTAACTAAACCGCTGTGCTAAACTCCAGTCTAACACTTTCCCGTATGCCTAAAGCTAGGTTAGCGTAACCCGACCTTAGACCACCACGCGAAATCATTCAAGGCTAGACCTGCCCAGGGAGTAGTCTAACGTTGGCTTAAGTAGAAATGATTATGTTATACAATTTTATGTTGAACTCACAAGCAAAATAGCTATACAGACGCCGCCATGTCTCGCAATTCTATAAGAAATACCTCAATTTCTAACTAAATTAAATTAATAGACGTATAACGAATAGCTAGGCGTATCCAGGGTTGGGTTCATAGCTCTCTAGTACTCTCTTTATTACAGATTTGTCACTACTGTGCATTTATTTTCCAATGTGCTATGAAATTGAATCATTATGGTATTATAATTTTCAAAAGTGTTCTTGGGGAAAGCTCGGGGCCTATCATACAGATTGATAACTCACCCTCCCCTATAATCTGTTAATTAATTTCTAGATAAGCCACTACAATGGTGATACCGCCGTCTATTTTTTTTATTATTAAATGTGTTTTTAATTAAGAGAAAGGTATGAATCATGTTCAAAAAGTAGTCACACTTAATTAACGGGTGAATTGCGGGTGGAGATTATCCGATAGTAATCATGGAAATTAACATACAAATTAAAACATGAATGACCTTGAGAAGATAATAAATTAGTCGAATACACATAATAATCGCAAGTTGATACACAGACAAATCTTAACCCTTTGCCTGCTGATCACGACTATCGTTGTTTTTATTAGTCAATCAAATCACTGACAGTGGGAATGAAATGGGTGTTTAAACATCCAGATTTGTAAATATTTGGTCTCAAATTAAACAAATAATCTATGAGTAATTTTTAACCACTTGAGGTTGTGGATCGCTGTAGCGAGACACAACCTCAAGTGGTTGAAAATTTAAATAAATTAACTTAGCAGGATAAAGCTATCAAATGCTAATTCAAAATATAGCACTAAACATGATGATGTGTTGATAACAGGATATTTAGACGAACTGTCATATCCACATCATGTCAAATTTTCAGGCTAGTCCTACTAAGATATTGTAAGTAGTTTGATAGTGAAAACTACATTTCCGCACATATTGTAGTTATGATGTTTTGCTCTTAGCACGGCAGATATTATATCACGTGACAGAACCAGATAATCCTCTCCTGTCATTTCGCTGCTATTTAAATCAGACTACACTGCCCTTCAAAGCCAAAAGGCAGTATATGCTCACTTTACAAGTAAGCAAATACCGCTTTTTGGCTTTGTAGAGCTGCATAGTCCCCACAAAACATGACAATATTGGTATCATTGCTAGGCAAATATCTACAATTACGTCCGCCATATTACATAGCACCGCTTCATGGCAGGGTGCGGTCTCCTATGGTGCACACGCTACCAATTCCTATCTGTCCGCACCGCATAACGAGTAATGCTAGTGTCAAAGTTGAGAAACTCGTGTTCCTCGAGCCCTTTACTATTTCCAGCTTGCGCGGAACATTGTAAATTCCCACAATATTATAGTATGTGTTTGGCACTCTACTTATTTCCTTGAACATGAAGTGTCGTATCGTCCAGTGACAGCTAGCACATTGCAGTTACAAAAGTGAAAACTTACAAGTCAGTAACTGTTGTCATGAAATTAAAAGTCCTTATATCAGTGTTGCTTCTTTTCAAAAGAACATATCAAAAGGCTGTTGTATTGTGGTGTTTCTCTCCCAATTGAAGCTACATAATTCCCAGCTTTAAATGAAAAAAAATACTAGTTTTGTAAAAACCCTTTATCCGAAAGAGGACCTCAATTTAAAGAAACATCAGTGGAACATATATTTTTAGCATTTTAAACACTGATAATTTATTACAATTTGATCATTGTATCATGTTTTACCAATAAATATATTATAATTATAGCTATAATGTTAATATGATAAATTGTATTTGTTTGTAAACTTCAGTTTTACCAATAAATGTATACTTACTGGATTGTTTGAATTATTATCATTATTAAAGTGTATCCTTACAGCTGCGGATCAGGTACTACAGTCTCTGTCAGGTGACATTACAGGTCAGACCATTAATGATATGAGTGGATCTGCAGATATTGGTATAGGACATGTGTCATATGAATTTACTGGGTACGTTACATAGTATGGCAATTATACACTGTTTACAATGGTGTTACAGGTCATGTATATCGATGGCGAATGTTCAAACCTAATAACATCAAGACACTAAAGTAATTCAATAAAATAATTTGAGTTGATATTTAGGCTATGAAATAGTTTAACACTGACATCCAGTATTTGTGTGATTTCAGTGACTAAATAAAGTAGAATTTAAGTTACATGTCTTATATAGATCGATGCAGAAAGCTCAAACTCAATAATCTCAAGTCACTAAAAAAGACAAATTGGCTGTACTTGATATTTGATTTTGATTTGATTTTGATTAGATATTTCAAAACACACTAAAGAATGATTTGTGTGTGGTCTCAGTGAATAAAAAAGAACATTAAAAAAGAAGTTACCTTGATAGATAGAGTTATTGAACATTGGATGGCTAACACATCCCACCTAGCTTTCTTTGCTGACTATTAATTCCAACACTTTCAATAGGTTGTCTCTTTTTACAGCATGCATATAACTGGTTTTGGTAAGCCTGCTTCCACTGTGACTGTGAGCCCCACCACAGGAATCAGCTGGACTCTAGAAGGAGCCAGTGTCAGCATGCAGGGGAACTGGAAGTACACAATCCACACAATGTACGAAAATAATTATCTAATGTCATTTAACCCTTAAAGCGCTGCATTAATTTGTAAAAAAAAACCGCAACCAAAGGGTTTTTCACCTTGAAATCATCATAAATGTCTTAGTTGGCTCTTTCCGATTCATTTGAATACCTATGTTATGGGTCTATGGCCATTAGAAATATTTCTACTCTTACAGTGCGGGGATCGACTTTAGTCGTCAGAATCTGACGTCTACAGACGTCAGATTCTGACGACTAAAGTCGATCCCCGCGCTGTAAGGGTTAGGTAATGACCTGTGTATAAATAGGTAGGAGAGCGATAGCTTCAGTAAGCCAGTCAAAGGCTCTGGCGTGTCATGTAGTCCATCGGTCATTATGGCACAGTATGATAGTAGGAACTAATTCATAAGTGATAATCTGATAATTAAGCTCGATACATATTTCCAATGTTATTTCTATATTATAATTCACCTTTATCTTTTAATGATTATTTTAGATTCAAACATTCTTCTCATGGTACATTTGATTTGTCAGCCAGTGGAGTTGGAATCACAGCTTCTGTAATGATAGGTAGATTACATCATTATCTACAATTAAATTAAATATAGCCTGTTTCTATACATTGATAAATGTATTGCCCGGTAATGTAATACAATATTATTAATAATGTAACAATTTTAGTGAGTGTGTGTGTGTATTCGGATGGGCGGGGGCATAGAGCTGTGTTGGGAAAGACGTACATTGTCAACTTACACATTCTATTGATTCTAATGATGATCTTTATTTTCCCAGGAGAAGCATCAGGTAAGCCCACAGTGCATGCCACTGGATGTAGCAGTCATGTGGGAGATGTGGATGTTAAGTTTCACGGAGGAGACAGCTGGCTGCTCAATCTGTTCAGAGATAACGCAGAAGATGCCGTGGAAGATGCTATTAACAAAATGGTACAATTTATGTCACGAAATAAATCTCCTTTTTTTCAATTATATTTTTGCATTAAATTTAGATGAGATTGCTCACAGCTCTCAACAGATTATTTGGTGCTACCCGCCCTTTACTAATTAACCTATTTAATGCCCCAGTCACACATACAAGACGCACAACCAACGCATTTAAAATTATACATAAGATCAGTGCGCTGTTGTACGTCTTGAATATACTGGGGAGCTGATGACGAATTATCACATCATTTTACATGAAACAGGTGCATAAATAATGCACAACGAGATGTATATTCATAACGCATAAACACGTGATTGGCTATCATGTGACACTCTCAGAGGGTCACATGATACCCAATCACCCCATATAAGGAAACACTTGTGCCCCATTTTTGATTTATTTGTCACAAATGTATTCATACTATATAAGGGGTGATAGATCACCTTTAAGTGTGCGCTAGGTGCTGGTCACAGACCGCGTACTCAAACATCAACAGTTACCAATTTTGGTCAGAGCGTAGTTGGTGGCTGGGGGCATGCGTCAGCTTTTGCTATTTGTTGGTGGAACGCCTATTTCCATCGCGCTTGAACAATGAATTCTAACGCAATATTGGCGGCAATATGGAAATTTATGATATTATATTGATATACACTTACAAAATGTACAGATCAAATACAAACATATAGTATTCTTATTCTTTTGCAGCTGTGTACGTCTGTTAACAACGTAATTAATGATGAAGGCACAAAGAAACTGGCAGATATTACGTGTAGGTGACATACATGTATACTTATCTTGAAATACCTAAATCTAATTTTAACATCAATATTGTCGATTGCGTTATCTTCTAGTCCATATTACCGAGTGTTTTATTTTTTGTTAAGTAATCATATACTTTAAATATTATCCATTTGGACCTTGACATGTACTTGTAGGTCTGTATATATCATATATGTAATCTAAAAGTACCTCAGCACTACAAATTTGATATTCAAACAACACAATTTATCAACAAGACTGGGATTGATTTGTGATCCTTCGATAAGTAGGTCATTGGCCAATATAAACGTGCCACATTAATAGAAAAAAATACTAATAAGTTCATGTATGTGTTGTGGATTTACTAGATTGCTATAATATTTGTTTCAGTAATATCTCCAATTGGTCGAGATCTCATGATTGACTACAGTCTGATGTCAGCCCCTGACTTTAATAATAACATGATCGCTGTAGGACTAAAGGTAAACTTGGTAATTTAAGCATTGCTCATTCAAATATACATACAGTGGACTGGATGTTCAAGTCCCTTTAAATAATGAATCGCTACTCCGCCTAAATTCATTGTTTTTTTTTCTCATGCATGTTACCCTTGAACTGTGAATTTGCCAAAAAATAAACTTTCTTATATGAATATATCTTATATTCTTGCTCTGCACGACGCACCCAGGTGTTTCCCATTGTCGATATAATTATTCATGGTAATTAATGACGTCACGCCCGGATATGGATGGTATTGTTTTTTTCCAGAAATATGTATATAATATTTTTTAAATGTACATCAATAAGCATCATATTCATGCATTCCATTCTACCACCAGCTTATGAAAAATCGTAAGAACAAATCGGGAGCATAATGACACACTGATCTTACTGAAATGTTTATTGTACATATATAAAATAATTACACTCACGTTAATAAATGTCTACAAAATAATTGAGATATCACATAAGCATGCTAAATAGTAAAATAACTTGTTTCAAAACGTATACCGTCAATTGATAGTCACAAAGACAATTTATCTTGATTTTTGTTAAATGGTCAGTTTGTAATTGAGTATAACGTGTCTTTTTGTGTGGCAGGGTGAGGTTTTCTGGGCCGCTAATCGCACGGCGTCGCCACTGTCGTCATCTCCTCTACCACCAGGTGGTGCTCAGATGGTCACCCTGATGCTCAGTGACTACATCATTAACACACTGGGCTACACTGAGCAGACACACGCCAATGTACAGTACAACCTAACTCACAAGGATGTAAGAAAAGAGGGGCATTCCCAGCAAACGCGATGTTACAGCAAACCAATGTTGGGCGAGCGTCGTAGACGGTGACCCAGCATTGGGCCAACATTGGTTTGCTGTAACATCGTGTTAGCTGGGTTACATTATAAAATAACATTTTTAGTTTTATTCTCGCACTATTGTTTATGCGAAAATCAGGGGGTTTTTTTCTGAAAATAGGATTTTCAAATAATTATATTGTCCTACATACCACAAATAATTGAGCATTCATAAATTAATTATGTGGAATAATCAGTTATTTATTTTCTGGAATGTAGGGCAACATACCAGGTAAATATAAGTGGAGTTATATTCAAATTATTTCCAATCCATAATGACAAGAAGCAAACTAAAGTAAAACGTCGACATGATATATAATACTGCTAGTCCACATACAAGAGATGATGTAAGCAGTTTTTTTCAAGATTGTCTGGTTATTAATGACAGCTTACTGTGCTCCTAACGTTTTTTAATTTATCAATCATTGCAAGACTTTATATGCCTAGATTTACAATAATATATGGAAACAATATTAGAAGTATTTTTTTTCTTTATGCTAGCTGCCAGAGAATTCGACATGTGTTTTGAACATCAGCTGCACCAGTGAATGTTCAGGGTGCCTGGGAGACGTCTTTACTCAGGTATGCCATGAACGAGTGACTTGAAATGAGATGAAATGAATCGGGCTTTAGGCCACCTTTGTGCACATATAGGCTAAATTGGGCCAATAGAACCCCCTGAGGATGGTGAGATGAATGAGATGACACTTTACTCCAGACACAGGATTCGAAATTCGAGCCCTGGCGGTCTGAGGCCGAGCACGCTACCTCTCGGTCATGGAGGCTCCCCACAATACTGAGTTTCGCACGTGGAAGGGAAGAAACATTTTTGTTTCTTTCAAACCGCCGAGACCGGGAACCGAACACCGAACTCTAGCGTGAAGGGCAGCGGTGCTAACCACTACCCCGGCCCCCCCCCCCCGAGTGACTTGAAATAAACATGGTAAAGACATCGCAGAGATTCCCAATATAATAACATTTTCATGTTAAGAATAGCCTGCATGCACGAGTTTGCGCGTGAACAATTGTCTGATTAAACAGTTCAGCGTTACTCACTGTGGGGCGTGTTGTCATTGAAAAGTGTGTAACAGTTGTCTGATTAAAACAGTTCAGCGTTGCTCACTGTGTGGCGTGTTGTTATTGAAAAGGGTGTATACAGTGGTAAATCCGATTCGCTTTGATTTCACGACATAAAAATGCTGAACCCTGCCATTGACACACTCACATTTTAGCCTTTGACCTCAAAGTTATCTAAGTTAAATTTAGATTTCCCACATAAGAAGTCGCATGTTAAACGTGAAAACAGTGATTACTTGTGAAAATAGGGAAATAATATTATGTAACGTCCTTTATTTTCTTCTTCTACATTTCAGCTTAAAAATGCAGTTCCAAACGCTACTTTCGAGATTGACCTGACAAGTGTATTGCCCCCCACATTGAATACCACGGTGAATCGAATGAGTCTGATATTTGGAGGAAAGATGGAATTCTATGGAAGGTTGACAAATAATACCAGACTGTTTCTATTTTCATCTTACACAGTAAGTGACAGATCTTTGTATGTTTTCGGAAAATTAGCTCAAAGAAAAACATTTTTTTCAATTATGAGCAGGATGTACAAACGCTTTATATAATTTGACCGAGTATTGTTGTATTATAACATTTTTCATTAGTGATTCCCCGCATTTAGCGAACAAATGGTGTTGTGAAAGTATCCTATTTTTAAACATTAATTATTTCTAATTACAGTGTGCGTTTCTTTTATGATGAAAATTGTTCTCCGTATAAATACATTATATTTATTTTATATCAGAATGCCACTGTTCAAATAAAAGCTTACAACAACGGAACCATCATACAAGCTGAGGCCACCAAATTTGAGTAAGTGAACATTATATTAATTTTGATAAATAATTCTATTTAAATTTAGATTAGATATTTACCTATGACAGATTATTTGTCGCGTTTGTGTTGCTGCAGGTAATAAATGTTGTAGGCCCTAAAGATCATGACAAAATCTCATTCAACCATTTCATTGTTATTCATGACTACAGTCGTATTAATCTGTTTTATTAGCAGGTTTAATCACACTAAACCTGTTATTGGGAATGAAATGAGTTTTTAAACTTCAAAATTTGCTAATGTTTGGTATCAAATTAAAGGGAATAATAGTCCACCACCTATTTTTAGTTATGGTTATGCAAAGTCTAATCTTACCTGGTGTTCTATTGAGATGATTTATGATTTTTTTTTGCTAAAATATCATCAGACTAGTTTTTCAACAATAAAAGTTAAAAATTGAATGACCAATGATGCGCCTGTTTGAATTTGGGTAAAACTAAGTGGTGTGTTAGTCCCTTCGAACAAACATGAGTAATTTTCACTCACTTAAAGTTGTACATGAAATGAATGGGGTTTTAGGTCACCTTTGTGCACATATAGGCTAAACTGGAACGGGACAACCTCCTGAGGATGGTGAGATGACACTGCCCTCAAGACACAGGATTCGAAATTCGAACCTTGGCCGTCTGAGGCCGAGCTCGCTACTTCTCGGTCACGGGGGCTCCCCACAATATTGAATCTTTACGAGTGAGCAGGGAAGAAACATTTTGTTTCTTTGAAGCTTGATTGCCAGTGCGGGGTTCGAGCCCGCGATCTCCGACTTTTCAAGCAGGCAGCTTTAACCACTGCACCAGGGGCCCCGCCCCACTTGAAGTTGTGGGTCTTGAAGCGCGGAAAGTCAAATACATGTAATATAAACTAGCGGGGGAACATGGTGAAGGGCTAACATATTAACCCTTTAACCGCCGGTGTCGCATATATTCGGGTTTTCATTTTTTATTAACACATTAAGTACCACCTATTAAACATGTGACAAAGATAAAATGTGACATCAATCAGCAATATTTGAAAACAGTTGACCTCCATTTTGCCAAATCTTAATAATTTTCACTCACTTGAAGTTGTGGATCGCGTCAGCGAGACACAACTTCAAGTGGGTGAAAATTCAAATTGAATAATTTGGCGGTTAAAGGGTTAATTAATGTACTGCCAAATCAAAATGCCTTACACATCTGTTGCAGTTCAATCAGCAACATTACAGCATACAACCCAGTAACAGGACAAGTTTATGTAAGCCTTTTTTTCGTTACATTCATTTAACAGTTTATCATTTTTATCATGTTTAATTGCACATATCAAAACAGTAGCAATTCTGCTGACATGTAATTCAATCTGACGCTTCCATTGGAGTGTATATGAAAATGTAAATCAAGATGGTCAGTTGTAGGAAATGTACTCTTGATTTTACTTTTTCTTTAGACACCATATACCGTATATACATGTACATGGAATATACTTATAATAATAATTGTCTGTTCAAAAAAACATATTTTAAAATCATTTAGTGATGAGAACAACCATTTTTTCTGGTCTTTGAATATTGGTAAAATTTACATACATTTTTTATATACAAGAGTAGGCCTATATATGAATGAAAAAGTAGTATATATATGTTATGATTTTTATTTTATTTGATTAAAAAATATGCATAGGCATACACAGTATTGTAAAATATGTATATTGTAATTTTATCCTGATAATATTTTTGTAGAAAAAAAGTCTAATGTCCTGGTCACACTAGGCTCCAGGTCATGGCTGTACTCACGGATGTGACTTGGCCGTGGTTCCCAGACAGACCGGATACACTCCTATTACTGTGAACCTGGAAATATTGGCGCAGTTTAATATTGCGGGTTTTGACGGTTTCATAGGAAACGCCAAAACCTGCGTTCCTATTCAGGGCTACTGGCAGGGGGAGTAAATCTGACAATATTTATCTCCGCCAATTTTTTTCATTGCCCAAACCGCCAAAGTTTAAAGCCGCCATTTTTTTCCCGGTGTACAGTATAGGTGGAGCAGCGACGTCGGGAGAGGCTGGTCTTGCGTGGGAAGATGACTATATAGGCCTACAGTATAAATACATTTTAACAGAGCCATTTCCGCCGTTGATCATGAATCGACCGCTAGGTTTGGTCTAAACTCAGTGGACATTCATGGACTATGCAGCCGAATTATCACTGATCATTCCGGATCTTTCGGTCCTTCACGGTCCTTCTCGTACTAAAGCTCTGTTTATCACGGGCCACTAGACGGGGAACGACCGGGGGTCAGAGTGTCCGCGAATGATTGGGCGTCCAATGTAAAGTAGCCATACCATGTGTCCGTTTCTTAACGGATGTCGCGATCGGATCCGGCAAACGCATGCAGCTGCCTTTCCAGGTGTCCGGCAAACGGTGCGTCAAACTGGGATTCCTTCCGACGTCATTAGGCCCCCCTATATTTATTGAGGGGTTACCTAGAACTCTGCAGGAACAACCTCTAATAATGACGTCACAAGGAGATTTCCATGCGGCAAACGCATTAAATCCAACCCAGCAGAAACAAGACGTTGAATCAATGTTGATTTAACGTTGGTCCACCGTCTTCGACGCTGGACCAACGTTAAACCAACATTGATTCAACGTCTTGTGTCTGTTGGGAACACTGCTGGATCTTAAAACGCACCTGACGTTTGGCCGTGCGTCAAACCGGACATATAGGCTAAACTGGGCCAGGAGAACATCCTGAGGATGGTGAGATGAATAAGATGACACTGTCCTCCAGACACAGGATTCGAAATTCGAGCCATGGCGGCCTGAGGCCGAGCACGCTACCTCTCGGTCACGGAGGCTCCCCACAATACTGATTTTTTACACGTGGATGGGGAAGAAACATTTTTGTGTCTTTCAAACCGCCGAGACCGGGAACCGAACCCCGGCCTCTAGCGTGAAAGGCAGCGGTGCTAACCACTACCATAGGGCCCCCGCCCAACGGTACTGCAACGGTATGCGGCAACCGGGCACATGAAATTGCCGCCTAAATTAATGGTCTCTAGCACGAAATGAAATGAAATTGTTGTTTGTAAACAGGCAGCACAGATGAAAATGGCTGTTGGGGTCATTGCTCAAGTATTCATCTTACCTCAACTGACATGTAAGTTTACTGTTCAATTAATATAGTAGGCTATGGCCTATTCATAAACTTGAAGCACATATGGACGATTCTGATGTCTGTATTTTAAAGACACCTGGTGACTGTCTGATATATTGATCTGGTCACCAGGTGTTCCTTGTCTATTTTTCTCCCTGACATGTGCGTTAGAAAGCAGCGATATACATGATATAAAGTGGTATATCAGCAATATAATTATATTTATTGACAAGGTTTTCTCTGATGTCATACATTTGTTATTATTAATTATATCAACATAATTATTGGGCACTTCGGTTTATTAGCACACGCCAGTGGGGCGTAAATAGTCAGTAGCTCTGTACGTAAACAGGTAAATGGCCGTGTCAGTTGAGCCATGCTAGTCAAATCTATATTATGTGCAGCATGGCCTATGTTAGTGCTTTAAATAATAGTAATAAGGTAATAGAGTGAGTTTGATACTAGCTAATGTCGTAATTTGAGGTCCAACTTGAGGGATTTGAGTCACAATAGCATCGGTGGGGCTCATATTACACAAGTCAAGAAAACACATCAGCTATTATTGTAATGTTTTCCACACAGCGCTGGGACAGAGAGGCTTTCCACTGCCGTCAATGAAGGACGTACTCTATGTGAATCCCACCCTAAACATGACACAGGTGAGACCCCAGAAAACACAAAAAATATTCAATCTATGTTGTTTTAATGTTGGGTCACCGTCGCAGACGGTGGCCCAACATTAAAACAACATAGATCAACGCTGAGAACCAAGTAGCAAAAAACCCTGGCTTTCACTTTTTTCTTTTAACCCTTTAAGCCCTCACGATGCATTAAAGCATCATTTTACATCCCTGAAAACAAACTTAATTTTCCTACAACTAAGGGTTTTAGAACGACAATTTCCATGAAACTGGTTTACCAATACATGACAATTTTCTTTACTTTTTCACCCACATCAAGTCATTTTCATCCACTACATGTCGAGAATTACGACACCAATTCGCGGCTTGTAGTGGATGAAGATGATAAATTCAGGCTTGAAAGGGTTAAATTTGGAGGCAAAACCGACACCGTCTTTAACTCAACCTTATCACTTGAGTCGTCATAACCGATGCTCTTTTTATATACCTTTAATTAAAACCGATACCCTGCCATGTCCCATCCCATCTGAACCTGATTAAAAGAACCAATGTGTTAGTCACAAAACAATTCTGATACCAAACAGACATCGCATACATTTACTGAGTTTTAATATGTTTTTTATATTAGTAGCAGAAAAAAATGACAACGTTTGCAGTCATATGATTAGGCTTGATTAAATTGATTATGGACATAAAATGTTGTCATATAATTATTTTATATATATTATATATTATTTCATCCCAGATACCCCTTCAATATATTTTTCCAATTACATGTTATCAAGCCTGATCTGCTATATTCCAGGGTGCTTTGATATTGTCCACTGACCTTCAGTACAACCCCTCTTCTGAGGACGGCGAGGCCACTCTTATGAGGGACAACGTGGTTGATCAGGTGATCAAGGCTGGAAACAATGACTTGAGATTGCGGTTCAAGCCCTGGAAGGTGAAGTCACCTTACACAAAGGCAGATCCTAACAACAATAACAACATCATGAAACCATAGGATATTATTATCTGCAGCAACCACAGTACTTGGTAAACGCCGGATCCAAATGTTGTACTAATTACCGTCTGTGACGTTGGTCAAACGTTTGACCAGCGTTTAGAATCAGGCGTTTACCAGCTTATCGCCTGGAGAAATCCAAGGCAGCTGTGTGAGAAGGAAGGAAGACCACCGGTGATTCAACGTATTTTTTACGTACATCAAATATATATATTATAATATTAGCAGGGCCTCCAGCACAAGAATAAATACAAGTCAATAGTCAATGTGATTAATTGCATTTTTAATTTTTTCCGCTTCGGTGTTAACAGATTTAAGGACTGCAGTTTCTATACATTTAAGGCTTCTTTATAGCTTGAACTTTAAAATATGTACATCGCCATTGCCTGTTAAACTGATTCAAAAAATAATGTGAACATGAACAATAATAAGAATATCTGCTTTGAGAATGCACATCTGTCGATAGTTTGCTTGCATTATTTTATGTATATTGATAACGCTTACTGTGAGATACCACATACCTATTTCTAGTCTGTGTTTGAATTAATTTGGAGAGTCGTATGCTTTACCAAATATCATGTGCGAAATACTTACGTACGTGAATTCAATAATATCAATCAATGCGGATTAGCGTAATTGTTCATGATCTGAATCAATTGGCATGCTTGTTGATACGAAACCTCGTACACTTTCCTATGCATAAGTACTGACAATGTCCTTTATTGTAAGCATTCTATTATAATGTTGGTATAAAATAAATACATTTTGCATCAAAATATTGGCTCGGATAGTGTAGTACAAAAAGTAGACCTATAAGGTAGCCAATGGGCATTTAATGGTGATTGTCATGTTGGTCATGCGCCGGAAAGAACATATGGTGAGCGACAGGTACCATATTTTAAAAATATATCCTATATTGTACTGCTTTACAAAATTTCATAGTGAGGAACATCACAGATTGGAGGTGTTCCAACGACCATACACCATACTTTAGGATGAAGAATGGTCACACAATTGGGATCGGAGTTTGATCAATACTTTGATCGATAATTTTTTAAATGATATAAGAGGAAATAATTGATGTATTTGATTCAATTGGTTATTTTTAAAATTATTTTCAGCCTGTTTCGTCCAGAGAGGAATAATACACATGCCGCGCCGTCGAAATTACCTATTTAGTCAGAGACACCTGGTGAACATATATGAAGTGAACTTCACAAATCTTCACCAGGTGTCTCTCACTAAATCAATCCTTTCGTGGATAATAACCTGGATCAAATAACAGCTAGTAATATGACAATAAAATTTGCTGCGACGACAGTGAAATATTTTTTTATTATTATTAAGCTTTATATACACAAACATACGATATTGTACAACATTATTAATTATGCGATTGTAACTGAAATATGTATGTACATTAGGATGTCTAATACAGGTGACCAGCACCCTTACCACATTTGACATTCAAAAGAATATATAAAACATGACAAAATAATCATAATTAAAATATCACGCGCACGCGTGACATGCACAAGTATGTGTCCAATTAGAATTGTCCATAATATTACGGTCGCTCAAATATTACTACCATAATTATAAATGTTGGTATTTATGAAAATGATAATATAACCAAACATAATCTAAACTTCCAGTCCAATGATGTCAGAATTAACTAGGAGCTGATCTACATGTCACTGATCACACAACCAATTCTATACATGCTGCAATGGTATTTTTGCTCCTGATATTATGTTTTCTGACTGCATGTACACCTAAACTACTTGGAGTAATCGTAATCTCGAGATGGCCAACGATAAAACAACGACAAAATGTAAGTTATTATTTATTATTTTCATGGTTTTAGACTACTTCAAGGAACGGAGCCTTTTATATAATAAACACTGTAGCTGCTCTGACGTACATAGTTCATAAATTGGTTGTATAATTAAGTGTCTAATTTATATTTAATTAATGTCTAAAGATTTTAACCGAGGGATGGTGACTCCAAATGTCATTTTGTGTCTGAATACGGTAACTCTTTGGTGAGGCAACGGTAAATGGATACTATGACAATAAGCGTTTTTTCTGCTTGGTCTAAAATGACAAATAAACATGCTATTATGATTGTAGTACTACTCACTATTAGGAAGGATACAATTAGGTTATGATTCGCCAGGTCATTATAGAGCTTGAGGGGCGGGGGCCCTAGGTTAGTGGTTATAGCACCGCTGCCTTTCACGTCCGAGTTCGGGGTTCGGTTCCCGGTCTCGGCGGTTTGAAAGAAACAAAAATGTTTCTTCCCTATCCACGTGTGAAAGTCAGTATTGTGGGGAGCCTCCGTGACCGAGAGGTAGCGTGATTGGCCTCAGACCGCCAGGGCTTGAATTTCGAATCCTGTGTCTGGAGGACAATGTCATCTCAATCATCTCACCATCCTCAGGAGGTTCTCCTGGCCCAGTTTAGGAGGACGGTAACTCTACCTCTTGCTTTCAATTCGTTCACTTTGAATACCAATGGGACTTTAACAAATATGAGTGAATACGCCTAATATGACAGACATTTGTGCTATTTTATATTACATACACCACGTGGATAGCTGAGGCTATGTTAGGACGTCACCAACTTATATTATATATTATTACCTAATATGTTTAAATTGTATATGAACGAAATATACACCACAAAAATTGAGGCTGATCAGACATCCCCTTTAAGAGCTGCTTCGTTTCTTAAAATCATAAAATAATGGCATGTTTTTGTTCTCATAGCGTTTTGATTGAAAACAAAATTCCGCTAGTGATTTAAAACCTGAACTGAATAGGCATAAAATGATTAGCTGTATTGACGTGTAGGCCACACGTGACTGTGACAACAGAACTTATTGAAACTTTATCCTATTATTATATTTTTTTAAATATTTTTTTCCGATGATGGTAACCTTAGTTTGGAGTGCTGCGGTTCACTAGCCTCTGTGCTAAAAGCCACATCATAATCTACTGTAGCTATCTGCTTACTTGATCAGTGAAATACTCTTGTAAGGTGGTACGGCATTATAAAGCACGTGCTTATAAAACCGAGTTATTACAGTTCCTGGCAATACTACAGCTCTGAACTCACATGATGTGAATTGTGTCAATAGCAGAGACAAAATATTAATTTCTCTACACTGAGGTGTTTTGCAAGGATCGGTATTGTGGCTATAGCTCTGTAATTATTTTATACAAACTGTTTATTAAAATCAAAATATTGAACACACCATTCCTGAATGCTGTTGACGCCCAAATTAAACAATTAAGCGTAAAACACACCAACGCGATTGCCCGTGCGACGTCCCAGTTTTTAAAACACACTATTTGATTATTGTCAAAACATACCAGCGCCACGATGTACACAATTTTCAAAACTGTCACATTTTCGTCGCGCGTCGCGCCGGTTTTCGCGATTCACATGTCGTGTCGGTCGTCTCGTTGGTCGTCTCGTTAGTGTGTGGACAGTCACGCGATTCTCACGTCTGTAGTCGCGTGCCTGATCGCGCTCGCGTTGGTGTGTTTTGAACTTTAGCCTATTACTTGACTTGAAATTTCAGTCATTTCTCAACCAATTTTCATAAAATTTTCCAAGCACTATTTTCTAGTCCAAACTAAAACAAAGTTAAACAAATTCTAGTGTCAGACATATTTTTCTGCAGATCTCCATTCTGTTAACTACACCGCAACCTGGTATTTCCCCTGTGACGGTGGTCCAACATTAATACACCATCGGGTTAGCCTCTCGTATTAGCTGGTAACAGCTTGCCCAAACACGAGACGTCGACGTCGGGTCAATGATGTTTAAATTTTAGACGATTTTGGCGTATTTGTCGGGTGTAGCCAATTTGATGTAAGCGTGCCCTAACAGCCAGCTCATTAATTCAAGGATGTAGGCGTTCTGCAGATTCGCTGATTTCCGTTTTTGCACTAACCTAAAAACGAGAACAGTTCTTAAGAGTGCATGCAGTGTGTCTTTGGCTTACAGTCCTTTCTAACTCTATGGTCTCTGAACATCATTCTAACTCTTAAAGCGCTGACATATTTTTTGTATAAACCATAGAGATCAAAGGGTTTTTCACATTTTGAAATCATCATAAATGTCTTAGTTAGCTCTTTTCGATTCATTTGAATACCTATGTCATGGGTCAACGGCTATTAGAAATATTTTTACTCTTACAGCGCGGGGATCAACTTTAGACGGCAGAATCTGCCGTCTACAGACGTCAGATTCTTACGTCTCAAGTCTATCCCCGCGCTGTAAGGGCTAATATACAAAACAATGCTGATGGATCACCCTTTGCCTCCTGTGTCATCCACACACATCGATCATATTAATTGGAAGAACCAGAAACACGATGTCATCCATGATGTGTCAAATGTGCCGTATATTATAACATGATCATACGCCTACAGACAGGCAGCATTTATATCAATGTCATGCCTCTAACCAGTGTGCATAATGAATGAATCTTATGATGTGACCCGTCTGTGCAAAACCAGTTTCACTTTCATGAAATGAGATAATGCAAGAAATGGCTTTTTTAACATTTTAAAATACTGATGTGGTAAAGGGAGCAGCGAAAACCACAGTGTTATGTTTTACCATTGTAAAAATAACATATAAAAAGCTAGAATAAACCACCAACTACTTTATCCAAAATTTGCATTATTACACGCAGACAATCGGATATAATTTACGGATTTAATCGACAAAAAAATATCAGCTGAATTTGACATACAAAATGTATGTAGTAATAATTCTTTTTATCTCTATTTATTAGTACTGCACACACTGATAGATTTACTAAAAAGCGATGTTCCATATATCCAGAAATTACAGTTTTTATATTTGTTACGAAATATTTTCGCATTACAAAATATTTCGAATTGTTGTTCATGCAATGATTTCATGTGGAATGATAATAGTGTGGTGAACGATTTTGTTTGCTACTTCGAATATCCTTAAATAAATCATTACTTATAATTATAAACAAAACTAAACGAATCCAGCAGCACATTTATTATAATCCAGAAAGAGTAAAACAAACACTACAATAAACATGATTGACAACATTTAATTGGCATGTAACGTACAAGCTCAGTGATGTATGCCTCACAGAACAAAACATCGAATGCTGCCATTTTTCCAGCTGTCATACGAGAACAGCACCGGTATTCACAAAGCGGCTGACCCAGAACATCTGATTGGTCGAGATGGTTATCTCGACCAATCACATGCCTATGTTATGGGTCGGCCGCTTTAAGAACATGGCTGCTAACAGACGTACTATTATATGTCAAAGGGACTACCACAGACATAACAACCCGATCTTGCAGTAATCACTGGTGATTATAGTGAGTTGGCATCTCTGATATTGACTCAGAAGTGTGACATGATTGAGTAACTGACTTGTGTTTATTAAAGAACGACAGCTCAGTTGACAGTAAATGCCAAAGTTTAAGCACCGGTGAAAATACTTACTTTTTAAGTAACCTGTTTCTGTTGTTAGCTTTATTCACATTGTAGAGTTTTTTAAACACTTTATTCTACGTGTTAGAAGGAGAAAACCTTAGAGAAGAACGCAGATAAAAAACAATGTAAGTCCAGAATTCAAAACCCTATGATCCCATTGTACATTTGGCTACCTTTGCAATACATGTATAACGAGGTCCTTGTTTTTTCAATGTCAATCGATGCTACAGATCAAAGAGAACGAAGCGATGTATCAATTATGTAAAGCTTCGTTATGGAAGAGAATGTAGTTGCAATGAACCATGCTAATTTAATCCCTACTGAGGCATCGCTCACTGTCGACACCGCAGTCCCCAATAAATAGGGGTTTACCAAACCCTCATGTTTCTGTTAAATACGTAATTTGAAAAAAATGCTGGCTCTCTAATCTCTTATCGGGCAACCCATTCACTCACAATTACACTAGCGTAAACATTGTGAATCTTTGCTTATCAGAGACACCCAGATAACACGAAAAATGATCTCAAAACAATGTATTGTTTTATCTGAGCTAATTGCAACGTTCCCCACACGCCCCCAATACGAGGTACACGTCCATAGTAGATTGCGTCTAGACATCGCCCGGTTTTGCCAATATTCTGGTCTTGAGGGGATCTACCTGACAGATCGTGGCAGTGTGACAGCCCCTTAATATATCTGGTGATCGTGGAAGGATCAGTGCAGTTGGCTTGGTCAAATACAAGATTTAGGTTTTTGCTACTAGTACGTTACCACGTGATACCATGTACACGTGCTAAATCAGGAAAACGACTAAAAGTTTATGCAGAAAAAACAAAATCATTTGCACATGCGCATGTTCTATTCATGATTTGATGATAAATTAGCAGTTTTTATACATTTCCAGCCCTGAGTTACCACATTTTCGTGTTTTCATAATATTACATGTATTAACGCTTTCGCCAATTTTTGTAGGTTTTTGTAAGAGTTTTAGTGCGGGAACATTTTGTGTTTTCTTTTCTTTACACTTTGCTATAAATGTACATGTATATCTATTTGTAAACCTATTCAATTAACACAAATGCATATATCATCGGATTATGATCTAAAATGTCTAATGTATCTTCTATTTTAGTTATTGTAACTATTGTACATATGATAATTATTGTTTAAATATGTGTTTTTATATTTTATGCAAATGCTTGTCATAAAACAGGACACATATGCAAAATAACCAATGACTAATAATGTTTTTACCCTGTATTAATTTGTTTGAATAAATAAATAAATAAATAAATACCATATTTACAGAATAGTACACTTATATAAGATGTCACAGTTTTAACCCTAACCCGCTAAGTAGATTTATTTAGATTTTCACTCACTAAAAGTTGTGTCTCGCATAAAATTTCTCACATGTGTTTAATTTGAGAAAAAACATTTGTAAATCTTGATGTTTGAACACACATTTCGCTACCCATAACAGTGATTTAATCAGCGTATAAAATGTATTAAAAACGACTTTATAATAGTCGTGCTCAACGTTGGAGGGGTTAATAATATTCGTCAGGATTACTAAAGATATCGTATTTACGGTTACCACTGTCAAATATTTTTTTTGTATTCCAAGTTAGCATCAGACAGACAGCGTATTACACCAAGGCTCTCTCATGTATCACCACATCATCTTCTGTGATATCGGAACCAAGTATGCCATAGTCTGACGGGTGACGGTGAAGAAGCCAAATAAATCAGACTTCAGATTGGGAACGTCTGATAAACGTTAGGAGGTGATTTGTAGAGACGAGCTGGACTGCTGGACGCAGATGGGACTCATGTCAAAGATTAACTCAATCATTAGTACCGACCGCGGAAATAAAGATTTATAGTCAGTTATTGCAGTTTTTGCTAAAGGTACCGACAAAGCTACCATCAATTTTTAACATGCACGCCAGAATACAAATGTCACCCATTACCAATAGTTATCAGCTCCCACAACGTTTTTTTGGTGCTAAGTAAAGATTAAAGAGCACTTTAGATGATGTAAACAAGCTATTAGCATAAACCATTATAGGTCCAGCCCATACGTTAAACCTGACATCCAATAGTAAGAATGAGAATGCATCATACTAATCAAAGCTGCATGATCCATTCGCAAAATGTATTATAAATAAATAACATTAGCTTATGAAGATTCAATATATATAGCTTTTACATGTGTTCATAATGAAAAATAATTTAATTGATGTTAATGGTAAGGCCTTATTTAACAATGCGCTACGCTGTGGTTTGCTGTAAATACAGTATTTCTGAACGCATTTCATCATACTATATTTCTCACTTACCTGAGCTATTGACAAAATCCTGCCACTGAAATATCACCAGAATGACAAACAGATAAGTACCAAATACTAGTAGTAGTTGGTTAGGTTGAGAAATGTCTATTAAGCATCAAGTGAATTGAAATAAACAATAGTTTAAAAAATCGCAATGAGTCTTAGGATTGAATATAATGGGTTGAGAAAAGGATACATTTAACAAATGTCTGTGTGTTTGGGGAATACGGCGTAGCTAGTGTTCAAAAATGCTGGTGCCCAGATCACAGTGACGTTTTAAACACCCCAAATTCTACATAGTCAAAATTGTAATAGAAATGGTTGAATGGACATAATACTAGATGTATAAATAAGCACATGCATGAGTGGGTTAATGAACGAGCGAACATGCCCAGGCACATGCATAATTTGGGCTTTGAACCCTGACATTCTGAGGCTGAGCAAACTCTTTCTCAAGACACTCCCCACACTCCACATACAAATGGAAAGGTAAAAGACATGCTGTTTATTTGAAACCTGAATACAAGATCGGTGTAAAAAGTCAGAATCGTAAACAGCGTGATAGGCGGCTACGTCAACCCTTTAAACATAGTTAGATCATATGTCACACAATTTAAACACCGAAACCAGAAATCTGGAGAGTGATGTTGGGGAATTTTCAGTTGACAAATGCGGGGACCGACTTTAGACAACAGATTCTGACTTCTAAAGTCGGTTCCCGCACTGAAAAAATTAAAATATTTATAATGGCCGTAGACCCATAACATAGGTTTTGAAATGCAGCGGGACGATCTGACTAAGACATTTATGATGATTTCAAATTAAATTTGGTCTCCATGGTTTATATAAGTTGGTCAAACATTGTATAAATGTTATGCAAATGTTTTGTGTTTGATATCAATTTTTTCAATAATTAAAGAAGTAAACTTGAGCCATGTGTAATGAAATGAAATGAATCGGGCTTTAGGCCACCTATAGGCTAAGCTGGGCCAGGAGAACCTCCTGAGGATGGTGAGATGATTGAGATGACACTGTCCTCCAGACACAGGATTCGAAATTCGAGCCCTGGCGGTCTGACGCCGAGCACGCCAGGAGCACGGAGGCTCCCGACAATACTAACTTTCACACGTGGATGGGGAAGAAACATTTTTGTTTCTTTTAAACCGCCGAAACCGGGAACCGAGCCCCGAACCCTGGCGTGAAAGGCAGCGGTGCTAACCACTACCCTAGGGCCCCCGCCCTGAGCCATGTGTAGCCAGGTGTGTGTATGACGGACTGCATGGAGTGATTACTACTCTGGCCAGCGAGTCGACTCTTTGGCTAGCAGTTTCAGCACTGTTACAATAGCGCCCAATGTCGGTTCTTCTGGCCTGTAGTGCCCTAGCAGGATATTCTAGGTTTGCAGCCAACACGGTTGCAGTAAAAAATGCATGTGGTATGCAGGAAAATGAAGAATTCAACCCACGAGTTTGTTGAACCACGAACGGTTGATGATTATTCCATTTGTTCTGGTTATTTCAGTGGTGGTCCCGTAGACCTTCTTAGTTCTAAAAAGCTGATGTTGTTGGTGACAGACGGTATAGTAGCGTTGATAACTACATCAGAATTAGTTATGCGGCGGGTTAGCTCAGTTAAACTTAATTATGTTAAGCGGCATGGTGCTGTACTGTACCATAATACAGGTAAATAATTATTGTGATAACTTGTTTCTGTTCAAGAGTGGAACGTTTTCTCAAGAGATTTGTAGAACGAGAAGTAAGGCACTTTGCATCCACAGTTTGCTCATAGCCCTGCAATAATAATTGTGTACACAAATTTCACTGGACAAGATAATCATACATGTTCATACAAGAAGACTAGCCTCCCCCCCCCCCCCCCTATATCCCTATACAGCGGATTCAAATCGACGAGCCTTTGCTCTTTGAATGTTGGTCGATGGTGTCTGCCCAGCATTAATGATGAAGTGCCTGGTTATACAATTTTATTTTTCTCCCGCTTGAAGTTGTGTCTCGCTACCGCGAGCCACAACTTCAAGTGGTGAAAAATACACATATTTGTTTACTATGATGAGACCAAACTTGTTTAAACACTCATTTCATTCCTGACCCTTACAGCGCGGGGATCGACTTCAGACATCAGAATATGACGTCTGCAGACGTCAGATTCGGACGCCTAAATAAAGTCGACCCCCGCACTGTTAGACAAACAAATATTTATAATGGCCGTAAACTCATAACGTAGTATTCAAATGGATCGGAAGGAGCTAACTAAGACATTTATAATGATTTCAAATTGAAAAAAACACATTGGTCTCCATGGTTTATACGAAAGTATTTCAGCGTTGTAGGGCTTAAAAGGTTAAACAAAAATCCACTGGGCGACTCGTATTTTCTCCCGCCACCTGAGATCCGTGTTATCATGGTTATCTCACACATAGAAGCAGTCCAGGATTTGTCCCATATTAATCTGACAAGACAGATATATTGGCTCTGATCCCGCACAAGAGGCCCTGTGCCAAATTGCTGCCGGCCAACGTCATTATAGTCTGGCCCAGCATTGAGCCAGCGATGTATCAGGAGCCCGTTTTTCTTGGTTGTATGGACTGAGAAGTCCAAGGAAAATACATTAGTCAGCCTATCTAGCCCACCAGAAAGAACATCTTTAGGCAACACTCCACGCGACTGGGCCGATGCCACAGACGTTGAGCCGTCAGTGAAAAAATTGAGATTTGTTCAGTGAAACTGGTATCGCTGTCAGAGCGGTTTTATTTCCTTCAAGAGCACCAATAATAACCACTCTATCTTTTTTACGAGTTGCGGCCGCGCTGCTGGTCAAACGTTGGCGCAACGCTATGCAACACTGGCCCAACGCTGGGCAAGTGAATTGTGTGCCAAAACTGTCCCGTCTGGAAATTTGGTTTAACCGGAAAGACACCTGGTCTAGAAGTCCACAGCACGACCATCAACCTGTCAGGGGATCCTCCCAAGACGTGTGCCCATCACGATTATAAATCAGCTTTAGGCAATAATTATATCGGACAAGGAACATTTATTTTTTTCGAGGACGGTCGTATGCAGCACAGTTTTAATCCCAGTGGTGGGTTTTGATTTCAAATCATCCGTTAGGCGTGGTCAATGTTGTTAATATCATTAAGTTACTGTTTAATAATTCCATGCAGTCATGGAAGTCCCACTTCTTGTCTGTGCAAAACGGACAATACAAACTACTGTGAACTGAAAGAGTCACTCCTGCTAGCCAGCCTGGGTTGAATTGATGACATATTAGCATTGAGGAAATTCTGGAGACTTTAGTACTAAAAAAGGTAACGAATCCGGGCTCCGTGGTGGCCCAATGACCAATATTTCCGGGAGGGGTGGGGGTAGTTTTAACTACCGTCCACGGGGAGGGGGTTGCCCTATCCGACTACAACATTGCGCATTCAATTTTTTTTCATCGCGTTACGTTGACCTATTTTTGACTTAGCCATAACAACACTATCATATATACACCATGGAGACCAAATGTATTTTTCCAATCATCCTAAATGTTTTAGTTAGCTCTTTCTGCGTCATTTGAATACCTACGGTATTGGTCTCCGCCATTTATTACAAATATGTTAATTATTGTAGCGCTGGAACTGTCTTTATGCGTCAGAATCTGACGTCTACAGACGTCAGATTTTGACGTATAATGACGGTCCCCGCGCTGAAAGGGTTAATGATAATTGGTCTGCGACGCTGGCCTAATAGTCAACTAACAATGGGCCAACCTCTCATTATTGCCAGGGATCATCTGTTCAAATAGATCACCCACTAATTTTAAGGTCTATAATTATGTCCATAGCATGTAAGGTGCAATTACAAGATTACATAGAGGGTAATAACTGCCATACAGGCTAAACAAGATCAAGAGCACCTGCTGAGGATAGTAAGATGAATCAGAAGACATTGTCTTTCATCAGATGTCACATGAGTACATGGCACGCACTGATAATTCAGTATACCCAGTAAGGTGTAACGTTAAAACAGTGTTGAAGCTCTGGGCAGACTGGGATTTTATAATATGAAGCGTCCCTGAAAACAAGACGTTGGTTTTTGTGTTGGAACAACACCGTAGACGATGGACCAACTTTGAGTCAACATCTCGTGTTTGCTGGGTTTACCCGGTTACAGCACCCAGGTGACAAAATCACTTGATTTATTTTAAAATTGATCATTGTGTACTGGATAATTGATGAAACTTTTGACAATGTATATTCAGTCTAATTTAGTACAACTTACAAAAGTTGCATTACAGGTTTGTTGTTTAGAGAAAGATCCGATTCTCCGCCAATCAGTATGTCGGAACCACTCACCGGATCATTTATAATTTGTGATGTCTCACATACATGTACAAAAGTAGACGATCACGTCAATAGCGGCCTCGTCGAGTTAAGGTTGAAACCAGTGTATCGACGTTAATTTCGCACAGGGCCACGCGCTACGCGCTCCTTGACAGATTACTCTTCACAAAACCTGGCTAGGGAAAACATTTTTCGTATGGCCATACTTATTATATTATTATTTTATGGATATATATCAGTTGCAATCAAATTTGTCTCTTGTTGTTGCCTCATTATTTTGTCCTATAATAAAATATCACACTGAATGAAACGGTTTGACAAAATAAATTCTGCCGTAAGTAAATCTCCCTAAAATTCATACTCTGAATTTTACAATACCGGCTGGATTCTATTATGGACTACTAATTTTTACGATTTGGTGAAATGTGAAAACTCGCCTATCAAGGACGATTTTTCTCAGTTCTTTATTCAGATAAATAAATAATTGTTACGTGAGACTGTGATTCCAGATCAGGTATCGGGTCTCGCGTCACAACTTGTTTATCTTGATAGACAGGTGTAATAAGGGATCATAGACTGTGTCAGACTACGGAAATACACGATGTGGCCAAGATGATATCGCCTATCATAACATAGAAGTAATCTCTGAACTATAATGTCACATTTTTATTGGAAACGTGCCTGCAGGCGGGGCCGTATGGCAATCACGGAGCTCCTTTCTGCTGGTTCCATAAACATTGTCCTTAGGCAAGGCACCATACACCGACTCATATATGTGAGGGTACTGGGCCTTGCTTATGAAAATTGAAATAACATATCATTTTCCTCACATGTAGTAGGCCAATCCAAATGTATACGGGTATGAATGGTTTATTTGAAAGGCTATTCAAAATGATCAGTATACAAATAAAATAAATGCAAAAATAAAAATAAGTGCACACTTTATACGTATATATGTTATGTAATAAAGCTGATTTTCTGTACTTAACATGTTTAAGTGCATGATGCATGTACAAGCTCGAACATACATGTATTGTCAAATTTACGGCTTATTACTGATATTTATTTCATTTTTAAGATACCATGTTTGCTCAGTAGGCATATTGCGTGTCGTGTTTGTTATAGACAACGATCCTTGGTATTTACGAGTTGGCGCAACTGCTCTCTTCTTTTACCTTTTACCTTTTGTCAAGCAGTGCATTACGTGGTGGAGTAATTGTTGTAAAGATTGTTTTTGTAAGACGTGCAATCTTAGGCGTTTAGAAGCAAATCGGTGATGACTGAAGTCGCTACGTTAAGAACGGATATAGCTGAGATTCAAATGGTTTGGCTCGGCTCTATTATTCTGAATGAAGGTCACACCCTCGAGAATCCGAGCGCCTCCCAGTTTGAATCCTGCTTATACTGCCATGCAAAGGTACACTACACTTTTGCCTTCGCAGAGAAGTATACAGACCGTGGGGTGATGGGTCATTACATTGCTTAAAATATAAAAAAAACATGCACATCAAAATAGATCAGTATAATCAATTAATTTATCACCATGATTACCAGGCATATTATTAAATAAATGGAACATTACAATAGCTTCCGTTATGGAGAGCAACTACTGGTCACGTGGCTTGCTTGCAATCCTGGTTAAATAAATGAAGTTTAAACAAAAACGAAGCTGGTGGTCAAAAATATCCACGTCTCTGTTCATTAACCCTTTATCCGCTAAGTTATCAGCTTCAGGTGAGTGAAAATGACTCATAACAAACTTACAGATTTTACATGGTTTTAGTGATTAACTTATAAAAACATTTAATCATCTAGTTCTTACGCTTTTATGTGGCTGCATTTTTTTTGCGCTGGAAACATAAAATATTAATGAGCAGTAAAATGGTGTAGTTTATATTTGTATTTTACTTTGTAAATTGTTTGCATTTTCACGCTTACCGATAATTTTGCACCAGTAGACTTACACTTGTATGTTACTTTACATTGTATTTATTTTACACGTATTACTAATCCACTACCATTTATTGTAATGGTGCTTAATGCTTTATAGACTTCATGTCGCCAATAGATATCTATCTACCAACATGTATCTATGTAATTTGTAAAACATATACATTTCTATGCGAAGCGAACAGTAGTTACATTAACTGTTACCGTTAAAGCGATAGGTTACTGCTGTTTGCCTTTGTATGGCAGTGTAAAAAACAAACAATTATTTATTTATTGTGGACGTGCATGCTTCCCCATTAACTAATGCTTATCACGATGCTTTTACAATGATGACTTATTTTATGATATCGACGCTCCATGGCAGATCGTAATATGGCTGGTCTTCTTCATCGCCTAGCTTTTAGGACAATTAATTACAGCAATCATCCTCCAACACATGTTTAACATTTACTACACTGAAATATTCTTAGATAAACCATGAGGACCAAAGTCGTTTTTTCAATTTGAAGCCATCATAATATATTGTTTTGAATACATATGTTATCGGTCTACGGCCATCATAACATTTTCAATTCTTTCGGGGCGTGGACCGTCGACGTCTACAGACGTCAGATTCTGACGTCTAAATACAGTCCCCGCGCTGAAAGGGTTAATGTTGAATAAATATTTGGCCTAATGTGAATGTAGAGGAACCTACATTTGATACATTTTATGAACCATTTAAACATTGCAGATATATAGGCCTACCTGCAGAATCACGCAAAACAGCAATATGTTAATAATAATGTTCTTTAATTACCAATTTGCACCAAAACATTAACTAAACGCCATTCAAGCTTAGTTGCAGTCGTGCCTGGATTCCACTTCCATGATATCCTAAGATAGCCGGAATGACTGTCATTAAATTAAATTATTAGCAACAATAAAATTATTGATACATTGATTACTATATCACTTGATCAAACGGCCCACATTTAAGTTAGTTGTTTTATATTATATCGCTATATTTGGCATGTTTATGATATTTGCGTGTTTATAATACATTGCACGTTGGAGTTGGCTTCGCATTTGCTAGAACTATACAACTAGAGACACATATATATATAACAGATGCGTCATGCGTGTTTTTTAAATGCGTTTATTATGCAAAATTAATCAACTGATTCTGCTACTCGATTTAAGAGACAAAAACACAATGAATACAATAAAACATGGTATTTAGTGATTAAAGGATCATCATCTATGGAGCTTAAGATGTTAATCATGTTCGCTGGGGTTAGCTCGGAATCCAACCACTCCTTAATTAAATGTTCTGTTGTTGAGCGGTGTGCCATGTGTAATGTTTTAGAAGCCCATATATGACGTGATGAATAATTGAGCACGATATCTGTTCTGGTCGGAAATGTACTTAATGTACATTGATATGATCAAAGGCCTTCCGCACTTGATTAATAATAATATTATATTTTCAGCTCTTGTTCCATTTCACTTGTGGAGCCTGCTGAATTTATATACATGTAATTGTAATAATCACTACCAGAGCTAGACGTACCAAATTTATTTGTAATTTTAAAATATAACATAACATTTTTAAATAGTCGATACCATTTCATATAGCATGCCTTAAAATGATTTCAAGCTATTATAAATTGTCGAATGATCCTAAAATATGCACAATAATGCTGAAAAAACATGTGTTCTGTCTATGACCGCCTATGTAGGAGCAGGAAAAATACTCTTTTCAACACGGAAATAATCAGTAATGACTTTGAAGTAGTCTGGTTGTGTGTTTAGTTTTCTATTATCTCTGACACTCGAGAGGTTGAGTGGGTATGTTTGTAACAAACATACCAACAGCAATACATTAGCCCAATCTTGATGTAATGTTGGCCCAGCGTGCCGAGCGCTGTGCCAACATTACAGCATTGGGTCATTGGTCATTGGTTTTCTGGTACCTGTAACCAATTTTTGTTGGGACGTAAGTAGACGGAATATTCCGGCGTTTGCGGCAGTTACAAATACTTCCCTGGAACAAAACCAATATGCGACATATTATTGTTCATACATATAAAAGAGCTAAATATGTAAGAAGAGGTATATTTGTGTCTTTGGTCAGCTAACTTTCTTAAGCCATAAAACACAAACTTATATAATTTAAAATTTTACCCACTTGAAATTGTGTCTCGCTACCGCGATCCACAACTTCGTGTGGGTAAAATTACTTATATTTGTAATATTTGAATCAAAATATATTCCAAGCTATCAATTATAATGATCATTTCTACTTTAAATTTTCTTGTTTCAAGGTTAAATAAAAAGCTAAAAATGGGGGTATCGAACTAACGCAGCACGTCGAATCAGCGTTGTCACAACGCTGATCAGGCGTATTGTGTCTGCCGAGTTGCATATACCATACCAAATACCATACTGCCGTGCAAAGCCAAAAAGCAGTATCTGCTTACTTCACAAGTGAGCAGATACTACCTTTTGCCTTTGCAGACAGTATAGACTCGTCGCCATTCCACGAGGCAAGTATGTGAACTTTGAACATGTTGAAACGTTGAGCATGTTAAATGGAGATGCATGTAAATAGTAACATCCAGTGGCCGCACAACGACCTACAGAGGTAAACCAGTACAACTCACAGTCAGGATACGATTTTTCTGAACAAAATCAACACCTTGACCTGCATCTCTGGGCATTTATTTGCCATATTAGCGGGATTAAGATCTAGGTCGAGCTGATCGTGTGTCAGTCCTGTGATGGTCTCATCTCGTCAATAGTAATACACATGTATACAATCACGTGGTAAATATTATTTTTGCTCTTTCATTATTTGCTATTTTTATTATCGTCTGCAGTGTTATTTTAAATAAATAACCTCACCCAAATCTAAGTGATGTAATTTAGTAATGGCGGCATGATGAGTTTAACCCTAAATATGACCCATATCGATCATTTGTTTTACATATTTACACATTTATACGCACCAGTTTTTGTTTATTTTGTCTACTTTTGGCTTGCATGCGATTTTAAATTTTAGGGGAATAGGTTAACATAATAATCCAAACATCCTAGGTCAGACTGGTTAATTTGCCACTTTACGTCTGTTATTTTGTCCGTTGTCAGGTAGATAGCTCTACCTGGTTGATGAGCATGCTTCATGAAACTGAGTAATGATATAGCATTGAAGCTTGATATAATCATTTTGCAGATGTTGTCCAAGCTAATGCAACTTTACAAATCGTGGCCTACAATTTGCCTGTGCCAGTAACGCGCTCTCAAACCTCTGTAATGCCTCCAGGGCAAACCTCTCTGATGACATGATCCCCAGCAGACACGAGGCCTTGGTCCAATGTTGGTTTATTGTTGGACCAGCGTCTGCGACGGTGGTCCAACAATAAACCAACATTGGATGAACGCCTCGTATTTTCTGTGCATGCTCTGCCAGGCACTGTATTTCCTTTGATGAGAGGTTTAACATGTAGCGTCGTGTATAATAAGCCTACTCCCGTGTTCACCATCTCGTCTTATGGTTATTAAGCATTGTGAACACTGGATAGGCTATAGTGTAACAACCATTTTCACTCCTTGTGGCGCACTATTACTTTGGCAAGACAAAGATGATTCGTCCTAACTGTGACACTTTGGACATGTGCTATATTATAGACAAAACTATCGACCCGCTCTGTTTTCAAAAACCTATATTAATTTACAATCCTTTCGATCTATGTCCATTTTTTTTATTTTGTATATCTGATTTTTTTAACAACTAATTTTGCCCACTCTGACATTGCCAAAAATAATGAAGCACTACAAAATATGGGCCCCGTAAACTTTTCATTTTATTGTTTCAATTGATGAATGGATTTTATTAGAAGACAACTCGTTCGGTTTGGAAACATAAAATATTCACATGAAAACATATTACCTGGTGTCCCACAAGGATCAATTTTGGTTCCGCTACATTTTATCATAAAAATTATATTAGTGACATAGCATCAGTACTTTTAAAATATTTACGCCGAAGTTATTGCTCTTTATAAACGTTTTTCTGCTCATGATATAAATACGCCTAAGTCACATTATCATGATTATACACTTAGACATACAAAAACAAGAGCCTAATTATTGGTTAAACGTAAATTATTTGTCCATAAATATACCTAAATCTAAGTACGGGTTTCATGTTCCTCAGCGTATACCTTCATTAGAAAAGTAAAATGTTACTATTTCTAACATAGAATAGTTTTCTATTTTTGGTATAGCATTAGATAAAAATGAAATGAATCGGGCTTTAGGCCACCTTTGTGCACATATAGGCTAAACTGGGCCAGGAGAACCTCCTGAGGCTCCCCACAATACTAACTTTCACACGTGGATGGGGAAGAAACAATTTTGTTTCTTTCAAACCGTCGAGACCGGGAACCGAACCCCGGACTCTGGCGTGAAAGGCAGCGGTGCTAACCACTACCCTAGGGCCCCCGCCCATAGCATTAGATAAAAATGTAAATTAGAATGCACACACCAATAAAATTTGAAATAAAGTAACTAGCTTAACTGGCATTATCAATAGAAAAAAAATATGTTAAAGACTTTTGATAACCCCCATTTTTGAGATTTTCGTCGGACAATTAGTGCCGATTGTCACCTCTAGAAAAGTATTCATTGTAATGATGATTAAACTGGTAAAGCACATTACTGAAAGTCTAACCAGACAAGGTAAATGTCCCGCTTTTTATCATATCCACGTAAATTTGTAAAAGATATGTATCGTGTCTATGCACAGTTCCTAAACATACAAACATCAGATAACTAGAGAGCAAGAGTGTTTTCACAGTTCAATATCTATTATTACAAAGCCATACTGCCCAGCGTAAAAACAGCCATTGTTGGCAAACTGGACGTCTTGACAAATGTTCAATGTTTTTTTTCTAGCGCAATGCGATACAGATATCGGCGGAACGATAAGCTGACAAGCTACTATGCTTAGGGACATGTTTTAATTAATGACAATCAGTGACAGAAACTTACAAACGTTTTTCTCATCATCATTGTCTTAATTCCTATACAATTCCGAATACTGAAATAAAAAAATGCATTATTTAATTTATTGTGAAAAAAACCTATTCTTTAGACATAATCTTGCTATTTGTTTTGTTATAACGATGATTTACCATTGCTTTCCAGAATTTAAAATATTATTTGCAAAATCGGGTGGATCTTCAATTGTATCAATAAATAGGAACAATGTAAAAGTCTAATATTCTTTGTTTCTGTGATTGAATTATTGTCATTGGACTACTGAGCACGATTATCACTGATTGTTTGAAAAAGCATCAATATGTAATTTACATATTAATTCAAAATTCAATATTCCGTATAATTATTCGTAATTAATAAACGTAATAATAATAGTAACACTTTATCATTGGCTATTAACATAAGTGGGAAAGCATTATTGGAATAACGTTTCTCTTTATTTTTTTTAGAAAGAAACTACAAAAGGGTTTACACTAACCAGGAGGAGATATTGCGTACACTGTACGACCTCTGTCAGGGGTTTAATGGGTTCTCATGACTTTGGGATGGCTGTCTACGACCTATGACCTCATAGTGACGGTCCTGTATGTCAACCTAATAATAATATTTTCACTTTGCAAAAGTAGGTAATGTTGTACAGTGATCATCAAGTAATAGATGAATATAATTATGTTGCTAAACCAAAGTTATAACAAATTATGTTTCCATACTGCTATGTTTACATTACAACATCAGTCTAAAGACTAAGTCACACTGTCACGATATGCCAGGCAGGTCCTCACACGATACAAACTATTGGCAAGACGAGACGAGCCGATGAGACCGAACCATAGATTGTTTGTGTATCATAAAAACTTATTCAACGTATTATTTGTTAGCTAATTGTAGTAGGCCCCTAAATCATTTTAAATTGGGCGTTAAAATGTCAAGAGTTTCGTTTTATGTTGTTTCAAGTTATGCCTAATATACACCACCGGTAATTTGTTAATATTTTTTGTTTTCTTTGTGACAATTGTTTTTGTTGTTGTTTTATTTTTTGCTAAAACTTTTTTCTAAGAATGGAATAATGACAGAATGTGATTCTAGTCCATTTTGGTACACATGGAGGCGAAACTGGGTCAAACGAATCCGAGGCCTACGATATACTGATATATCGTAACTTGTACTAGAATACAGGCCCTGACTACCTGGTAAGAGCGGGATGCGAACTCCCGACATGGGCTAGCGATGATTTTTTTCAAGTAAGCAAAGCATGCTGTTACACTTGTTTGTCTTAGCACGGCAGTGTAGTCTTGGCTGGACTGGGTCTGCCCACCAAGACCAATGATGGCCAGCCCTAGACAAATCATGTCAATTCTTAGAATCAACTTGTCAAAATGACATGTGGTAATAACAGATTTATCTTCCCTGGGTCATCAACAGACAAAACTGCAGTACAAAGCCAAAAGGCAGTATCTGCCTATTTTACAAGTAAGCAGATACTGCCTTTAGCTTTGCAGAGCAGAATAGGAAGCCTTTGATTTTCACCTACTGCATCTACCACTTCACCATGTTGACTAACTTCAATGCAAGTTATTCTGGCACCCGACATCGGGTTACATCATTGAATTACATAATATGTGTGTTTAGTAATGACTTTCTTCGGGAGTTCAGTATATAATCTCGACATTATATTTTGAGAACATAGGCGGGATCATAATAAACTGTACAGAGCTATTTTCTGTTTCTTTTTATGTTTTTTTTAGTTATGATTTGGAAACTTGTCAGACATGCATGAACAGTTATACCTTTATTGTTAACATACTTGAGTCCATTAATATTTATTAATAAAAAATAATATTATTGTTATAATGCATCAGCCAATTTTAGATTTTGTGACAACCAGGACTAAAATGGGGTAGTAGCTTACTCCCTTTATTTACTAGCTGTGTCCAGCGTAATATATTAATATAACACAAGTGGAAAAGCCTATTGTAATAACGTTGCTCTTAATTTTTTTAGAAATAAACCACAAAAGGGTTTACGCTAATCAGCAGGGGATATAGTGTATACTGTACGACTTCTGTCAGGGGTTTACCGGGTTCGCATGACTCTGGGATGGCTGTCTACGACCTATGACCTCATAGTGGCGGCCCTGTATGTCAACCTAATAATTATATTTTCACTTTGCAAAAGTAGGTATTTTGTACAGTGATCATCAAATAATAGATGAATATATGTTGCGTTGCAAACCAGAGTTATAATAAATTATGTTCTCATATTGCTATGTTTACATTACAACATAGGTCTAAAGCCTAAGTCACACTGTCACTATATGCCAGACAAGTCCTCACACGATACAAACTATTGGCAAGGCGAGACGAGCCGGGGGAACCGGACCATAGATTGCTTGTGTATTATAAATGCTTATTCAACGTATAATTCGTCAGCTAATAAAATTGTACTAGGCCCCTATATCATTTAAATTAGGCGTTAAAATGCAAAGAGTTTCGTATTATTTATCAAGTCATGCCTAATATACACCACCTGTAATTTGTGAATACTTTTTTGCTTTCTTTGTGACAATAGTTTTTGTAGTTGTTTTTTTTTTGCTAATTTTTTTTTCTAAGAATAGAATAATGACAGAATGTGACTCTAGTCCATTTTGGTACACATGTAGGCGAAACTGGATCAAACGAACCCCGATGGTGGTGATATGAATCAGATGACACCATGTCACCCCACCCCTCACTCCAAGATAACGGATTCTAAATTAGGAGCCTGTATGGTCTGAGGCCGTGCTACCTCTCGGTTACGGGAGCTTCCCTCAATTATGGGATTTAGATGCAACCAGGGGCCATCTCGACCAATCCGAATCCTACGATACATGTGTATATCGTAAATTGTACCAGAATACGGGCCCTGACTAATAAGAGCGGGATGCAAACTCCCGGCAGGGGCTAGCGATGATTTTTTTCAAGTAAGCAAAGCATGCAGTTACACTTGGTTGTCTTAGCACGGCAGTGCAGTCTTGGCTGGTCTGGGTCTGCCCCACCAAAACCCACGATGGCCAGCCCTAGACAAATCATGTCAATTCTTCTAAAAAATTTTTAGAAAGAAACTACAAAAAGGTTTACGCTAATCAGCAGGGGATATAGTGTATACTGTACGACCTCTATCAGGGGTTTACTGAGTTCGCATGACTCTGTGATGGCTGTCTACGACCTATGACCTCATTGTGGCGGCCCTGTATGTCAACCTAATAATTATATTTTCACTTTGCAAAAGTAGGTATTTTGTACAGTGATCATCAAATAATAGATGAATATATGTTGCGTTGCAAAACAAAGTTATAATAAATAATGTTTTCATATTGCTATGTTTACATTACAACATCGGTCTCAAGCCTAAGTCACACTGTCACTATATGCCAGACAAGTCCTCAAACGATACAAACTATTGGCAAGGCGAGATGAGCCGGGGGAACCGGACCATAGATTGCTTGTGTATTATAAATGCTTATTCAACGTATAATTCGTCAGCTAATAAAATTGTACTAGGCCCCTATATCATTTAAATTAGGCGTTAAAATGTAAAGAGTTTCGTTTTATTTTGTTTCAAGTCATGCCAAATATACACCACTGGTAATTTGTGAATACTTTTTTGCTTTCTTTCTGACAATAATTTGTTATGAATAGAATAATGACAGAATGTGACATGTGGGCGAAACTGGATCAAACGAACCCCGAGAGTGATGATATGAATCAAATGACACCGCCACCATGGCACCCCACCCCTAACTCCCAGATAACGGATTCTAAATTACGAGCCTGCATGGTCTGAGGCCGTACTACCTCTCGTTTACGAGAGCTTCCCACAATACTGGGATTTAGATGCAACCAGGGGCCATCCCGACCAATCCGATGCCTACGATATATCGTAACTTGTACGAGAATACGGGCCATGACTACCAATAGGGCTCCCGACAGCGATGATTTTTTTCAAGTAAGCAAAGCATTCAGTTACACTTGTTTGTCTCAGCACGGCAGTGCAGTCTTGGCTGGTCCGGGTCTGCCCCACCGAAACCCATGATGGCCAGCCCTAGACAAATTATGTCAATTCTTAGAATCAACTTGTCAAAATGACATGTGGTAAACAACACGTTTATCTTCCCTGGGTCATTAACAGACAAAACTGCACTGCAAAGTCAAAATGCAGTATCTGCTTACTTTACAAGTAAGCAGATACTGCCTTTGGCTTTGCAGAACAGAATAGGAAGCCTTTGATTTTCCCCTACTGCAGCTACCACTACACAATGTTGACTAACTTCAATGCAAGTTATTTTGGCACCCGACATCGGGTTTACATCATTAAATTACATAATATGTGTGTTTAGTGGTAACTTTCTTAGGGAGTTCAGTATATAATTTTAGTGTATATTTTGGAAACATAGGCGGGATTATAACTGTACAGAGCTATTTTCTGTTTCTTTTTCTGTTTTTTAGTTATGGTTTGGAAACTTGTCACACATGCATGAACAGTTATACCTTTATTGTTAACATACTTGAGTCCATTAATATTTATCAATAAAAAATAATATTATTGTTATAATGCATCAGTCAATTTCAGATGTTGTGATAAGCAGGACTAAAATGAGGCTGTAGCTTATCCCCTTCAATAACTAGCTGTGTTCAGCGTAATATATTTTAATTTTCAGACGTTCCTTTATAATTGATTTAAATATTTAGCAATAACCCAAAATAAAGTCCAGAATGCGAAAAATATTATTCTCGTGATATTTTCTAAACTATAAAGTGATTGATATCCCAGGATCAGGCATTTTTAATACTTTATTTTGCTTCTATGGGCCTTCTGACTGTTACGTGTGATATCACATCATTTGTATAGCAGAAGTTGGTGGTGGTGAACACATGACCCAGGCCATTTGTCAATGCCACTTTGAATACCATCCACTTGATTCACTAACCAGGATTGGCTGGCTGGGATTGTTTCTAGACTGCCATGATCACAAAATAATGTACACATTATATTGTCTACAACATTCGTTCTCATTTAGGTGACAGCTCAGATGATGCTTTATAATGTGGTCTATAAATATTTTAAAATCTTAAAAAATAACCTGAAATATAGGGTTCACACAAAAAGGCTGCACGCCCACAAGCTCAATCTAAAGCTTCTGAAAAAAATATGAAAGAGAAAATCTTAAAACATTTTGTTTTAATCTAGAATGTGTGCGTATCATATAATAGCAATTAAAACACACCACTACATTATTTTCTTTGTCCGACCACTACATGCTAAGCCGGGAATGGAGAGTTATTGTTGACCAAGTGCGGACCATCCAGGTGACTGAGCTGTTGATTATGAGGGATCCTCATTATTATCGGATGTGTTTTAAGTCAGTTAAGACCCTCCGGGTTCTCCATTCATAGCTGTGAAAAAGGCCTCGATCTTCGGCTTCGACCTTTTCCACAGCTAAAAATGTGGAGCTCCTCGGGCTTTATCCTATAAGTAAAAATTGAGAAAAACCCTTTAGTCTGCATTGTTTATACAAAACTATTTCAACACCTTCAGGGTTAAAGCAACTGAAACCTAACGTTCAGTGTTGGTCTGTTCTTGTTTTCACAGAAAAAACGCTTGATAGCGAAAAAATGACGGGTGTCAATGGAAATATTCCACTCTAACTTGCGACACGACACGCTGTCATATGCTTGATTTGAACAATGTATTCGACGCTGGTCCAACATTAAACCCATAATTATAGGGGAACGTATCGTCTTTATCGAGGTCAAACTCGTCCTCGACGCTGGTAGAGCCTGGAAAGTATCGTTTTCAGGGAGTCAGTTATGTGCTTTGCAGGCGTGGGAAGAGGTCATGAACTGGGCAGTTATTTGGTGAGCAGTCTTGAGATGTCCAGATATTAATCGCAGTGGGCATTGGAATGAGAACCACTGTGTAGTTTCCTACAATATGACATACCAGGATGTGTCCCGGCAGAAACATCCCCAGTTACATAGCATGGCGCTGTAGGAGATGAATGGGTGTATTGTGAAAAAAGAAATTGAGTCCCGGCGGGGGTGGATGGCTCTGAATGACCAGGACTGTGGTAATGAATACACGACTGCATGCATCCCACACAAATTTAATCCCACTGTGTAGATTCAAGAACGGCGACCATCCGAGTGGTATTCACAGAGACAGAGACTATCTTGGCCCATCATTTGGTCTATGGCTTGTAGGGTAAGTGAGTCTAATATGAGTATGCTCCTATTATGAGCGAAGATATATTTATTTATTATACTCGTTATCACCGGGGGGGGGGGGGGGTCAGTAGACCTACTGTTAATACCGATTATTAATAACCCAAATGTAATACAAAAATCCCAGTATATTAATTGAAAGGAAATTACTTTTAACGAAAAGTATATCAAGTAAATTGGGATAAAAAACCAGAGTGTCAATGATACAGAAGCTCATCCTTAATTAGGGTATAAGTTAATCACTGATTGAAATTGCTAAAAGCCGTGTTCTATGATGTTCTATGCACAGGCACGAACTCTTTCCAAAAAAAAAATTGAAGAATGAGAATCATTGCTTGTGAATGGTCCCGATTGGGGCTGTAAGTCAAGGCATAAGTTAGTTCTATTAACAGGCACAAGCTCCTTTAAACAAACACCAAATAAATTTAAAATCGGCTAAGAATTGAGGGAAGAGAAGCATTTATTGTGAATGGTTTTAATTAGGTCTTAATTAGGGCATACGTTAATTACGAATTAAAATTTCTGACATCCGCGAGGAACTTCTATATGCACAAGAACAAAAAGTGTTAATTTCCACTGATGTGAGCACATCCGTTTTTCCTAATATCTTTTAGGGGTAAAATGTGCTTTGTAATGTTATTTGGATATCTTTTCGTTAAAGCATAATGAATTATATATGTATCCTCACTAATGGTATTAAAGGTAAGACAATAGTCCAAACATGTTAGGCTCAAAACAGATGGAGGTGCTCATATTAGGGGCAGCTGTTCTGATGGTGGTCATATCAAGGGCACCCATTCTGATATTTGCAATTCCAGAATTGTATTTGTTTAGACAAATTGCTACGTATGGTCACCAATGCTTTGTTTCATAATCTGTAGGTTTTCGCACATTATATAAATATGTCTTGATCATATTATGAACCAATAACCTATATAGGTAAGTATCAGATACTCATTTCTGGCAGAATTCAGTCTCATATTACAATTTGACCTAACAGTCTACCTAACAAAATATAGTGAATGGTGGACGTAATTCTTAACCCTTTAACCGCCAAATTATTTATTTGGAATTTTCACCCACTTGAAGTTGTGAACTTATTCGGATTTGACAAAATGGTGGTAAGCGATTTTTGATCGTTGATTCACGTGACGTTTTATCTTTAAGCTAGTATTTGGTGTGCTAATACAAAATGAAAAAAAACAATATAATCGGAATAGTGCTTATATTTAGCGGCGCTACACTCGTGTTAGCTGGGACAAACCCTGATCAGGTGGATATATGCCTATGGGGCATTTCACCCACAAATAGGAAACACAATCCAGTATCCACAGATATTAATAATTATCACGATTACAGGCATACCGTTAGTATTGTACAACCTATTAGGCCCATGGGCTAAACAGCTGCTAAGTGATTTACTACTAATGTAATATACCGGTAAGAGATTTCTGTAGCAAATCAGATTAAATGTATGTTTTTTGCTTCACTATAAAGGTACTTGGATATAACTGTTAGTTCGGGCGCAGTGCACTGTTGTTTCAGCTTGATTGCCAATACCACGCATCTTCCCTACAGCAAGGCTAAGCTTCTTGAGGTCGCAGACAGTGTCTAAGACCTCATGAAGCCTAGCATTGAGATCGCAGACCTCAGACAGAGTCTGCGACCTCAAGAAGCCTAGCACTTCTGTAGGCAGTAGGCAGTAGGCACTGCAAATCATAAAATATCGGTGTTGCCAATTGAAAGAGGATGGTAGCGCCAGTGAAGGTTATAGTGGGTATATTCTTCACATCATATCATGCTGATCAGAGGGGCATGGGGATCATATTACCTGGATCTGAATGCACGTCAGCCACCACAACGATTAGCTCAGATAGGATTTCGGCAGTGGCAGAACACAGACATCTCTTCCCTACTTCAGTGCTATCACCACACAAGCTCTGGTGCAATAACTCGCGTGATCTGCAGTGCAACGTCGCTCATCCATTCCACAGTCTATTACATCTATGTATACTGGTCCAGTCAAATTGAACTTTGACCTAGAACAAATTGCAGCATAATTTATTTTGATCGCATGTGACTCTACATTCATGGGTACGTACATAACATATAAAAAGTCTACAAAAATATAATGGGGTGAACAAATTTTTAAAAACCAAAACAGCAGAATCATTTTCAGGAAATATTATGGTAATTAAAGATCATCTTCAAATCAAAATGTCAATTTCGAAATGTACAATGTGGAAAATTGATTTCCAACAAATAAAATTAGAAACAAGTGTAATACATTTTTTTATATTTAATTGTACCTGTATTCTGTTATTAGTTTGGTGATTCAAGGTTATATGTAAAGTCAAAAGCTCAATCCATTTCCAGCAATATTTTTTATTATTTAAGGTCAAATTTAGGGTCAAATAGTAATTTCAAAGTCAAGTAAGCAAAAATATGATTTTCAAGAATTTTAAATTGGAACAAGCCGAATACCTCTTGTTGGTGTGATTTTATTTGAAAAAAAAATCTGATGCTATTTTAATGATTTAGGACCATCTTCATCTTGTGAAAAAGTCAAGTTAAACGTTTTTAATGTAAAATATGCTGTATATTTTTTACATATTATACAAATAGGAAAAAGTGTGTTTTATTTGGAAAGAAAAATGCATTTTTGTGTTTTTTTAACAAACACAGGTGAGAATTATAAGCATAATATGTTGTGCCTCCGATAAACAAATTGAAAGTGTTTGGTGTTCCTCATCTCAGCCAGTATTTTTAGTGCATCGAAAGTCGACAACGTAGGGCTTAATAGTACATTAAAAATTTGACAACGCATATTGAAATACCAACAGGATGCATGTTATAAGAGCACTCTGTATGACACATTAATGGATATAACCTAAACCTGTAACAAGTACATCACTCCAGTAGAGCAGTTTAAACGTATTGTATGCTGATTCTTGATTTGAAACAAACAAAATTATTCAATTTGTGCCTGCCTCCTATACGGAGGTATGCTGGAATGACAATCAACTAAGTTGCTAACACTGCCCTCTAAAAACGCTATTTTTTCGTAATGGATGCTCCCCACAATGTTGTTTTTCGACCAGTTATGAAACATTTTGTGTCTTTGAAATCTATTTAGCCAATGTATGTGCTCCTCTTCTTTTATCCAAACCAGATCACTGTTTCTATAAAACATATGTCAGGATAGTCGCCGCCGGTCATTTTGGAGTGCCTTGGCCAAACACTGTTATTTCAAATGCATTCATGTCTTAGCATTGACCATCGTCACTATACTGTCATAATTATTTGGTGTGTACTTGTGGAATAAAAATGTTCAGTGCTTAGGTGAAAACACACAGTCACGTCAAGTTCTTGAATCTCATTATCGCATTTTGTTCCCTTGAAATTGACTTTTTGACCTTGCTGATGACCTTGAAATAACACATTAATATCAGCCAAAATTAAATAACACGTTTGCACATTTGATTAAGGTGGGCAGCTGGCACCTAGACTTCAATTTGTTAATTGCATAGAACACTCTCAATATAGTGTTCTAGATATTGGACATTGCGATATAAACTAATATAGTGATGTGGGCTTGCATTATATAAATAGACGACCCAAATAGACAAGTTGATAACTGTAGATATAAAATCATTATACAGCTAGACAGAACATCCCCCCCCCCGAAATCAACATGTGCTACATGGGAGAACGACTTCAAAGGGTGTTTTAAAAATGTTCCCCCACTTATATTTTTTAAAAGACGACGTAGCATGGGTGCTCCACTGTCTACAGTGATGCCCCTGGCAAAGTTTAGTTCCAATTAACACAATGTTCAACAGTCGGGCTACTAGCTCATTCTTTTACACCAAGCGATTCTTAGACATTCATAAAAATATGGAGGTCTTATTAAAACTGCAAAATTCATTTTACCTGCCTTTTATATTCAGAGAACAATGGTAGAGAGAAAATATACGGGGATAGCAATGGTTTGTTTCAACACCTCTTCCTTTAGGCCAACCCTTGGAACTCCAAGGTCAAATTGCAAATTCAAAATATCACTTTCCAGGTTCCAGTCCTCCTTTCCATCCAGACATCTGCACAACAGAATGTAATCGGTATGCTAAATGGGACTCACTAATGTGAGATCTTAATGTCATTATCTCGCTCTCAGCACCCTTCAGGGTGCTAGGGTTCCTCTCAAAAACAGATGACATTCTTTCCAGATAATTCACATAGAATGGTAATCTCGACACATATTGTATCCACATCAATATTGCAATTCACGGATGAAGCTGCGCTATTTATAAGTAATTTGACAACTGGATCTGGTAAATTTTAAGTTTTAAAATAATAAAAGAAAAGTATGTTAATTTTTAATCCCTCAACCGCCAAATTATTTAATTTGATTTGTAACTCACCTAAAGGTTGTCTCTCGCTAACGCGATCCACAAATTCAAGTGAGTGGAAATTATTCAGTTTTGACAAAATTGAAAGCAACGAGTTTGAAATCTATCTGGTTGATGTCTGATGTCACGTCTGGTCATTAATGTGCTAATAAAGCACAAATATAATCAGGACTGGTGATTGAAGGGTTAAGAAAGGGTTGATTCAGCGTAAACCAGCATTGGGTCAATGTCTCGTGTTTGCTTGCTAATACGGTTAACCACTTCTATGATTAACTACTTTAACATACCTGAAGATGTGGGTTACGGTAGCGAGACACAATATCAATTGGGTGAAATTAGATTTAACGTGATTAATGGATGAATATAACATCAATAAGATTTACCAGACAATCTACTCTTGCCATGTATTCCACTGCTTTTCCTGCAACTATCTCTGCTTATCTACTAAACGATTTAATGCCAACGGCCGCAGTATGCTCGGTTCCGCCTACGGTGAATTCAAACTTTAGCTACTAATGAAATGAAATGAATCGGGCTTTAGGCCACCTTTGTGCACATATAGGCTAAACTGGGCCAGGAGAACCTCCTGAGGATGGTGAGATGATTGAGATGACACTGTCCTCCAGACATGGGATTCGAAATTCGAGCCCTGGCGGTCTGAGGCCGAGCACGCTACCTCTCGGTCACGGAGGCTCCCCACAATACTAACTTTCACACGTGGATGGGGAAGAAACAATTTTGTTTCTTTCAAACCGCCGAGACCGGGAACCGAACCCCGGACTCTGACGTGAAAGGCAGCGGTGCTAACCACTACCCTAGGGCCCCCGCCCAGCTACTAATGATAATTCCGATAATTCGTGTGAACATAAAATTTATAAAAATTCACATATTTACATATGGCCAAATACAAATCACATGAATAATAAATTTACATGTATGCTATAACAAACATAAACACATTAAGAACCAGTACATAATATGGGCTAGAAAAAGTTAGGTGGGAGAAACAAACGTAAATCACAGAAGAAAGCAGAGCGTTCCGTGACATTCACCTATTTACAAACTATCAGCGTTGCCTCTCAGAACAAAAATCAACCGATAATCTTATTTCGTCAATTAGTGCCAAATGGTAAATGGACCAAAAACTTGTTGCTTGTGATTTTTCAGCGTCTTGTTTTTCTTATCGACAACGTACATGCAATTTTGTCTGGGTGAACAGTAACCCTTTTGATGACGGGGAGTTTATAAACACGCTTTTACATATTTCCAATCTGGCCAATCTTAATTACCAACGTTTTTACAGCCAACACTGCAGAGATTTTATTACACGGGGCGATTTCATCAGAAATAGAGGTCACTGTATAAACCTGGCTTATATTAACCCTTTTAGCGCGGGGCCCGTCTTTGTACGTCTGTATCTGACGTCTGTGGACGTCAGATCCAGACGTATAAAAACGGCCCCTGGGTATTTAAATGAATCGGAAAGACCAAACTAAGACATTTATGATGCTTTCAAATTGACAAAAACCCTTCAGTCTCTATAGTTTATACACAAATACTCCAGCGTGTTGAGGATTTAGACGACTGTGCTCAAGCAGTGTACTCTGCTCCAATAACTACGAAATGATTGGCCTACTCGGCCACTCGAATGAAATGTGTTCTCTGGAATATAAAACTAGTCGCGGAGTTTGTTCCACTTTGATCAAAGGCAACATCATGCAGCTGATTATATGTCTGTATTACGGACTATAAATGGTGCTCCACTCGACAAACGTTAGATGTCTGTGTATTGTTAACCTGTAGAGTATGGATCCACTACTACGTGGAGTTTTGTTACCTGAAACAAGTACCTGTAATTAGTATATCCCTCGATGTTTAGATGCACTATTACAGTACATAATAAATTCCCTCTAAAATTCGTAAATAATTTCCGTTTTTTTCGTGAAAAAGAAATTTCGTAAAAAAATAATTCTTCCAAACGAATTTTCGTCCTTACCTTTTCTTCCTAATTCTTGACTAAGAAAATAATTTTCTTTTTGAAGAAATTTCTTTTTGACGAATTTTCTTTTTGGCGAATTTTCTTTTTGACGATTTTTTTTCCTTTTTAAGAAATTTCGTTTTTAATAATTTTCTTTTAGATCATTTTCGCTCTGACGTCTTTCACAAAAATTGTGAGTCTAAATCTGTTTGTGCGACAGCTTGTTATTAGTTTGAAAAAAGGAAAGGTTTATCATTCACACAGATTGATAAACTCCTGATGAATGAAAACGGGATTGTATGCTCAAAAAATGTAAATTTTGGGGATAATATCGTGCAACTGGCCATGTTAAAGCTAAATATACCCAACGATGCGGTATGTATTTTCTCGTACTAATATCTTTCTAAAACAGCCAAATCAAACTGAGCAGCGAAGCGTTACATACGAGAGAGTGCAAGATTGATCCCACCGTACGTCTCGTGGTGAAAGCCAACAGCATTAGTGCGAGAACAGCGATTAAAACACACCACTACATTATTTTCTCTGTCCGACCACTACATTCTAAGCCGGAATGGAGAGTTATTGTTGACCAAGTAGGCGTACAGACAAATTATCATGGTGAGCCTATGATACTATAATCAATCAGTTGTGTCCGAGCTATTGATTATGATGGATCATCATTATGGTCGAATGTGTTTGAGGTCAGTTAAACCCCTCGGAGTTCTACATTCTTAGCTGTGAAAAAGTCCTCGGCCTTAGGCCTCCACCTTTCTCACAGCTAAGAATGTAGACCTCCTCGGGCTTTATCCTATATTTATCAAGCTGATCAATAAACTCCTGATCATGTAAACACAATGTTCTGGACGTGCGTCCCAGATCAATACCAAGGATCCTACGGATTGCTAAACTCCTCAACCGCCTATTCAGATGGAGGTATCGGATATCTCGAAAAGCCCCTCGACCCCCTCGACCCCCTCGCCCCTCGACCCACGACCCTCGACCCTCGACTTTAATTTTTTTTTCGCTGGTCTATTTATAAAATTCGGGAAACAATATCAGGTCAATGTTGGCTCACCGTCTGTGACGACATTAGCTGAACGCCTCATGTATATTTTGAGGAGAGGCACGATACGCAATATAATTATGCTAGCACTTGATTAGGCGAAAAGACTGCCATCTGAGTCCCTCCCCTGTCCTACATTAACGCTGGCCCAACATTGCTCCAGTCCAATGATAGCTAAGCACAGCAAGCACGAAGCATTGAACCAATGTTGGATTCATGCTGGCCCAACCTCAGTAACGCTGGCACTCCACTTGCGATGCAGGACGTGCCAATGCGTGTGACTGAATGAAGCTGACGAGTGATATGCGGGTGATATGACTGGCAAGTGTTTTTTACGCACCAAAAAAACAAGAGGCATTCAATCCCATGCTTGGTTTAAAGTTAGGCAAGCGTCGTAAACAGTGACCCAACATTAAAATGTGTTTGGCCAGCTCTAGGTCTATGTGAATTCATAAAACTATAGTTTTATTGTGTATTATCGCGCCAATCCCTGGCCACCCAGTAGGCTAAACAAGAGACATTAAACCAACAACTTTTATTTAAATAAGTCGAGGTTCGAGGGTTGTGTGTCGAGGGTCGTGGGTCGAGGGGCGAGGGGGTTGAGGTGGTCGAGGGGGTTTTCGAGATACCCGGACGTATCTGCCACATGTCATTATTAACAAGGTAATGAAATGCTCATATTGATCTCAGTTTGCACGTTTGAAATGAGTCATTGAGGTACTAAGATGAGTCATTGAGGTACTAAAATGTGTCATTGAAGTAGGCCTTCTAAAACCGGACAGGCAGATGCCCAGTTTTAATCCTAACTCTTGAACCGCTAAGTGATCGTTGTTACGTCGTTTAATTAGCACATTAAATCACTGATATAGGGAACAAGATGTTAGACATCAAAATTTTCAAATGTTAAGTCTTGAAATAAACAAGTATGATCAGTTTTCACCCTCTTGAAGTTGCGGTTGGCGGTAGCGAGACATGCCTTCAAAAAAATAAATTGAACTAATGTATCTTAGCGCGGTTAGAGAGGTAAAGTGCTAGTCACGTCTCTACCTGTTTTCTACGTTTTTATTAGTGTTTTAACCCTTTAAACCTTCACGCTGCATTAAAGCCTCATTTTACATCCATGAAAACAGACTTAATTTTTCTACAACTGACGATTTTAGAAGAATAAATTATACGAATAAATACGACATAAATTATATGTCTTTAATTTTTCACCCACTTCAACTCACCTTCACCCACTACAAGTCGAGAATTGCGACAGCAATTCGCTTTTAGTGGATGAAGATGACAATGGTAAATTCAGACTGGAAAGGGTTAAACAGACAAATTCGGAGGACACATTAACTTTAAATGTGCTAGGTTGTTATGATGTTTTGATTTAAATTACACATAATATGTGAGTATTATTTACCCACTTAAAGTTGTGGGTCGCGGTAGCGAGACACAACTTTAAGTGAATAAAAAATATTATATTACTCCGTGCTTTAACACTGTAAGATTAAAAATAGTTCTAATGGCCGTAGACCCATAACATAGTTATTTAAATGAATCAGAAAGAGCTAACTAAGACATTTATGATGATTTCAAATGGATGTTTTTACAAATTAATTCAGCGCTTTAGGGTTAATCACATGTTCAGTCTACTCTAAAGGCTAGGTTCATCTCTTTTTGAAAGGAGATCAAGATGCGCATTATATAAATAGAAGTGAGTTTGCCGTGTGTGAATATTAAGGTCAAAACCGAGTCATCAAAGCAGAAAGCTATGACATCGCTCCGGTCAATAAGCTACATCGCTGCTTTCAAGTCAGATCTCCCAGAATTATATCACAAAAACATACAGCGGATCAGTGTATCCCGTGTATCCACAATATTGACACTGCTTTACCAGTTGTTAAAAAATAACAAATAAAGTAAATATTACATTTACTTAGATTTTTAAATACGTTTTACAATGGCATTTTTAGGGGGGCGACCCAGCTTCGGCCCCTATATGGTTTGCCAAATTATTTAAAAAGTCTCATTAATTGGCCTGAATATGTCAAGAAAATCAAACCCCGACCCCTCCTTTCTTTAGATCCTGGATCCGCCCTTATTTTAGCTGTGAGTATATTATTTTTTTCAACGAAGTGATGATTCTATGTGAGTATATTATTTTTTTCAATGAAGTGATGATTCTTGATACAGTAGTGTTGAGGGTTGTGAAAGGTTGTAAATAAATTATTATATATCATGCATTTTCAATCTCTTCAACAAATCAAAATCTATATACATGTATGTATACCATTCACAGTACAAAAAGTAAAGACATCCATCTAAACGGGGAAAGAATTAGTTGCAGGTTTTAGTAAATGCGTAATTACTTGATTTACTTTCTGCTTGACACATTTAAGAAAAAATTCTGAAACATAAAAAAAATTGCTTATGAACAGCTTTTGAAACATGCAAACTTAATATGTATTTAAATATCTGTGTAAATGAAATAGTTACACGTACTATGTGACATATTCCCGCATATTAACCCTTCAGCGCTTATTTAAGTTACGACAACTTCAAGTGGGTGAAAAATCCCCATATTTGTTTAATTTCAGACCAATCATTGACAATTTTGATCTTTAACCCTTTCAAGCCTGAATTTACCATTGTCATCTTCATCCACTACAAGCCGCGAATTGCCGTCGCATTTCTCGATTTATAGTGGATGAAGATGATTTGAAGTGGGTGACAATTGAAAAAATATACTGTTATTTTCAAAACAGTTCAATGAACATTTTCGCCCTAAAACCACTAGAGGTTTCAAGGAATTAATTCATTCTTCAGAGATGCGAAATGATGCTTTAATGCATTGTGAGGGTTTAAAGGGTTAAGTGATTTAATCTACTATATTCGTGCTTGGTGTGTAAAGGGTTAAAACATGTTTCCCGGGTCTAAACAGCCACCTAGCGTTACAGAATGAATCAAGATAACTTGATTAATAGTGCTGTCGTGGGTTGGAAATAAGACGTCGGAAATCAGGTTTCCTCTTTCACAAATCTATATGTAGTATGTGGACAAAACAAAACCTGTAGAACTGTAAGCTAAATTTGGGTTCCTATGGGTTTCATCGTGTAGTAGTAGTATTCATTTATTCTCTTCCAAATTAAATGGTCACTCAGAAATGAGTTGTAAGAGACATTCAAACATAAAATACATATAGTATATATCATATATAAATGATAAATAGACAGTATGGCACTAATTATTGTTAAAAATACATTAGTCATAAAAAATATTACATAATACCTAAAAATGAGTGAATAAGTTCATGAATGAAATAATGAATGACTGAATGAATGAGTCAACGAATAAATGAATGAATGAATAAATGAATGAATTAATGAATGAATGAATGAATGAATGAATAAATGAATGAATTAATGAATGAATGAATAAATGAATGAATGAATGAATGAATGAATAAATGAATGAATGAATGAATGAATGAATGAATGAATGAATGAATGAATGAATGAATGAATGAATGAATGAATGAATGAATGAATCAGGAAATGAATTAACAAGCAAACAAACAAACAAACAAACAAACAAACAAACAAACAAACAAACAAACAAACAAACAAACAAACAAACAAACAAACAAACAAACAAACAAACAAACAAACAAACAAACAAACAAACAAACAAACAAACAAACAAACAAACAAACAAACGAACGAACGAATACATGAATGAATGAATGAATGAATGAATGAATGAATGAATGAATGAATGAATGAATGAATGAATGAATGAATAAATGAATGAATAAATGAACGAAGATAAATGAGTGAATTATTTCATGAATAACTGAATGAATGGATAAATGAATGAATGGATGATAATTAACAACTAGTTACAAAATTAACTAGTTGATCAATAAAAATACTTGATAAGACATCTATCGTTTATTACTAATTAACGAGTTACCCGTTAACCAATAATGAGCGATCATATGCTTGAACATTATACCATTCATAAACTACTTAAAAACAGTTTCCGTTACTCTTTCTTATTTTTAAAATAGTATTGCAGGTTTTGGCACATTCAGGTGTAATTTTACTATCTGAGAATAGAAATACCAGTTTTCAGTTCCACTCATTTGTATAAAATAAACGTTTATATAGCTAGCGTGAATAAATAACTCTTCTCTTATTTTTCTATACAATGGACAAATTAATATGACATGAGACTAATCTTCAACCTGGTCAGGGCAGAAATTGCAAAGCCTTTCATTGACTGGTATAATTAAAAAACAACCTATCTCTAAATTTATTGGAGCTACTCCGCATATGAAGCGTGACATAGCCGATCGTTGATTTACTGCTTTTCCCTTGAATTCATACTCTTCTACCTTATATTCTGTTTTAAATAGTTTATATGTTCTTAATTTATTTAACCCTATGCCCCTCTTCGCGTTTTTCCTTTCTACGTCGTTTCTCCAGGCTTTCTGAGCTCGCCCTGTCCAGCCACGACCTCTAATTCCGACCAAACTAGATGCCCAGTTAAATATCATATAGCTTATACGTTCGTTACTCATAGTTTTTTGTCTACTGTATTGTTTAGCTACTTCGTGTATACCGGTAGAGACAACTATTCTCGTGTATATAATGTTTTTGTGGTGATTATAAACAACATTATGTGCCAAATATAGATTATTCTGGTATGCATCGAAATACATCTCGATATGAAACATTCCCAAATTCATTCAATTTAATTCTGTGAGTGACATCTAGTCACTTTTATTTAGCTTTACGCTAACCAGTCTCTCAAAGGCTGCGCTTTTGTCGTAACTATGAATTCAGAGTTGATGATCAGCACACAATTATTCAGGTATCTATGATCCCTAAGGCTACATTTTTGTGATTTATGGGCATCGCAAAGACTGACGTGCTCATGAGCATTATATATATAATTCGTTTATTTTCAGTGCAGTCAATTGAATCACATCACAACTCGATGTGCTTTTCTGTCAGCATGTTCCTTCTTTGATGTCTCATCCACATAGTCTCATCCAGAGTGTAATCTGTCCCCGCTGACTTGGAGACAGAAACATTCCACTGATTCTGACAACTCAACCGTTAAATATCTCAATTTACTCACTGGAGGGCAAATTGGCTTTATTGACATTTATCGATTATTTTTTCTCATGTATACCAATGCTTGTGTGGAATCGGATGAGTGCTGTACTGCCGTGCAAAGCCAAAAGGCAGTAGCTGCTTACTTTACAAATAAACAGCCACTGCCCTTTGTATTTGCGAAGCAGTGGACGCTCTTTCGTGACAAGAATCTGCAGCTACAAGGACGTAACACCACAGGTTATCAAAGCGCTGGTCTGCAAAGCCAAAATGTGGTATATGTTTACTTGTAAAGTGAGCAGATACTACCTTGTGGCTTCGCACGGCACAGCGGGTGCTTGATCTGAAGAACCAGCTATCACAGCAGACATCAAACCAATGTAGATTCAAAAAATTATCGGGGATATGAATCAATTACTGGACATGAAACGGGCGTGGAACCAAGGCGATATACACACAGTGGACACAAGTTTGTTCACCCCCAAAGTGAAGCATATTACACCGATGCTCAATAGCTTACAAGAATCACAGTAAATAAACTCAAACCCGGATACTTTATTTCATTTTCTTTACAGTATATGAACGAAAATATATTTATGATGCTATATGAAACATAATTAGTGTCACAATTAATATATAGTAGGGTATCAACGTGATCTTATAATGGCGGCTGCTCTCCTGAGCGGAGACGAAAACACTGTTCTGATCTTTGCAGGACGAATTATGTTAGAGCTTCTGAACAAAGCTGCTTTAATTTCTTCACATGTGACTCGTTTTACCTCTCCTGTACCTTTTTCATTCAACTTCAGATGTTTTTAATATGATTTACATCTGGAGACTGCGGAGGACATAATATCTTGCGTCTATAGTTGTTTTCGAACCATGTCAACACCACCATGGCCCTGTGGCTAAGAACATTGTCTTACTGGAACATAAATGGGTGTTGCTGGTCCCTAAACATTTGCTCTACTGGCTCCAGCAAATTTACATCCATGGGGTCAATGTGAGAATGCTGGTTGAGATTTTAATCTCAAAGCCATGGATGAGGATGCATCCTCAAACCATAACAGAAACGTTTCTTCGTATCCAAAATCGCATTTCGTCTGGATTCATACTCCATTCCTTTTTCTCCAACATCATTCACGTCAATCATGAATCTGATGGATGTGGTTCTGCCGGTTTGGGTATGAGCCATGAGGTTTTTTTCTTGGCAAAAGGCTGAATATGTCACCTGCATATATGTAGCCGTCGCCTCACAGTTTTTTTATGACAAATGCGTACCAAAAACGCGCTCGATTCAAAGGACAACTCCGATGTAGTCTTCACACGTCCCAACCTTGACAGCATCTTCAGACGTCTGCCTTCACGAGATGGCGTCTGCTTCGATCGGCCGACCATGCCGGCGTCTTGTTTCAGTGACGTCTGCCTGATAGTCTGTACCTCGCCCAAATATGTTGTACTGTTTTTATTCCAGCTGAAGTGCGCTGCAATTACATGATTTCAATCCCCATGAAGTTTGATCCTTCTAATTTGAACTCTATTCCCATTACCATTTTGATTTAAAAATATTAAATTCATCCAATTTATATAATAAAGAGTAGATCATTTGCGAGATTTTAGTCTGATCTTCACTGACAAGCTTTGCCCAGTATACAATCATTCTAGCTTTAATATCATTATCTAAAGTTGTGATTCCTAATTCTCCATACACCATATTTTAACAGGTGGACTTATTAATAGCCAGAATAAAATTACAGAATCTAAGTTGTAAATTTCTAAGGTGTCACATTTTTCGTCTCCCCTGTCTTAGGCCAGTACATTGTTCAACCAACATGTTGTTTAAGTCTGCTAAGTAAATAGAGAATAACAGTGGGGTCATTATGTTCTCCTTGGCGAGCTACTGTGTTACGGGTTGAGTCGTTAATACGTATACTATGGGACTTCAAATGTCGCACAGGTGTATTGCCATGTGCTCATGTTTCTGGGTTGAAGTACACTTTGAATTAGGGTACTTTCTGTGTTCAACATTGTTCATTGAGGGGTGACTGAACGAAGCATGGTCACGGGGGAAGGTTGGCCCAAGATTGTACAAGATAGATCAACTTCTGGAATAGTCTTTTCGAGTTGTGTGCACTTGTGTACAAGCTGTGTGCAATTGATAAAAGTGTTGTGTTCTTTTGTTTGGACAGAGTGTGCTACGAGGATTGTGCTGAACGCTACTCAGACAGAGAGATGACTCCATGTACCTTCACGGACAGGCAGCGGCACCCAGATGAAGTCAGCACGTTATGAGTCTTCTCCCACAGCATTCTCGGTGGAAGATTTAGCTGAACTTCATGCTGGTGATGCATAGCCAAGTCACATTCCGTCTTTAACTTATTCATAATTAGTGTGGTGAGCGCACGTCATCCAGTGATATGGCCATCCTGTGTGCGCCTACGGACTTAGGACGGACCGGTACAATCAACCTGATCAATCTTTACATGGACACCCTCTAGCGACTTTCGGACAGTGAACTCTGGCAAAAGTGCGCATGGACTCCACCTCGGTGACGTCTCATCATATACTTCAGGTGAACCCGACCCATTATATTGACTGTTGATGAAGTTGATCGTTCTTATGAACGGCCTATATTATATATATTTGATTGGGGTTCTGGGTCAGGCGGAAGGGCTGAGTCGTACCGTTTTTGTCGTTCAGCGTTTCCGGTTGGTCCAGACCCCTGTTATTGTCTGTTATATTTGTTGTGTATTAAATATTTTAATGTTGAAGTTGTCTTGGTTTGTTTTCTACTGAACCGACTCTCAATCCACTCCATGTTTCGAGTGCACCTGGCTTATGCCATTACAGACTCGTAACAGTTGGGGGCTCGTCCGGGATCACAGTGACGTATCGAGCGACTGTGGTTTTGGATCTGAGTAATTTTGTAAATTTTTGCTAGTGGCGCTGGGTCTGAGGATTCAGTGTTCTAGAGGGATTTGCAAAAGGTGCAAGTGAGTGGATTGAGAGTGGATGGTAGAAGACATGGCAGACTTCGATGTTAGAAATTTTTTGGCTCTCCAGATGCAAACAGAATTGTTGCATTGAAACGTCCGCAGTTACTAATACTGATTAAAGAGCTAGCTATAGAATTACCGTCGGGATACATACGCAAAGTCGATCTCGTAGATATAGCCACAGAGTGGTATATTGACGAGGATATCCTGAGGGCAACCACAGTGCCGTCGAGGCCGGCTGAAAGTAGCCTAGTCGAGACTAGCCAGTTGGTAGAATTGGAGGAGTTGCGCGCCACCAAAGCTGAAAAAGCTCGAAAATTCGAGGCAGATGAAGCTGAAAAAGTGCGAAATTTCGAAGCTGCAGAGAAAGAAAAGCAGGTGGTACACCTGGTACGGGCAGAAATAGTTCAATAGACGTACAGCGTAATATTAAACTTGTGCCTGAATTTAATGAAAAAGAGGTAGATGGATTTTTTCTTCTGTTTGAGAAAGTGGCAGATCGGTTAGAATGGCCATCTAAAATTCGAACTCTACTTTTGCAAAGTGTACTTAAAGGTAAGGCACAAATTGTTTATGCAGCACTTGATACTAGTCAGTGTGAAGATTATGATGTAGTAAAACGTGAGATTCTCAAAGCGTATGAGCTCGTACGAGAAGCATATCTCAGAAAATTTCGAGATATGTCGAAGGGCGATAGCAAACCGTATATGGATCAAGCTAGAAATCTCAAGATTGCATGTGATAGGGGGTGCGTATCTCGTGATATCGGCGAGGACTTTACTAAACTACGGGAGCTAGTCCTAGTTGAACAGTTAAAAAATAAACTACCCGATAGCTTTAAAACGTTTCTTGATGAAAAGGAGATAAATGAACTTAAGAAAGCTGCATCGTCAGCCGATGATTATGCTTTAACACATAAATTTATAAGCCGGGGTGCGTACCACAATAACTTGAGAGGTCATAGAGGCAATGATAAAAAGTTTGTTGGAAATGGTCCTGGCAGGAACGGTACTGCTACAGATAGTAAACAATTTGCAAATACTAGTCATTCCGGTGGTCAGAAAAATACGAACCGGACAAATGACCGTATGTCGAGAGAATGTAAAAAATGTGGGAAAGCTGGACACAGTGTTGCCGATTGCTGGTCTGACCAGAAATGTGGGCAGTGCGGCAAACTTGGACATATTAGCATAGCTTGTGCCAGATTTTCCAGAGGTAATGCTACAGCCACTGGTAAAAATAATATGTTGTTGAATGTTGTTAAATCGATGACCGCCATACCGAGCGTTGACAAAGGTAAAGCTGGAAAAAGTGAAAGTGTTATAAAAGGAAAATTGGATATACCTGTTGATCCAGATTTCGCACCTTTCGTGTCTAAAGGGAGGGTGAAATTCGGACGAACTTGGCCCAATTTAGCCTATATGTGCACAAAGGTGGCCTAAAGCCCGATTCATTTCATTTCATTTATTTCGGACGAACTAATATTGCAGAGGACGTGATCATCCTCAGAGATACAGGGGCAGCTCAGTCATTGTTATGTTCTGAGGTTGTGACAATTCCGTCCGAATCGTTCACAGGTGATTCTGTATTAGTTCATGGTATAGGGGGAGGCTTTGAAAGCGTGCCACTTTGTGAAATTGAATTGCAATCTGAGGTGATAAAGGGAGTCGTGTCGATTGGGGTCACAAAAAGTTGTCCTGTTCGTGGCATTTCTTTAGTGTTGGGAAATGATTTGGCCGGGGAAAGGGTTAAAGTTCAGAAACCCCTCCTGGGTAAATATTCGCAATCGGATTTTAAAACTGATATGTTGGAAAACGATTTTCCTGGTATTTTCCCTGCATGCGTGACGACACGTGCAATGTCGAGGAAGCCTCAAGTCGACACTGAATACGATCTCTCTCAGACCTTTATGAATTGGGAGGGGTTGAGCGAAGAGAATGGGGATCATGAGTCCATAGCAATGTCCGAAGAGACAAGGAGGATGACTCGGTCTTCCATGATTGAAGCACAAAAAAACTGATCCTGAAATGTCCGTATTGAGGACGAGACTGTTGACGCTTAAAGAAGCGAATCAACATCCAGTGTGCTTTTATGAGAAAAATGGGCTGTTAATGCGAAAATGGCGACCACGAGATGTCCCCGAGGACGCAGAGTAGCATACAGTCCATCAAATTGTCATACCTACTGTGTTTCGTGAATGTATTTTATCGCTTGCTCACGAATCTCCAATGGCATGTCATGGGGGGGTGACTAAAACGCTGACCAAACTGAGTCGGCATTTTTTCTGGCCAGGTATGAGGAAAAGTGTTAAAAACTACTGCCAATCATGTCATGTATGTCAAATTGTAGGTAAACCAAACCAGAAGCCAGCTAAAGCTCATCTTAAACCGATACCTGCGTTTGGGGAACCTTTTGCTCGTATTGTAATTGACTGCGTCGGCCATTTGCCCAAGACTAAGTCCGGTAAAGAGTATTTATTGACCATTATGTGTGCTTCCACCCGATACGTAGATGCGATTGGGTTGAGGAATATCAAGACTCGAAGCATTATCGAGGCCTTGCAAAGGTTCTTCACGATTTTCGGATTTCCGGTCGAGTTGCAATCGGATCGCGGGGTAAATTTTTGTTCAAATCTGTTTTCACAGACTATGGCCAAGCTAGGAGTGCATCATGTTAAATCAAGTCCGTATCACCCGCAAACCCAGGGAGCACTTGACCGCTTCCACCAAACTCTGAAGTCGATGTTACGAGCGTACTGCTCTCAGCACGAACGTGATTGGGACGAGGGAGTACCGTTGGTAATGTTTGCGGCCAGAGAAAACGTTAATGAACTCTTGGTTTTCCGTCGAATGAGTTGGTGTTTGGTCATAACGTCCGTGGTCCTTTAAAAGTAGTTAAAGAAGGTTTCATGGGTGATCCCGAAACCCCGTCCGAAGGAGAGAGCGTACTGAAATATGTACATACTTTTCGCACCAGGTTGTATGAGGCTTGTGTGATGGCCAAAGCCCATCTCTCTAGCAGCCAAGGGGATATGAAGGCGAGATATGACAAGGATGCTCGTCATAGGGTTTTTGCTCCTGGCGACCAGGTTCTGATGTTTTTGCCTGTGCCTGGACAGCCCTTGAAAGCGCGATTTATGGGACCTTATGAGGTTGAAAGCCGTGTGAGGGATTTGGATTACATAATAAAAACTCCAGATAGGATAAAGTCAAGGCAATTATGCCATATTAATATGCTCAAAGCTTATCATAAACGCTCGCCGAAACCTGTCTGTTCATCTGTATCGGGACAGAAGAAGGATGGGAAAGAAATAAACTCGAATCCAGAAGTCGAACTGGATGGTGATGCGGTCAACGAAGAAATAGGAGTAGGGTTTAATCCTGATAATGTTAACGTTTTGGCCGAGTTGGACCCTAAGTTAGAACATCTAACTCGCAGTCAAAAGGAGGATATGAAAAATCTGTTAAAGAAATATTCAGATTTATTTCCTGATGTTCCGGGGCAAACCAATGCAAAAACTCATTATGTAGATGTAGGCGATGCGAAACCTATCAAACAACATTATTATCGGGTGAATCCTGCCAAGCGGGCTGCGCTCGACAAAGAAATTGATTATATGTTGGAGAATGGAATTGTGGAGCCCAGTTATAGTGACTGGAGTTCCCCATGTGTCCTTATTCCGAAACCAGATAAAACGTGGAGATTTTGCACAGACTACAAAAAGCTCAATTCTGTAACTAAAACAGATACCTTTCCGATTCCGCGAATAGATGACTGCATCGATCAAATTGGTGGGGCCCGGTTTCTGACGAAGTTAGACTTATTAAAAGGATACTGGCAAACTCCGTTGTCTGAAGAGGCGCGCGAGATATCTGCGTTTACAACCCCTAGGGGGCTATACCAGTATAAGGTCATGCCGTTCGGAATGAAAAAAAGTGGAGCGATCTTTTGCCGAATGATGGGTAAAGTATTTCTGAATTTGGAAGGGACAGTGGTTTACATAGATGACCTTTGTGTGTACTCCGATAATTGGGAAGACCATATGATCCGTTTAGAGCGCCTGTTCGAACGATTGAGAAAATATCATCTGTCAGTAAGTCTGAAAAAAAACGATTTCGGTAAAGCAATCCTAAAATATCTTGGCCATGAAGTAGGGCAAAGAAAGGTCTCGCCCAGTGATGGGAAGGTGTTGGCTATCAAAGAATATCCTGTTCCCCGCGATAAAAAGGGTATTATGCGTTTTCTGGGATTGGCAGGTTTTTTCAGGAAATTTTGCCGTAATTTCTCTGTTTTGGCCAGTTCAATGACTGACTTACTAAAAAAGGGTACTAAATTTGTTTGGGGAGCTGAACAACAGCAGTCAATTAGGTCAATTGAGTCAATTAGGGCTATTTTAACTCATGAACCTGTGTTAAGGGCCCCTAATTTTAGTAAAGCTTTTTCATTGTCGGTGGATGCTTGTGATGTAGGAATAGGTGCCGTTTTGTTACAAACTGACGAAGAGGGGATTCAACATCCTATCTCTTACTATTCTAAGAAATTGTCTCGTGCTCAAAGAAATTACTCCACTGTGGAGAAAAAAGCACTAGCGTTAATTCTAGCTCTTCAACACTATGAAGTGTATATAGGAGCATCTGAGGAGATGACAAAAGTGTATACGGATCATAATCCGCTTGTATTCATTCAAAAAATGAAAGATAAAAATCAGCGTCTCCTCAGATGGTCTTCATTACTCCAAGGTTTCAATATTTGTGTAAAGCACATCAAAGGGAGAGACAATGTTGTAGCAGATGCTTTGAGTCGGGCACACTGGTGTGACGAGGCATCTTAAAATGCTATATAAAAATATAAGTGATTTTGCTGTGTCGATTATAATGTTAGAATAATCTAGATAATACAATTGATTTCGCTGTATTGATTATAATCTTGAAACATTATAATCTAGATAATATGATTGATTTGCTATGTTAAAACATAATCTAGATAATACAATTGATTTCGCTGTATTGATTATAATCTTGAAACATTATAATCTAGATAATATGATTGATTTGCTATGTTAAAACATAATCTAGATAATACAATTGATTCCGCTGTATTGATTATAATCTTGAAATAGTATAAGCTAGATAATGATTGATTTGCTATGTTTAAAATATAATCTAGATAATCTGATAATATATAATATGTTCAAATATGTGGTGAATTAATTTAATCTTAAATATAATCTAGATATATACTTGATTTTGCTGTATTGAATATCATATAAAATGTATGACCATGATAATGTATAATGGGGTTATTTTGGTTAATCCGATAAGAATTAATTGGCTCGCTGGTTATGTTCCACTACGCAGCTCTTCTTTTTGGGAGGTCTGTTACGGGTTGAGTCGTTAATACGTATACTATGGGACTTCAAATGTCGCACAGGTGTATTGCCGTGTGCTCATGTTTCTGGGTTGAAGTACACTTTGAATAAGGGTACCTTCTGTGTTCAACATTGTTCATTGAGGGGTGACTGAACGAAGCATGGTCACGGGGGAAGGTTGGCCCAAGATTGTACAAGATAGATCAACTTCTGGAATAGTCTTTTCGGGTTGTGTGCACTTGTGTACAAGTGTCTTCTCCCACAGCATTCTCGGTGGAAGATTTAGCTGAATTTCATGCTGGTGATGCATAGCCAAGTCACATTCCGTCTTTAACTTATTCATAATTAGTGTGGTGAGCGCACGTCATCCAGTGATATGGCCATCCTGTGTGGGCCTACGGACTTGGGACGGACCGGTACAGTCAACCTGATCAATCTCTACATGGGACACCCTCTAGCGACTTTCGGACAGTGAACTCTCATCATATACTTCAGGTGAACCCGACCCATTATATTGACTGTTGATGAAGTGGATCGTTCTTATGAACGGCCTATATTATATATATTTGATTGGGGTTCTGGGTCAGGCGGAAGGGCTGAGTCGTCCCGTTTTTGTCGTTCAGCGTTTCCGGTTGGTCCAGACCCCTGTTATTGTCTGTTATATTTGTTGTGTATTAAATATTTTAATGTTGAAGTTGTCTTGGTTTGTTTTCTACTGAACCGACTCTCAATCCACTCCATGTTTCGTGTGCACCTGGCTTATGCCATTACAGACTCGTAACAACTGCATTACAGGGAAAGGGACTGAATGTAACTCCCTGGACAGAGAGCACTGACTTTGCTTTTTAGTACATATTTTTATTAACTTATTTTTTTCCCGTCATTCCCATTGATAATAGTTTAGTCCATAATTTTGATCTATTAACAGTGCCGAAAGCTTTCTGATAGTCAACATAGCAACAATAAAGAAGTTTGCGCTTATTAAGATATAAATCTGCTAAAGATTTAACCCGTTTGTGACGAGCCCCGGAGATCTCCGTGATTTAGGGAGACCATTCAGATACAAGCTCCTGAGATCTCCTGGTTTGATTGCATGAGATAACTATGACGTCATAAAATAATCTCGTTCCAGAAACAGCGAAGTAGCATAATAATAACGTGTTCAACGGGTTAAGAACAAAAATGTGGTCGACAGTGAAAAAATCTGATTTAAAACCAGCTTGTTATAATCCAACAGTTTTCTTATCTTAGACCTGCCGCCTCGAGAAGCCAAGCCGTGCTGTAGGGAAGATGTAAATATCATTATAATGTACCAAAAATGCTGGTGGATCACCCTTTTCCTCCTGTGTCATCCACACACATCGATCATATTAAATGGAAGAACCAGAAACACGATGTCATCCATGATGTGTCAAATGTGCCGTATATTATAACATGATCATATGCCTACAGACAGAAATCATTTATATCAAGGATTGATAACACAGAATATACAACTCTAAACATGGTGATATTTTGATTTTTTGCATGTATTTGAAGTACCCTAACTTAGATGTTTTCGGACCGATTTTAAGTAATAAAACTTCTAATTTCAGATAATTATCTCCTAGTTTTTACTGGTGGGTACAGTTGTATAATATATCCAACGCTTTCAGTGTACCGCGGCCATGTTTCGAGCGGGTGTTTGCTTCAATTTGAGTTGAATCAGGAATGATTATCATAATATATGGCCTAGCCCTTTCTTATTGGAGAATCAGAACAGGTGATCAGGTTGTCAACCACGTGTACACGAGAGACCAATCGGTCATTCTAGGCGCGGCAATGTGTCTAATTTGAACATACTGATACAGCCCACTGCAGCGGACACAAAACGTTCAATCAATCTTGGTTTAAAGCTGGGCCAACGTCGTAGAAGGTGGATCAACGTTAAGCCAACATTGATTTAACGTCTTGTGTCGGCTGGGAGGCCCATTCCATATCAAACACAAGACATTGAACCAAAGTCGAATTAATGCCGGAACAGTGTCGCTGATGGTGAACTGACATTACACCAGAGTTGGCGCAATATCTTGGGTTTGCCAGGTTGTCAGTGGAACACCAGTAAACAAGAGGTGAAACAATGTTGGTTTAATGATGATTCGGCGTCATAAACGGTGGGCCAGCATTAAACCAGCATTTGTATCAACTACCACCATATTGGGTTTATTGATTCAATGTATTGTGTTTTCTGGGCTTGCACTGTAGAGAACTGTGCTGGTTACTGTGGCTACATAACCAGATAAACCTGCTGGCACGAGATGCGAACCCAATATTGATTTATTGTTTACTAAAGTAAAACTACAGTGACTCGACATTTTTAATTGCTGGAAGGCTACTTTAACTTGGAATTATATGCTATTTGGAGCCGAAAAATACCATAATTTGATTTTTGAACTTTGTATGCACATCTCCTAAAAATGTCATCAACCTAAATAATAACTGACGTAGAACTAACTGAATTTTGCAATTAAAGGATTATTACATATATTATTAAAGCCCATATCTATGCATTTTTTTTTTCTATAACATATTGTAGTTACATAACTAGTGTCATTTAAAAATTATATCCTTTGGATAATCAACTGAAGTTGAACACAAATTTATATAATCCGCCTTTTTAGATATTAAATTTACTCCTAAAATTCAAGGAGGTTTATATGTTTGATGCCACAGCATTTTTCCTGTCCCAATACTCTGAGTTAAAACTAACGGATATTAAATATAAATATAATAAGGTGTCCAAACATTACCTGGTGTTTTCAAAAATTGTCCAGGAGTGTGAGGATCAATAGATTACATATCTGGTTTTTGAATACATGCATAAAGCAGAACGTGTAATTTGGGTTTTAATGGGTTAATACATAATAGTGAACCCCGTAATTGTTAATTTGGTTCTCATTATATTTTCTCAGAGGCCTTATTAGTGTGATTTAAGTTCACCGAGTTGCTGTCACGATGCCAGTGCATAATGAGGAAGTATCAGCCTACTAATACGAGACTTGCTGGTTTAGTCCGGGGTCAGCACGAGAGGCATCTTGTTAAAAAGGGTCTGAGACAGAGAGGAGGCGCAAATCCACGTGAATAACTTTATATTCCAAGCAAATGAAATTAAATAAATGGGGTTTTATGCGACCTATTGGCACATATATAAGCTAAACTGGGCCAGAAGAACTTCCAGAGGATGGAGGGATGAATGAGATTACACTGCTCTCCAGACCACAGACTTACATTATACATTGCTATTCCTTGCTCCAGACACAGGATTCGACATCCGAACCCTGCGGTCTGAGGCTGAGCTCACTACTTCTCGGTCACGGATGCTCCCCACAATATTGATTCATTACGAGTGAGCAGAGAAGAAACATTTTGTTTCGTTGTTTCTTTGAAGCTTGGATGCCAGAGCGGGTTTTGAATCCGCAATCTACCGACTTTCCAGGCAGTTTTAACAACTGCACCAGGGTCCCCGCCCTATAGGCCCTATTCAATTTCTAGTGGTATTCGGAGTATATTATCTCCTTTTGAGAGGTACAAAATTATATAGGCTACATTTAGTCCGAGCTAGAGATGACCTAACCTTGTTTTGTTACATATAGACCCTACAATGTTTTGTTGACGTTTTTCATAGATTTTGTTGTGCTCAATTCAAATCCGATGATTGCCTCGTATTCATCTGAGCCTAGACTTCTACTTTTAATTCAGAAACGGTTGTGACGCAGATAAATCGCCCTTTTATGTTATAGGTTCCTCATGCTGTGTTCATAGTAGCGCAAGTGATGTCATCTTGTGAATGGCCAAGCATTACTGCCAAGTCCGAGCTGGGCTCGGACCTAGACTGCAGCGTCATAAATGCCAGGTCGGAGCTGAGCTCGGACTTGGACTGCTATGAGTTAAAATGTTTCGGGCATTTTGGTAAATTCAAGGTCAAAGGTAAATTTCAAGGTCAAATATGATATTTCAACATTCTCTTACTTGACCCTGAAATTGACCTTTGACCTTGAAGATGACCTTGGATAATCAAACTAATTTCAGAAATTGCCCAGTCAAACTAGCATGAAAATGAAACTAGTACATTTTGTACTAGTTTCATTTTCATGCTAGTTTGACTGGGCAATTTCTGAAATTAGTTTGATTATTCAATTAAAAATGAAACTAGTCATCTTCAAGGTCAAAGGTCAATTTCAGGGTCAAGTAAGAGAAAATATCATGTTTAACAAAAACATCTAGGCGCATGTGTGATGCCCATTTTCATGGGATTTCGACTTGAAAAATCAGTTTATAGTATTGTTTTGTTGATTCAAGGTCATTTTCAAGGTCTTCTGCAAGGTCATAAAATGTCAATTTCAAGATCAAAAATGTGAAAATGAAAACACAAATAGCAAAAGAAGTGTAGTACGTCTTTTTGATATCCTATCGATTGAATAATAATCATTTACGCTACTATTTTAAAGATTAAGCAGTGCTTCTTGTGAAATAGCTTGGACAAATAATTATTGTAGCTGTTTACTTTTTGTTGGTTATGCGTTCTAAACTCTCTTCTAATTGATTTTTCATACTTGCGTAGTTGAGCAGATTTTTGTTATTTGTATTTAGATTATTTACCGAATAGCCTTACTACGAGGATTTAAAAGGTGGATAGGGTAGTTGGACGATGATTCTGTTCGCGTTGGTCGATCTTCTAACGAAGGTCTGGTGGCAATATTACGAAGTGTATACCATTTTATGGAATTCTTATTAAATAGCACATTCTTCTCCACAAATGAATCGGGAAGATATCTCACGGCATAAAAAACTCTAATTTCTAAATTCTTCTTTTGACACACAAGCACAAAATACATATGTCAGCCCCAAACTTGTCCATATGTTTATCACTTTTGGCATTGTCAACCCAGTTATCGTCATCTAAGAGACCTTTCTTCAAATTTATTACATCACCAGCAAGGATCACCACCAGGGATCAGCTTCTCCTGTTGTTGTAACTCGTACAACTGTACAACACTAACAGTAGCTAGTCCACCACGCTGCGGTGCAATGTCTGCCTTAGTACGCGAAACCTCAATTGCATGGTGCTGGGACAACTGACCCCAAACCAGAGACCGCACTTGAAACACGAGAAAGTTGCTATTTACATAATAAAGCTGTTGTGCACAAATCTGGATGTATAAAATATTTTTTTCGAGTTCTTATTGTTTGGGAAACTATTAGTGGGGATGCTTTTGTGCTTAAATAACTTACCGTGGTATTTTGATGGTTAAAATATGCCACCTATATCAAAATGTTCATTTCATGGCGGCCATCTTGAATTTTGCATGCTTATGATGTCAAATAAATGCATCATTTGTTTTATTGCATTCCTTGATATCGAACATATACATATGGCTTGGTGAAATAATATTGTCTCTATCTCAATTATTGAAGATAAGAGGGTTCTTACACCCATTTGCGAACTCCATCAAACTTTTTCTTATTCTGTGGTCCATTCTGAACATTTTCATATAGGTGGCACATTTTAACCAGTGAATTCCCACGGGATTACACATGCTCCTGCAATATATATCCATGTCGCACCGTTTGATCAAGATGTCCCTGTTGTATGTACAATGAGTGGACAAACGAGTCTAACTTACATAAAAACCGAAAGTCAATGCCCATTGAACACTAAAGCTGGATTAATGTTGTGTCAGCGTTACAGGAGGTGAGCAAACCCTAAGACAATTTTGGGCCAATATGCCGCGCTTACTGGGTATTCAACTGCATGCCAGCTGATATAATGTACCCTCATATCAGCCACATTAGACTGACCCAATGCTGGTTTAATGGTGGTCCTCTCACCTACGACATTGGCCTAACATCAAAACATCATTCCATTCCCGGCATGCTTTTGCTGTGAGCTTGCATCACCCACCCTGTAGAGACTTCAGTTGTATTCGAAGTACACCCTGCACGCAGGTTGGCATCACCTGTTCTTTTACGGCAATTTAACTGAAATAGATTTTTCGAAATAAATTAACAAAAATAAAGTAGTAGGCTAACCGTTATAAGCTGCCACAATACAAGGGGTTCAGTATCGTTTTAAAAGGCATATATCAGGGGGGTTTTTATTTTATTTTTTTCATTTTCTGTAAGTTGCTTCTTTACTTAATGAGAGAAAATCTATAAAGCCTATAAAAACCGCTCTGAACGGCTCGTGGGGCTGAAAGAGTTAAGTCAATATTGGTTACAATACAGGTTTGGTGGAGGGGGGCATCACGTGATCATCATATTGATGGTCAGTGGCGGAGACTGTATTAGATAATTAGGGAAGAACACGGCATTATTAGTAAGAAGCCTTCTTTCTAATAATGCCAGTGTCCTGAACTGATTATCGGACATAGTCGTTACCAGAACCCGTCCCCTGTGTCTACCCCACCTTCAAACTCCAAAAAATTCCATGAACCAAAGTTTTGTTAATTGTTGAAATTTGGACACGCCCATTTATAGAAGAGGGGTTGTGTGCGTATATAGAAACTGATAACAAAAGTAAATCTGGTGTCATTTAGAAAAAATAGTACTTGCTGGTGAGACGTGCTTCATCACAGTAACTTGATTCTTGATGCTTCCCAATCATTAATACATATTTGGTATGATACAATATCAAGCAACTTATGTTAATTTGAAATTTTTCAATGTAATATTTATATATATATTTCTAATAATTCATCATGTTTATATTCATATTTATATTTCTTTGACATTCACAATCAAACTAACAGTCAATGGCTCATAACAAATCATACCAAATCAAGAGAATAAAATATAATTTCAGGTATTGCTCAGTATACAAATCAATGCTGGGTCAATATCATGTCCCATGCATCAAACAGGATACATTCAAATTATGTCGGTTTAATGTTGGGCCAGCATCGCAGAATTTGTACCATCAGTAGCCCAACATTGTTTTGACGTAGATAAGCACCGTTTATATGCCTACAACTGACTGTGCAGAGAAATATACGGCTTGAAAAGGGTGAAAAATTATTATAAATATTCCGGCTTATAGGTCTTATATGCTCGTGTGCTTGTTTTGGGTACGCTGAACAGAGGAGGGGGGGGGGGGTGTACCGCCGGCGACCTTCGCCACAGAGCTGTGTGTTTAATGCGGGTCGTCTGTTCAAGTGATTGAGCTGCTCACAGAGATAGGGGCACCAAGCATTATTAGCCAAAAAACATGCAACCTTTGGCCCGAATCAGGTTAAATATTCGTCAACGTCAAAAACGTTGGAAATACATTACACTGATGCTGGACCAATGCAGCCTATTTGTCGCTTTCAGATAGTGCTTCGTAGACGGCCAGATAGAACTCAGTAGACAGTCAGAACAATGGCCTGGTCGTGTAATAATACACTATGGTTTGGATGTGATGAAAAAAACTGAGAGTGGGCTACTTTCGGAAGAGCTACACCCTTATATTAGATATATGAGCTACTGGTGAAAACATAAGTCCAACACATAGACGAGATTCCAATCTACAAATTATTATGTTTTTTGTCGCTGTGTGTTCTATAGTTTTTATCACAGGCGACATTTAATTTGGTCATTTTACAGCATTTCGAGTTATATATTCTGTTATTAATTCTTGTTTATATCAATGTCATGCCTCTAACCAGTGTGCATAATAAATGAATCTTATGATGTGACCCGTCCGTGCAAAACCAGTTGCATCGCATTACTTTCATTAAATCGGATAATACAAGATTGAGAAAAGTGGACTATTCTTGTTATCACAACTTTTAGAAATATAGAAATAGTTTTTTTAACATTTTAAAATACCGATGTGGTTAAGGAAGCGAAAACCCTCAAAATAAGATTTGTTAACTTACCGTGTTATGTTTTACCATTCTAAAGCTAGAATATGAAAAGCTAGAATAAACCACCAGCTACTTTATCCAAAATAGGCATTATTACACGTAGACAATCGGACCTATATAATTTACAGATTTAATCGACAAAAAAATATCAGCTGAATTTGACATGCAAAATGTATGTAGTAATAATTCTTGCTAGTAGTTATTTGTATCTCTATTCATTTTAGCGAATGATCGGCATGTGCATTATTTTATCCGTGTATAAACTTTGGGGACAATTACATAGTCCAGACAATGTACTGCACACATTGCAAGATTTACGAAAAAGTGATGTTCCATATTATCCAAAGTTTTTATATTTTTATTTTCGTATTACAAAATATTTTCGAATTTTTGCTTATGCAATGATTTCATGTGGAATGATAATAGTGTGGTAAACGATTTTATTTGCTACTTCGAATGTCCTAAAATAAATCATTACTTATAATTATTAAAAAAACCAAATCCATCACCACATTTATTATAATTCAGAAAGAGTTAAACAAACATAACAACAAACATGATTGACAACATTCAATTGGCATGTAACGTACAAGCTAAGTGATGCATGCCTCACAGAGCAAAGCAGTTCATTGTGCTCGGGGACTCGGTCCTGAAATCGAATTCTGCCAATTTTTCAAGCCGTCATACGAGAACATCACCGGTATTCACAAAGCGGCTGACCCAGAACTTATGCATCTGATTGGTCGAGATAGTTATCTCGACCAATTAGATGCCTAAGTTATGGGTCGGCCGCTTTGAGAACATGATGTCTGTTAACAGACGTACTATAGGCCTATGTCAAAGGGACTACTACAGACATAACAACCCGATCTTGCAGTAATCACTGGTGATTATAGTGAGTTGGCATCTCTGATATTGACCCAGAAGTGTGACATAATTGAGTAAATGGCTTGTGTTTATTAGATAACGACAGATCATTTGACAGTAGTTCCAAAGTAGTGCCAAAGTTCAAGCACCAGTAAAAACTCTTACTTTTTAAGTAACCTGTTTCTGCTGTTTGCTTTATTACCATTGTAGAGTTTTTTAAACACCTTTTTCAACGTGTTAGCAGGAGAAAACCTTAAAAAACACAGATAAACAACAGTGTAAGTCCAGAATTTAAAGCCCATTGTACATTTGGCTACCTTTGGAATACATGTATAACGAGTTCCTTGTTTTTCAATGTCTGTGCGTATGCTACAGATCAAGGAGAACGAAGCGTTGTATCAATTATGTAAAGCTTCGTTATGGAAGAGAATGTAGTTGCAATGAGCCGTGCTAATTTATTCCCTACAGAGGCATCGCTCACGGTCGACACTGCAGTCCCCAATAAATAGGGGTTCACCAAACCCTCATTGCTGCAGACCTGTTTGCGTTAAATATGTTAAATATTTGAAAAATATGCTGGCTCTCTAATCTCTTATCGGGCAACCCATTCACAATTACACTAGCGTAAACATAGTAAATCTTTGCTTATCAGAGACACCCAGATAACACGAGAAATGATCTCAAAACAATGTATTGTTTTATCTGAGCTAATTGCATATCGGGTGATCGTGGAAGGATCGGTGCAGTTGGCTTGGTCAAATACAAGATTTTGGTTTTTGCTACAAGTACGTTACCACGTGATACCATGTACACGTGCTAAATCATGAAAACGACTAAAAGTTTATGCAGAAAAAACAAAATCATTTGCACATGCGCATGTTTTATTCATGATTTGATGATAAATTAGCAGTTTTTAGACATTTCCAGCCCTGAGTTATCACATTTTTGTGTTTTCATAATATTAGGAATGTCAAACGTAACTTTTTTTTATCATGTTGTCTCACTTATAAATCTCTAAATAATCTAGCTCCTTATTACTTATCTGATCTTTTTTCCTTCGTTTCTGAATATCATACTATTTCAACACGTAATGCAACAAGTAATACTCCACAGCAGCCCAGGTGTAATAATTCTCTATATAAATCATCTTTAAGTGTGAATGGGTCTAGACTTTGGAATAAGCTACCTTTGGAAATTAGAAATAAGAAGACATTTTCTGCTTTTAAATATAACCTTAAATTATATATGGCTAATAATCAAACCCTTACTCAATTGTAGTTAGGGCTGCAATAATGATATGGCTGTACATGTCTTAACGCTTTCGCCAATTTTTGTAGGTTTTTGTAGGAGTTTTAGTGCGGAAACATTTGTGTTTTCTTTTCTTTACACTTTGCTATAAATGTACATGTATATCCATTTGTAAACCTATTCAATTAACACAAATGCATATATCATCGGATTATGATCTAAAATGTCTAATGTACCTTCTATTTTAGTTATTGTAACTATTGTACATATGAAAATTATTGTTTAAATATGTGTTTTCATATTTTATGCAAATGCTTGTTATAAAACAGGGCACATATGCAAAATAGCCAATGACTAATAATGTTTTTACCCTGTATAAATATGTTTGAATAAATAAATAAATAAATAAATAAATACCATATTTACAGAATAGTACACTTATATAAGATGTCACAGTTTTAACCCTATCCCGCTAAGTAGATTTATTTAGATTTTTACCCACTTAAAGTTGTGTCTCGCATAAAATGTCTCACATGTGTTTAATTTGAGAAAAAAACATTTGTAAATCTTGATGTTTAAACACACATTTCGCTACCCATAAATTATAAACGACTATATAATAGTCGTGCTCAACGTTGGAGGGGTTAATAATATTCGTCAGGTTTACTAAAAATAACGTATTTACGTTCACCACTGTCAAATATTTTTTTTGTATTCCAAGTAAGCGTCAGACAGACAGCGTATTACACCAGGACTTTCTCATGTATCACCACATCGTCTTCTGTGATATCGGAGCCAAGTATGCCATAGTCTGACGGGTGACGGTGAAGTAGCCAAATAAATCAGACTTCAGATTGGGAACCTCTGATAAACGTTAGGAGGTGATTTGAACACAGATGGGACTCATGTCAAAGATTAACTCAATCTTTAGTACCGACCGCGGAAATGAAGATTTATAGTCAGTTATTGCAGTTATTGCTAAAGGTACCGACAATGCTAACATCAATTTTTAACATGCACGCCAGAATACAAATGTCACCCATTACCTATAATTATCAGCTCCCACAACGTTTTTTTGGTGCTTAGTAAAGATTAAAGAGCACTTTACATGATGTAAACAAGCTATTAGCATAAACCATTATAGGTCCAGCCCATACGTTAAACCTGACATCCAATAGTAAGAATGAGAATGCATCATACTAATCAAAGCTGCATGATCCATTCGCAAAATGTATTATAAATAAATAACATTAGCTTATGAAGATCCAATATATATAACTTTTACATGTGTTCATAATAAAAAATGATTTAACTGATGTTAATGGTAAGGCATTATTTAACAATGCGCTACGCTGTAGTTTACTGTAAATACAGTATTTTTGAACGCTTTTCATTATACTGTATTTCTCACTTACCTGAGCTTTTGACGAAATCCTGCCACTGAAATATCACCAGAATGACAAACACAGAAGTGCCAAATACTAGTAGTAGTTGGTTAGGTTGAGAAATGTCTATTAAGCATCAAGTGAATTGAAATAAACAATAGTTTAAAAAATCGCAATGAGTCTTAGGATTGAATATAATGGGTTGAGAAAAGGATACATTTAACAAATGTCTGTGTGTTTGGAGAATACGGCGTAGCTAGTGTTAAAAAATGATGGTGCCCAGATCACAGTGACGTTTTAAACACCCCAAACTCTACATAGTCAAAATTGTAATATAAATGGTTGAATGGACATAATACTAGATGTATAAATGAGCACATGCATGAGTGGGTTAATGAACGAGCGAACGAACGAGCGAACGAACGAACGAACGAACAAACGAACGAATGAACGAACGAACGAACGAACGAACGAACGAACGAACGAACGAACGAACGAATAAACGGATGCAGGTATGAATGAATGAATGAATGAATGAATGAATGAATGAATGAATGAATGAATGAATAAATGGTTCAGGACACCTCCTGAAGATGGTGAGATTAGAATGAGATAGCACTGTCCCCCAGGCACATGCTTAATTTGGGCTTTGAACCCTGACATTCTGAGGCTGAACAAACTCTCTCTCAAGACACTCCCCACACTCCACATACAAATGGAAAGGTAAAAGACATGCTGTTTATTTGAAACCTGAATACAAGATCGGTGTAAAAAGTCAGAATCGTGAACAGCGTGATAGGCGGCTACATCAACCCTTTAAACACAGTTAGATCAAATGTCACACCATTTAAACACCGAAACCAAAAATCTGGAGAGTGATGTTGGGGAATTTTCAGTTGACAAATGCGGGGGCCGACTTTAGACATCAGATTCTGACTTCTAAAGTCGGTCCCCGCACTGAAAAAATTAGAATATTTATAATGGCCCATAACATAGGTTTTGAAATAAAGCGGAACGATCTGACTAAGACATTTATGATGATTTCAAATTAAATTTGGTATCCATGGTTTATATAAATTGGTCAAACATTGTATAAATGTTATGCAAATGTTTTGTATTTGATGGGATTGGTGTAGTACATTTACCTATTCCACAGACGAACCTGGCACTTAGTTATCTAAGTTGAGTCCAGCGACTCATTACTCAAACTATCTGAATAGAAAGAACTATTCGTTTAAAATTTGATATCAATTTTTTCAATAATAAAATAAGTAAATTTGAGCCATGTGTAATGAAATGAAATGAATCGGGCTTTAGGCCACCTTTGTGCACATATAGGCTAAACTGGGCCAGGAGAACCTCCTGAGGATGGTGAGATGATTGAAATGAAACTGTCCTCCAGACACAGGATTCGAAATTCGAGCCCTGGCGGTCTGAGGCCGAGCACGCTACCTCTCGGTCACGGAGGCTCCCCACAATACTAGCTTTCACACGTGGATGGGGAAGAAACATTTTTGTTTCTTTCAAACCGCCGAGACCGGGAACCGAACCCCGAACTCTGGCGTGAAGGGCAGCGGTGCTGACCACCACCCTAGGGCCCCCGCCCTGAGCCATGTGTAGCCAGGTGTGTGTATGACGGACTGCATGAAGTGATTACTACTCTGGCCAGCGTGTCGACTCTTTGGCTAGCAGTTTCAACACTGTTACAATAGCGCCCAATGTCGGTTCTTCTGGCCTGTAGTGCCCTAGCAGGATATTCTAGGTTTGCAGCCAACACGGTTGCAGTAAAAAATGCATGTGGTATGCAGGAAAATGAAGAATCCAACCCACGAGTGTGTTGAAGCACAAACGGTTGATGATTATTCCATTTGTTCTGGTTATTTCAGTGGTGGTCCCGTAGACCTTCTTAGTTCTAAAAAGCTGATGTTGTTGGTGACAGACGGTATAGTAGCGTTGATAACTACACCAGATTATTAGTTATGCGGCGGGTTAGCTCAGTTAAACTTAATTAAGTTAATTAAGCGGCATGGTGTTGTACTGTACCATTGCATTGCAAAAGCAATGCGTGTTCTTTCATAATACAGGTAATTAATTATTGTGATAACTTGTTTCTGTTCAAGAGTGGAAAGTTTTCTCAAGAGATTTGTAGCCCTGCAATAATAATTGTGCACACAAATTTTACTGGACAAGATAATCATGCATGTGCATACAAGAGGACTAGCCCCCCCCCCCCCTATATCCCTATACAGCGGATTCAAATCGACGAACCTTTGCTCTTTGAATGTTGGTCGACGGTGTTTGCCCAGTGCCTGGTTATACAATTTTATTTTTCACCTGCTTGAAGTTGTGTCTCGCTACCGCGAGCCACAACTTCAAGTGGGTGAAAAATACACATATTTGTTTAATATGATGAGACTAAACTTGTTTAAACACTCATTTCTTTCCTGAACCTTACAGCACGGGGATCGAGTCATCAGAATTTGACGTCTGCAGACGTCAGATTCGGACGTCTAAATAAAGTCGACCCCCGCACTGTTAGACAAACAAATATTTATAATGGCCGTAAACTCATAACGTAGTATTCAAATGGATCGGAAGGAGCTAACTAAGACATTTATAATGATTGCAAAATGAGAAAAACACATTGGTCTCCATGGTTTATACGAAAGTATTTCAGCGTTGTAGGGCTTAAAAGGTTAAACAAAAATCCATTGGGCGACTCGTATTTTCTCCCGCCACCTGAGATCCGTGTTATCATGGTTATCTCACACATAGAAGCAGTCCAGGATTTGTCCCATATTAATCTGACAAGCCAGATATATTGGCTCCGATCCCGCACAAGAGGCCCTGTGCCAAATTGCTGCCGGCCAACGTCATTATAGTCTGGCCCAGCATTGAGCCAGCGATGTATCAGGGGCCCGTTTTTCTGGGCTGTATGGACTGAGAAGTCCAAGGAAAATACATTAGTCAGCCTATCTAACGCACCAGAAAGAACATCTTTAGGCAACACTCCACGCGACTGGGCCAATGCCACAGACGTTAAGCCGCAAGTGAACAAATTGATATTTGTTCAGTGAAACTGGTATCGCTATCAGAGTGGTTTTATTTTCTTCAAGAGCACCAATAATAACCACTCTATCTTTTTTACGAGTTGCGGGCGCGCTTCTGGTCAAACGTTGGCGCAACGCTATGCAACACTGGCCCAACGCTGGGCAAGTTAATTGCGTGCCAAAACTGTCCCGCTGGAAATTTGGCTTAACCGGAAAGACACCTGGTCTAGAAGTCCACAGCACGACCATCAACCTGTCAGGGGATCCTCCCAAGACGTGTGCCCATCACGATTATAAATCAGCTTTAGGCAATAATTATATCGGACAAGGAGCATTTATTCTTTTCGAGGACGGTCGTATGCAGCAGTTTTAATCCCAATGGTGGGTTTTGATTTAAAATCATCCGTTAGGCGTGGTCTATGTTGTTAATATCATTAAGTTACTTTCTAATAATTCAATGTAGTCATGGATGTCCCACTTCTTGTCTGTTCAAAACAGACAATACAAACTACTGTGAACTGAAAGAGTCACTCCTGCTAGCAAGCCTGGGTTGAATTGATGACATATTAGCATTGAGGAAATTCCGGAGACTGTAGTACTAAAAAAAATAACAAATCCGGGCTCTGTGGTGGCCCAATGACCGATATTTCCGGGAGGGGTGGGTGTAGTTTTAATGACGTATAATGACGGTCCCCGTACTGAAAGGGTTAATAAAAATTGGTCTGCGACACTGGCCTTATAGTCAACTAATAATGGGCCAACCTCTCATTATTGCTAGGGATCATCTAGTTCAAATAGATCACCCACTAATTTTAAGGTCTATAATTATGTACATAGCATGTAAGGTGCTATTACCAGATTACATAGAGGGTAACAACTGCCATACAGGATAAACAAGATCAAGAGAACCTGCTGAGGATGGTGAGATGAATCAGAAGACATTGTCTTTCATCAGATGTCACATGAGTAGATGGCACGCACTGATAATTCAGTATACCCAGTAAGGTGTAACGTTAAAACAGTGTTGAAGCTCTGGGCAGACTGGGATTTTATAATATGAAGCGTCCCTGAAAACAAGACGTTGATTTTGTGTTGGAACAACACCGTAGACGATGGACCAACTTTGAGTCAACATCTCGTGTTTGCTGGGTTCACCCGGTTACAGCACACAGGTGACAAAATCACTTGATTTATTTTAAAATTGATCATTGTGTACTGGATAATTGATGAAACTTTTGACAATTTAGTACAACTTACAAAAGTTGCATTACAGGTTGTTGTTTAGAGAAAGATCCGATTCTCCGCCAATCAGTATGTCGGAACCACTCACCGGATCATTTATAATTTGTGATGTCTCACATACATGTACAAAAGTAGACGATCACGTCAATAGCGGCCTCGTCGAGTTAAGGTTGAAACCAGTGTATCGACGTTAATTTCGCACAGGGCCACGCGCTACGCGCTCCTTGACAGATTACTCTTCACAAAACCTGGCTAGGGAAAACATTTTTCGTATGGCCATACTTATTATATTATTATTTTATGGATATATATCAGTTGCAATCAAATTTGTCTTTCGTTGTTGCCTCATTATTTTGTCCTATAATAAAATATTACACTGAATGAAACGGTTCGACAAAATAAATTATGTCGTAAATAAATCTCCCTAAAATTCATACTCTGAATTTTACAATACCGGCTGGATTCTATTATGGACTACTAATTTTTACGATTTGGTGAAAAGTGAAAACTCGCCTATCAAGGACGATTTTTCTCAGTTCTTTATTCAGATAAATAAATAATTGTTACGTGAGACTGTGATTCCAGATCAGGTAGCGGGATCTCGCGTCACAACTTGTTTATCTTGATAGACAGGTGTAATAAGGGATCATAGACTGTGTCAGACTACGGAAATACACGATGTGGCCAAGATGATATCGCCTATCATAACACAGAAGTAATCTCTGAACTATAATGGCACATTTATATTGGAAACGTGCCTGCAGGCGGGGCCGTATGGCAATCACGGAGCTCCTTTCTACTGGTCCCATAAACATTGTCCTTAGGCAAGGCACCATACACCGACTCATATATGTGAGGGTACTGGGCCTTGCTTATGAAAATGGAAATAACTTAGCATTTTCCAAATGTATACGGGTATGAATGGTTTATTTGAAAGGCTATTCAAAATGATCAGTATACAGATAAAATAAATGCAATAATAAAAATAAGTGCACACTTTATACGTATATATGTTATGTAATAAAGCTGATTTTCTGTACTCAACATGTTTAGGTGCATGATGCATGTACAAGCTCGAACATACATGTATTGTCATATTTACGTCTTATTACTGATATTTATTTCTATTTCAAGATACCATGTTTGCTCAGTAGGCATATTGCGTGTCGTGTTTGTTATAGACTACGAGCCTTGGTATTTACGAGTTGGCGCAACTGCTCTCTTCTTTTACCTTTTACCTTTTGTCAAGCAGTGCATTACTTTGTGGAGTAATTGTTGTAAAGATTGTTTATGTAAGACGTGCAATCTTAGGCGTTTAGAAGCAAATCGGTGATGACTGAAGTCGCTACGTTTAGAACGGAGACTAGTGGAAATCTGAGATATCGTTCAGAAAAAGTGACCCACGGTAGGAACTCTGCCCATTTTGTTTTCACAACATTTTTAACCATTTTCGGGTATGGCGAATAGAATGCAAAATCGTGTCAAGCGAAAAAAATCCGCGAAATTCGTTTATTTTGAAGAATAAAATATGACGTCATAATGTATATTTTGTGTACTTTTGCAAATATCATGAATTGATGTGAGGAAATGGGTGACATTGTATTTGAATCGATGGCCAGCACTTCTAATAAGTCGGTTTGTGCCAAACCATGTACACATGGTGGCATGTGCTGATGATCAGCTTCACGGGGGAGCTACCCCAAGGTCATGGTAAGGTCATCGCAAGGTCACAGCAAGTTCAAATCAGCTCAAAACGGTTGAAAATACCATTCTTTTTATTTTTTTGCTAAAATTATGTTCACTTGAGATGTCTATGATGGCTCGAAGCATTCTTGGACCCAAACACGGACATATGCCAAAACACCCCAAGAGGTTACAGGGATGATATAAGGGTTGGAGGGTTTTTTACTCCCCGTGAAATCACCCTCGTGTCACTCCTGTCTGATATGGCAGAAATGGACCAAATAACACAATGATGTTATGTTTCGACCAATGGCCAGTATACATTAATTGCATCAGATGGAGTTCGACCCAAGTACACATGTTAGAATGAGTTGGGGTTGGATTTCACAGGGGTGCTACACCAAGGTCATGGTAAGGTCATCTCAAGGTCACAGCAAGGTCAAATCAGCTCAAAACGAGTGAAAATAGCTTGTTTTGTTGATTTTGCTACAAGTATGTTCCCTTGTGATGTCTATGATGGATTGAAGCATACCTAGACCCCCAACACGGACCAATACCAAGACACGCCTTAAAAGGTAACAGGTAATTAAAGGGTTGGGAGGGTTTTACCCCATCAAATCACCCTTGTTTCAGCCTTGTCTGATATGGCAGAAAGGGACGAAATATAACACACTGATTTTATGTTTGACCGATATCTAAATAAATCTAATGAAGACCATCCAAAGTACACATGGTGACATGGGTGGGGGTCGTGCTTCATATGGGAGAGACCACAAGGTCATGGCCAGTGTATCTGAAGGTCACAGCAAGGTCAAATCAGCTCAACAGTGAAAGTAGCCTGTTTTCGTTGCTTTAGGTACACTTATGTTCATTTCAAATGTCGGTGATTTTGAAACCCGCCTAGACATCGTGTCTATACCATAGACACCCCAAGAGATTACATGGGTAATATAAGGTTTCGAGGGGTTTTAGCCTTATCAACTCATCCTTAGGCCTATATCACCCCTTCTTGATATAGAAAAATAATAAAGCTTGATATAGGAAAATAACAAAGTGATTGCTATGTTTTGACCAATAGCCAGAAGGCCTACTTTTAAAAAATTACACTCGTGTCACCAGTGTCTCTACTTCAGACACTGGTATTCACCCCCCCCCCCCCCCCCCCCACCCGACTACCTAATAATCACCACCAGGGGTCAGAGTTTCACAGCCACTGTCTGTACTGCCGCATCCAGATGAAAATGACATAAAAAATAAAAATACATTTGATTAAACCCAGCCAGCCTAAGTATCCCTCAAAATTTTAGAGAAGCTCATGTAAGACCACTACTGAAAAAAACATTTCTTCCTAAAAACGAGCTGAAAAATTACAGGCCTGTATCCAACTTAAGTTTCATTTCCAAAATCTTAGAAAAGATAGTAGCCAATAGGCTGCAAGCTCATATAAAAATAACCATCTATGTAATCCATTACGATAGGCCTACAGGAAACATCATTCTACAGAATCGGCTCTACTGAAAGTACATAACGATATCATTATTAGTATGGACAAGGGTGAAGTTACGGCTCTAACCTTGCTTGACTTGTCTGCCGCTTTCGACACCATTGACCATGCTACATAAACAGATAGACTTTCTGATTAGTATGGAATATCTGGCCAGGCTCAAATTTGGTTTCCTTCTTATTTGCAAAATAGGCTCCAGTCCGTAAAAATTAAAGAAACTTTTTCAGATAAAGTCACACTCTCATATGGAGTTCCACAGGGCTCTGTGCTAGGACCAGTGTTTTTTTACTTTATACACTACACCACTCAGCGCTATTATCTCTAGTATTGACATAAACCACCATCTTTATGCCGATGATACTCAAATTTACATGTCTCTATCAGTTTCAAACGCTAAGGAATCTCTTGAATAATTTCCCATGCTTACTTCTAGGTCAAGAAACAAATCCATCTACATCAGCTAAAAATATTGGTGTACTATTCGACAGTAGCCTGAATTTCCGAAAACACATATCCCAAACATGTAGGGCATGCTTCTATCATATCCATGACCTGCGGCGAATTCGAAAAATTCTGTCTTTAGATCTTGCCAAGCAAATTGCAGTGGCACTCGTCAGTAGTAAGTTAGATTATTGTAACTCACTTTTTCACAATATGCCAGAAAAGGATATCGCTAGATTACAACGCGTTCAAAACTGCCTTGCAAGAGTGGTAACCAACGCCCCACGATTTAGTCGTTCCGTTCCAATTCTAAAACGATTACATTGGCTTCCTGTCAAGTTTCGCATTCGTTTTAAAATATGTGCGATAACTTTTCGAACCCTAAAAGAAAACCAACCTGCATATCTGGATGATTTACTTGTTCGGACGGAATGCTCAAAATATCTACGCTCCACTAATTCGAATAGATTTGTTGTTCCGTGTATAAAGACTAAGACTGGGTCAAGAGCTTTCTCTATATCTGGTCCAGCCTTATGGAACGCCCTGCCTGTGCCAATACGTAATGCCAAAACAATCTTAACATTCCGGAAATTACTTAAATCTCACCTATTTGACCTGGCTTATCCACCCTAGTCCCTCAGCAGCCCGGCTCCCTGTTGACAGACCTGCTTTGGCCTCGATTATGACACATGATCACGCTAAGGATTTGTGCGCCTCTGAGCTCGGTCCGTTGAGGATATAGGCGCTATAGAAGTTTTATTTGATTAATTGATTGATGTTGACATGAGTTGGGCTTGGGCTTCATAGAGGTATTACCATGGTCGCTCTGAGGTCATTTCAAGGTCACAGTAAGGTCAAAGAAGCTCATAATAAGTAAAAATAGATGATTTTTTATGTGTTTGCTCCAATTCTGTTCACTTGATATGTCTATGTCAAGTCGGTCATTTTTAATTTGATCAAGTTAACATTTTTCAGGAGATATCCCTCTTTGAGACTGCATGTATGTTCTATCGTAATAGTCTAGCTATCTGGCACAGTTATACAAATATTATGCATATTAAAAAATAAATACTGATAATCGGGAATTTTGCCCGCCGTGACCTTGTTTTTACATTATTCGCAACCATTTTCAAACTCTTCTGAGCTATTGGAGAAGTGAATATATGATATTATTTTTTTAGCAATACATAAAAAATAATTGAATGAATCGTTGAAACCCGCCGTATACTCACCGAGAGATTACATGGGTAATAATAAGCTTTGGAGGTGTTTTACCCTTATTAACTCACACTTAGTCCTATATCACCCCTGCCTGATAAATGAAAATAGACAAATTGACAATGTGATTGTTATGTTTTGACCAATGGCCCGAAGGCCTGTTCACATCAACCAAAGTTGATAGCATGTAGAACAAAATTACTCAATACATAAAAATGATATTTTACCATGTTGTTGCATGTTTTAAACTGGAAAGTCAAATAAATAAACGAATAAATAAAATAAATACATTTTCGTCTTTGACATGTCATTGTTCATGATTGTTCATGATTATTTGAATTCGACGGATATATAGTGGTGATTGTATTAATAAAGAAAATTCCAAAATGTAGTTGGGCCTATATTGTCCCTTGTTAAAGTGAATTTATGCTCAAGTCGCCCCAAAATCTGTTACATTCGAATTCGCTAGTTTGTATCTGCAAAAAAATCTAAAATCAATTAAGTTCCTTTCTGTGTAATGAATATGCGGTCTAGCGAAAATATATAAGAATACATATATACAAACTATGTAATACTAAGATTAATACGTAACATGGATCGGCAGGCATAATGGCTGGGTAAAAGACAGTATATACAGCAAACATTATTCGATTAGGTCTTCGTAGGCATAGTGGACAGATTTTGATAACGACTTTGGAAACTTGTTTTGCTTTTCAATATAAAAAAACGTCTTTATAATGTAGCCGTGTCGTCCTCTCCGACTCCGTGGATTGATGTATTTGCTTTACCCAAAAAATCCAACATGGCGGTGACTAAGAGCGATCCCGAACCCAAGGTCCGAAAAATGTCCGTACCTTTTTAATGACTGTGCAACCTATGAGCTCAAATGTTACTAGTTCTAAAAGAATCTATTTTTGACCTGATTATCTCACCGGAAGTCTTATTTATGACCGTCCAAAGAAATGTCCCACGATTTTGTACGCGGTCAATCTGTGGCTGAGACCTGTTTGCCCTGGGGCTAGTCATAATGCCCACTGTTTCGTAATAAATAAGTGCGGACCACTCACAATATGGATAATGCAGATATATTGCTGTAAATGCTATACATATCATATATTATGGAAAAAAATAAGTGGAGAACCACTCATGTCTAGGTATCTTAGTAAACATAAATGGTGGAATTCCTTTAGAGAGAAGATATCCCGGAATGTTGACATCCCTTACACAGGGATTAATCAATAATACAACGAGGTAGTAGTAGTAAATCATTGCTTTACGTCACTTTTCGGCACAAATGGTCTTTCAAGTGACATTGTGATACGATAAAAACGTTGTAGACAATTGATGAGATGAATGATGTACAGATGATGATGTAAGGGTTGTGGTGATAGGGCATGGTAGGTTATTTCCTCCGCTCGCCTGATAAGGGATTCTGTGCATGTCTAGGGGATCTACCCCCAGACATGCCCAGACAGCCGGAGACTTGGGTTTCGCTGTGCAATTTAATGCTGGCATTTCGCACAGCTCCGCTATCCTCGGGTCGGATAATCCCCAGAGAAACAACAGGAAGGGTAACTCCATTCATTCCCCGTGTGAGCGACCTAATGTCATCAAACACGCTATTGCCGATTATTTAAGGCTTCCACGGCCTACACCAGCGCCAGCGCTGATGCGGGTGCTGCATTGGCTCCGCTGCTGAGCGGAGGAACCAGGGTACACCGCTGGTAATCCGCCCGAAGATTATGGCCAGATACGAGAAGGCTGCAGCTGCTCTTGGATGATTGCTGTAGACTAGTGCTTCTGCATAAGGCTGTCACAGCATTCAACAGACGGAACAGATCCCTAATGACCCTCTCCGGATGGGGGCGAAAAATACTACTACTAGCAATTATCTCAGTACCCCAATACAACGAGGAGTGAAGTATGGCTCAAAATAATAAGCGGATATGTGTGGTGTTTCAATAAGCGATCTTTGAGCCACAAAATGGTCTATATCGGAGAAAACTATTTGAATAAAGATTTCTTCTTAACTAAAGAGCTGACCGTGCATGATATAATATATAGCATTAGTTATATTATAACTAAAGTTTTGACCATTTAATTTCACTAAGAGTAGGCTGAGCCTACAGTCATCCTATGTTCAAAAAAGGTGCAACTGAGACAAAATTGCAACATCATTTATTTAATGGCATGTACTTTAATGGCAAAAACAGAAACACATATCAAAAATCAAGAATAATTGGAGAGGTCTAAATATCCCAAAATCGTTGATTAGTACCGCCATTACCGAAATATACATTTTTAGCAATATCTCAATAATCAATCATGATATTATTACAAACAAGGTATCTAAACCCAGCTTTTAAATTTCAAGAAGAAAACTGTGTCATTTATAAATTTATAAAATTCAAAGCGATATTAATGACGTAATATGTAATTGAGAGATTATCATGCCTACGTAACTAACATTTTGTCCACGCAAATAACACAAATTCATAATACGTCAATATATAAAACATGTATCATATTTATAATAATATTAATCAAATGCCTTGGGTAAATCGGTGTGTGAGTGGTCATAATTTTTTCCAAAATTTGTTCATAATTTGGACAACTCACGACAAGAGGTATGGATGAAGCCCTACTTTTATCGGATGATTTAATTGGTTATTTACAGAATTTATTGCATTAAGAGAAGAGCATACCCCAAACCCATAGAACATTTTAGAGGACTGTTAATGCACAAACATAATCCACATCCGGCCCAGATTCGACTCGAACTGGCATTTGCTATGAATATATCTAAGTAGTTTATAGTCTCAGTAGATTTAAATTGGGTATTTTTATAATCACTTCATCAAACAGTTTGCTAAACAACCAAATGTCACCCACTATACAGTCATATCAATCTAAAAACATGTCCTCATGGGTGGTACCAGAGTTGACACCTGTATTAACCCTTGTCCGTTTGGATAATAATGTCAATATGTTTCATTTATTTGAAGATATGCACTTGTCACTTGCCATCATATAATATAAGGTCAAGTGCCTTTTCTAGCAGATGGATTTGTGTCTTGACCTAGAATTAAGCAAGGTATATTATTTAACATTTTTTCTCGCTTAAGTTTGGTCCCAATGGGAAATTTAGTCTTACTAGCATTAAGCTTATCAAGAGATTCCTTAGCTTTGAAAACGGAAAATGGAGCGCTGAGTGGTGTAGTGTATATGGTAAAAAGCACTGGTCCAAGCACAGAGCCCTATGGAACCATATGAGAATGTGACTTTATATGACATAGTGTCTTTAATCTTTACGGATTGGTACCTATTTTGTAAATAAAAAGAAAACCTAATTTGAGCCTGCCCAGATATTCCATAACAATCTGAAAGTATATTTGTTAATGTAGCATGGGTAATGGTGGCGAAAACGGCAGACAAATCAAGCAAGGTCAGAGCTGTAACCTCACCCTTCTAAATACTAATGATGATATCGTTATGTACTTTCAGTAGAGCTGATTCTGTAGAATATTGTTTCCTGTAAGGGGATTTTAATGGATTAGATAGATGGTTATGTTCTATATGAGCTTGCAGCCAATTTACTACTATCTTTTTGGAAATAAAACTCAAGTTGGATACAGGCTTGTAACTTTTCAGTTCGTTTTTAGGGAGAGGTGTTTTTAAGTAGTGGACTCACATGAGCTTCTTTGAAAGTTTCCTTAAAATGTTAATTATATCAGTGATGGGAGTTATTAATATATCAAGACCATTTTTCAGCACGCTTGTATGAGCGGGGTTCAGATTACATGATTTTGACGATGAGCTCAAATTAAGCCTATTAATTTCATCTTCTGTCACCCGTTCCAAAACGTTCATTATGGATCTAATTTCTGGGTTTTTTACACTCATGGAATATTCTGTACTTTATCTGGAAATTGGTTTTAATTTTATCAACAAAATATTTAAAGAAATGGTCACAAAGTGATTTTACTAATGTGAATTCTGGCAGAACCGGCGTGTGGAATTCTATGCAGAATGTTATTTATTGAGCTTCATAGAAGACGAGGATTGTCCGAATTTTCTGAAATAAGATCAGCTAAATATTTCGATTTTGCTTTGTCATCATTCTGTTACACAGGTGGCACTGATGTAACATGAACGATCTAGTTGTGTGCGAGATCTGCGCCATGTACGTTTGAGATTGTTGCGAAAGATTTTAGCCTTCATTATTTCTTGAGTCATCCATGGATATCGTGGTTTTCTGACTTATCTTACAAGACCGTATTATTGTCTAAAGTAGAGCTAACGACAGAATCATACTGTCGACAGAGTCGTGAGAGATCTTGGTTTCTTTATTGGATCCAAATTGAGAATATCTGAATGAAACGATTCATAACCAATTTCGTATATTTTTCGAAACGATGTTTTTTCTTTTTTCCATTTCGTGTATCAACCGTCAATTTCTGATATGACAGCGAGATGGTGTGTAATACATGCTGCCGAAAAAAACTGATTTGATATAATTAGAAATGCGTTCGGTGTTCAAAAGATCTAGCCAATGACCATGAAGGTGAGTTGGAAAATTAACATGCTGCTTGGGATGGAAACATGTGAGGATTTCATTGAATTTATTGGCTTTTCCATTTGAGTTATCCAGATGTAAGTTGAAATCTCCAATATATACAAATTGTCATGGAGTAGAATTAATTCTCTAGTAAATCTTGAAACTGATCAAAAATTGACATGTACCGTTTTGAAGCCTATACAGGCAGACAACGAAACTACTGAACGATTTGTTTCCAATACGTTTAGAGAGCGCCATGAACGTTTTAAATGATGGCAGAGAATGAATATCTGTTTTTAATCACTGTTATTTGGTCAGACACTAGTATGCCTACACCTCCTCCTGTCCGCTGATCCGCACGAGGTTCATGAAAAAACGAACAGCCAGGAGGTGAGATATCAGCTATCGATGATTGCGTTTTAACCCTGTTTTAACCCTGTTTCCGTCACTGCCACAATGTCCAGATTTTTCGATGAAGGGGACTGTTTTCGGTTTGATGGATCTTGCATTGATTGTTGCCATTTAATTATGTCATTTGAGCCGGAGGGACCCGGATTTAAGCTGACATTTCCTGCCAGTAGGCCTAGATGTTGCAATTGAAAGATACATTTAAACATTTTGCTGTGACCAAATTTGAAAACATGGTGTTTGTTATTGATGACGGTTGACAATTTGTTACAAATATGATTGGGCCACAAGAGGACAATTCGTCATCGCTGCGTATAATAGACACGGCTGTTAGGAGTGTGAAAATAGTATACATTATTTTTTATATGGATATTTTGATTATCGGCGGCCGTAATACAGCACGCCTATGAAGCCTAATATGCCAGCAGAAAATATGATAATGCCTACAAAATGCCTATAGTTTGATCTTCAGCAGCTTTTAGGCCGCCTACGATATCTACAATTCATATGGGTAATGTTGGGCCAATGTTGGGCCACTATTGGTGAAGATAGCTAGGCTTATTATTGTTTATAAATTATTCTGACCACCTATGTTTCTACGTATTATGACACTGATGCTAATTTATTTTTATTATTTAGAAAATTATGCTATAATCTGTATAGAAATGGTGACTTACTCATTATAACCTCGCGGGGGTGTTTTGGTATAAGTCCGTGTTGGGATCTACTATTCTAGATATGTTTCAAGCCATCTTATACATTTCAAGTGAACATAATGTCAGGAGAAACAACAAAAATAAGCTCTTTTCAACCATTTTGAGCTAATTTGACCTTCCTGTGACCTTGAGATGGCCTTACAATGACCTTATGATAACTCTTTTATAAAACTCAACACCAACCCAACTCACCTTGCGTAGGCCTACTTCAGTTGTGTTCCGACCTATTGGAAGTTTTGGTTCAATAATCTATTTTCACCAATTTTGAACTGATTTGACTTTGCTGTAACCTTGAGATGACCTTGTCATGACCTTAGGGTAAGAACCCTGTGAAATACAACCTCAACCTATTTCACAATGTATACTTGGGTTGAGCCTTACCAGATGTAATAAATTTATTGGTTATTGGTCAAAATATAACATCAGTGTGTTATTTTGTACATTGTGCCATGTGAGACAGTATTGACACAAGGGTGATTTGAAAGGGGGAGGGGGCGGGGGCGAGTAAAAAACCCTCCAACCCTAAATGTTATCTCTGCAACCTCTCAGGGGTGTTTTTGTGTAGGTCCGTGTTGGGATCTAGGTATGTTTCAAGACATTGTGTACATTTCAAGTGAACATAATGTTAGCAAAAACAACAAAAAAAGCTATTTTCAACCGTTTTGCGCAGATTTGATCTTGTTGTGACCTTGAGATGACCGCCCCATGACCTTTGGATAACTCCCCTATGAAACCCAACACCAACCCATGTCACCATGTGTACTTGGGTTGGGCTCGATCGATTTATTGGAATTGCTGGTCCAATAATCTATTTAAAAGAAATATTTTTTAACAAAACTCCTTTCCACTGACAGTGTGTATATGCCACGCTCTCATACCACCCTAGGGGTCAAGGGTACCATACTTCGATGACCCCTGGTGGCCTTGTCCATGTATGTATAATCTGCAGTCTTTCCTGTTTCAATAACTTTTTTGTTCTTAATATTTATGACTTTGTGTACTATTAGACTCTAATATTTTGAATTTAATTATGTTATCATTAAATCTAAATTTCAAATGACACCTTAAATACTTGTAACGCATGGAGGGTCACATATTCTGAAATATATTTGACCCTGAAATTGACCTTCTGACCTTGAGGTTGACGTCAAATCACCAAAAAATTTCCAGAAATGGATTTTGCAGTCAAAATCACGCGAAAAATGAGGTATTACACTTGTTTCTAGCTTTATTTGGTGAAAATCATATTTTTGCTTACTTGACCTTAAAATTGACCTTTTGACCTTGAAATTGACCTTCTGTCTTTAAGGATGACTACAAATCACAAAATTGGTACCAGAAATGACTTTTGCAGTCAAAATTACACAAAAATGAGGTATTACAGTTGTTTCTACCTTTATTTGTTGAAAAATCATATTTGACCTTGAAATTGAACTTCGACCTTGAATTTACTCCATAGTGCAAAGTGGTTAAGAATGACAAGATGTCTCCCGGCAAATTCTGAATACATATATCCTCACCATCAATAATCAACAATACAAAAACGTTACACCTCAAAATGAGGTCCAGTGCTAGTTCTGCCAGACTAATAGTGATATGACGAGATTTAATCTATTAATTATATGATTTAGACGTCATAATTTAAATCGCGAAATAGCACGTTTTAGAGGAAAAATCCGGCTTGACACGACTTCGCATTCGATTCCCCATACCCGAAAATGGTTAAAAATAGTGAAAAAACTAAATGGGCAGACTTCCTACTCTGGGTCAATATTTTGCTCCGATTTCCACCAGTCTATATAGCTGAGATTCAAATGGTTTGGCTCGGCTCTATTATTCTGAATGAAGGTCACACCTTCGAGAATCCGAGCGCCTCCCAGTTTGAATCCTGCTTATACTGCCGTGCAAAGGTACACTACACTTTTGCCTTCGCAAAGAATTATACAGACCGTGGGGTGATGGGGCATTACATTGCTTAAAATATAAAAAAACATGCACATCAAAATAGATTAGTATAATCAATTAATTTATCACCATGATTACCAGGCATATAATTAAATAAATGGAACATTACAATAGCTTCTGTTATGGAGAGCAACTACTGGTCACGTGGCTTGCTTGCAATCCTGGTTATATAAATGCAGTTTAAACAAAAACAAAGCTGGTTAAAAATATCCACGTCTCTGTTCATTAACCCTTTAGCCGCTAAGTTATCAGCTTCAGGTGAGTGAAAATGACTCATAACAAACTTACAGATTTTACATGGTTTTAGTGATTAACTTATAAAAACATTTAATCATCTAGTTCTTACGCTTTTATGTGGCTGCATTTTGTTTGAGCTGGAAACATAAAATAATAATGAATAGTAAAATGGTGTAGTTTCTATTTGTATTTCACTTTGTAAATCGTTTGCATTTCCACGCTTACCGATAATTTCGCACCAGTAGACTTACACTTGTATGTTACTTTACATTGTTTTTATTTTACACGTATTATTAATCTACTACCATTTATTGTAATGGTGCTTAATGCTTTATAGACTTCATGTCGCCAATAGATATCTATCTACCAACATGTATCTAAATGTAATTTGTAAAACATATACATTTCTATGCAAAGCGAACAGTAGTTACATTAACTGGTCCCGTTAAAGTGAGAAGTTACTGCAGTTTGCCTTTGTATGGCAGTGTAAAAAACAAAGAATTATTTATTTATTGTAGACATGCATGCTTCCCCATTAACTAATGCTTATCACGATGCTTTTACAATGATGACTTATTTTATGATATCGACGCTCCATGGCAGATAGTAATATGGCTGGTCTTTTTCATCCCCTATCTTTTAGGACAATTAATTACAGCGATCATCCTTCAACACATGTCTAACATTTACTACACTGAAATATTCTTAGATAAACCATGGAGACCAATGTCGTTTTTTTTTTAATTTGAAGTCATCATAATATCTGGTTTTGAACACCTGTGTTATAGGTCTACCGTTACCATTATTAAATTTTAAAGTTTTTCGGGGCGTGGACCGTCTTCTGACGTGAGAATGTGACGTCTACAGACGTCAGATTCTGACGTCTAAATACAGTCCCCGCGCTGAAAGATTCATGTTGATTAAATATTTGGCCCAATGTGAATGCACAGGAAACTACATTTGATACATTTTATGAACCATTTAAACATTGCCCAGGGTGGAAATGTAAAGGTAATCTATCACCCCTTATATAGTGTGAATAATTTTGTGACAAATAAATCAAAGTTGCCACAAGATGGGGCACAAGTGTTTCCTTATATGGGGTGATTGGCTATCATGTGACCCTCTCAGAGGGTCACATGATAGCCAATCACCCCATATAAGGACATAATTATTCATACCATATAAAGGGGTGATATAGCACCTTTAAGAAATATACCTGCAGAATTGCCTAAAACAGCAATATGTTCGGTAATTTATTTTCAAATTGATTTTTCGATTATATATTTATCCCCTAGTAATAATTAGAAGTTGTTTTTGTAACGGCAACACCTTCTTTTAATACCAATTTGCATCAACACATGTACTAAAACATCATTCAAGTTTAATTGCAGTCGTGCCTCGATTCCACTTCCGTGATATCCTAAGATAGCCGGAATGACTGTCATTAAATTCAATTATTAGCAGCACTAAATAATTTGCGTGTTTATAATACATTACACTTTGGAGTTGGCTTCGCTTTTTCCAGAACTATACAACTAGAGACACGTATATAACGGATGCGTCCTGTGTGTGTGTTTTTAAATGCGTTTATCATGCAAACTTAATCAACTAGTACTGCTATTATTTTAAAAGACAAAAACACAATGAATACAATAAAACATGGTATTTAGTGATTAATGTGTCAGCATCTATGGAGCTTCAGAGGTTAATACCCATTGCTGATATGCCATGTCTGAATAGATCAGCATTGGAGCATCTGTCGCACATCATCGTTTTAATGACACAACCATGCAGCAGACCCATATACTGTACCAACGTTGGGCCAACATATCTACTGCAAGCACGAGACAGCATAATATGTTCAATGTATCCCAGCAAGACAAGCGTCGAACCAATGTTGGCTTAATGTTAGTCCAGCGCCATTAAGCCAGCATATGCCCAGCATATCCTGTAGGTACGATATATTGACCCAATGATGTTTTAATGTTGGGCCATCGTCTACGACGCTGGCCCAACATTAAAACAACATTGGGTCAATGTATCATGTTTGCTGGGGTTGACTCGGCATCCAACCACTCCTTAATTAAATGTTTTGTTGTTAAGCGGTGTGCCGTGTGTAATTTTTTAGAAACCCATAAATGATGTGATGAATAATTGAGCACGATATCTGTTCTGGTCGGAAATGTACTTAATGTACATTGATATGATCAAAGGCCTTCCGCACTTGATTAATAATAATATTATATTTTCAGCTCTTGTTCCATAACATGACATTTTAAAATAGGCAATACCATATCATATAGCATGCTTTAAAATGATTTCAAGCTATCATAAATTGTCGAATTATACTAAAATATGCACCATTATGCTGAAAAATTATGTGTTCTGTCTATGACCGCCAATGTAGAAGCAGGACAAATACTCTTTTCAACACGGAAATAATCAGTAATGACTTTGAAGTAGTCTGGTTGTGTGTTTAGTTTTCTATTATCTCTGACACTCGAGAGGTTGAGTGGGTATGTTTGTAACAAACATACCAACAGCAGTACATTAGCCCAATACTGATGTAATGCCGGCCCAGCGCTCTCCCAACACCCAATCAGCATTGGGTCATTGGTTATTTGTTTCCTGATACCTGCAACCATTTTTGTTGGGACGTAAGTAGACGAGATATTGCGGCGTTGGCGGCAGTTGCGAATACTTCGCCGTTACAAAACCAATATGCGACATAATATTGTTTATATATAGAAAAAAGCTAAATATATAATAATAATAGTTATATTGGTGTCTTTGGTAAGTTGGCTTTCTTTCATAAAAGGCTAAGTTATATAATTTATAATTTTACCCACTTTACCCACAACTTTAAGTGGGTAAAATTACTTATATTTGTCAAATTTGAGTCAAGATATATTCCAACCTATCAATTTTAATGATCATTTCTACTTTAAATGTTCTTGTTTCAAGGTTATATAAAACTAAAAAGGGGGGTATCGAACTGACGCAACACGTCGAATCAGCGTTGTCACAACGCCGACTAGGCGTGTTGAGTCTGTCGAGTTGCAAATGCCATAAACTCGCCAATCCACGAGGCAAATATGTGAACTTCGAACATGTTGAAACGTTAAGTATGTTAAATGGAGATGCATGTAAACAGTACCCTCCAGTGGCTGCACAACGACCTACAGAGGTACATGTAAACCAGTACAACTCACAGTCAGGGTCCGATTATTCTAAACAAAACCAACACCTTGCAACCTGCATCTCTGGACACTGATTCGCCATATTAGCGGGATTTGGATCTAGGTCGATCTGATCGTGTTTCGGTAATGTGTTGATCTCATCTCGTCAATAGTAATACACATGTATACAATGACGTGGTATAATATATTATTTTTGTTGCTTCATCTTCTGCAGTGTTATTCTAAATAAATAGCCTCACTTAAATCTAGGTGATGTAATTTAGTAATGGCAGCATGATGGGTTTAACCCTAAATATGACCCATATCGATCATTTTTACTATACACATTTATGCGCACCATTAATTTTTATGTTTAATTTGTCTGCTTTCTGCATTCAAGCGATTTTAAATTTCAGAGAAATAGATAAACATATTAATCAAAACATCCTAGGTCATATACACATATTTACCCTGGTTAATTTGCCACCTTACGTCTGTTTCTTTGTGCGTTTTCAGGTAGATATATCTATCTTGTTGATGAGCATGCTCACTCCCCAGCCTCGTGAAAATGAGTGCTGATATAGCTTTGAAGCTTGATATAATTATTTTGCAGATGTTGTCCAAGCCAATGCAACATTAAAAATCGTGGCCTACAATTTACCTGTGCAAGTAGCGCTCTCTGGAACCTCTGTAATGCCTCCAGGCGAAACCTCTCTGTTGACATGAGCCCCAGCAGACACGAGCGTTGATCCAGTGTTGGTTTATTGTTGGACCAGCGTCTGCGACGGTGGTCCAACAATAAACCAATATTGGATGAACGCCTCGTATTTTCTGTGTATGCTCTACCAGGCACTGTATTTCCTTTGATGAGAGGTTTAACATGTGGCGTCGTGTATAATAAGCTTACTCCCGTGTTCAGCATCTCGTCTTAGCATGGTTATTAAGCAATGTGAACACCGATTAGGCTTATATTGTAACAACCATTTCCACTCCTTGTGGCGCACTATTACTTGGGAAAGACAATGATGATTCGGTCTAACTGTGACACTTCTGGACATGTGCTATATTATAGACAAAACTATCGACCCGTTGTTTTAAAAAAAACTATATTAATTTACAATTCTTTCGATTTGTGTCAATTTTTTAAATTTTGTATATATATGATTATTTTAACAACTCATTTTCCCCACTCTGACATTGCCAAAAATATTGAAGCACTACAAAATGGGAGTCGCGTAAACCTTTCATTTTAGTGTTTCATTGAATGAATGGATTTTATTACAAGACAAATCGTTCGGTTTAGAAACATTAAATATTCACATGAAAACATATGAACTGGTGTCCCACAAGGATCAATTTTGGTTCCGCTACTTTTTATCATAATATATTAGTGACATATCATCAGCTAGTACGTTTAGATGATTTACGCCGATGATATTACTCTTTATAAACGTTTTTCTGTTCATGATATAAATACGCCCAAGTCACATTATCATGATTATACACTTAGACTTAGAGCTTAATAATTATCGGTTAAACGTAAATAAATTGCCCATAAATATACCTAAATCTAAGTACGGTTTTCATGTTCCTCAACGTTTACTTTCATTAGAAAATGAATATGTTACTATTACTAACATAGAATAGTCTTCTATTCTTGGTACAGCATTAAATAAACATTAGAATGCATACACCAATAAAATTCGAAATAAAAGAACTAGTTCAACTGGCATTATAAATAGAAATAAACAATGTTTAAGACTTTTGCTCACCCCCATTTTGGATGTTTTCGTCGGACAATTAGTGCCGATTTCACCCCTAAAAAAGTATTTATTGTAATGATGATTAAACTGGTAAAGCACATTACTGAAAGACTAACCAGACTCTTTTTATCATATGTACGTAAATTTGTATAAGATCGTGTTTATGCACAGTTCATACACATGCAAACACTAGATAACTAGAGAGCAAGAGTGTTTTCACAGTTCAATATCTATTATTACAAAGCCATACTGCCCAGCGTAAAAACAGCCATTGTTGCCAAACTGGACGTCTTGACAAATTGTTCAATGTTTTCTTCTAGCGCAATGCGATAAAGATATCAGCGGAACGATAAGCTGACAAGCTACTATGCTTAGGGACATGTTTTAATTGATGACAATCCGTGACAGAAACTTACGAGCGTTTTCCTCAGCATCATTGTTTTATTTCCTATACAATTCCGAATACTGAAATAAAAAAATGCATTATTTAATTTATTGTGAAAAAAGCCTTCCACTTGCTTTTTATACATATTTTGCTATTTGTTTTGTTATAACGTTGTTTTACCATTGCTTTTCATAATTTAAAGTATTATTTGCAAAATCATGTGGATCTGCAGCTGTATCAATAAATAGGAAAAATATAAAAGTCCAATATTCTTTGTTTGTGTGATTGAATTATTGTTATTGGCTACTGAGCACGATTATATCTGAATGTCTGAAAAAACGTGAATATGTAATTCACATACTGAATCATTTACATATTTGCGTTTCAATATTCCGTAAGATTACTCGTAATTAATAAACGTAATAATAATAGTAACACTTTATCATTGGCCATTAACATAAGTGGGAAAGCATTATTGGAATAACTTTTCTCTTAATTTTTTTTAGAAAGAAACTACAAAAGGGTTCACGCTAATCAGCAGGGGATATTGCGTACACTGTACGACCTCTGTCAGGGGTTTACCGGGTTCTCATGACTTTGGGATGGCTGTCTACGTCCTATGACCTCATAGCGGCGGTCCTGTATGTCAACCTACTAATGATATATACACTTTGCAAAAGTAGGTATGTTGTACAGTGATCATAAAGTAATAGATAAATATAATTATGTTGCGTTCTTTACCAAAGTTATAACACATTATGTTTCCATATTGCTATGTTTACATTACACCATCAGTCTAAAGGCTAAGTCACACGGTCACGATATGCCAGGCAGGTCCTCACACGATACAAACTATTGGCAAGACGAGCCAATGAAACCGAACCATAGATTGCTTGTGTATCATAAATGCTTATTCAACGTATTATTCGATAGCTAATTGTAGTGGGCCCTATATCAGCTTAAATTAGACATTAAAATGTTTCAAGTTATGTCTAATTTACACCACCGGTAATTTGTGAAAAAAAATGTTTTTTTTGCGACAATTGTTTTTGTTTTTGTTTATTTTTTTGCTAAAACTTTTTTCTAAGAATAGAATAATGACAGACTGTGACTCTATTCCATTTTGGTACACATGTAGGCGAACCTGGATCAAACGAATCCCGAGGGTGGTGATATGAATCACATGACGCCGCCACCATGGCACCCCACCCCTCACTCCCAGATAACAGATTCTAAATTAGGAGCCTGCATGGTCTGAGGCCAGGCTACCTCTCAGTTACGGGAGCTTTCCACAATACTGGGATTTAGATGCAACCAGGGGCCATCTCGACCTATCCGAATCCTACGATGCATGTGTATATCGTAAATTGTACCAGAATACGGGCCTTGACTAATAAGAGCGGGGTGCGAACTGCCGGCAGGGGCTAGCGATGATTTTTTTCAAGTGAGCAAAGCATGCAGTTACACTAGTTTGTCTTAGCACGGCAGTGCTGTCTTGGCTGGTCTGGGTCTGCCCCACCAAAACCCATGATGGCCAGCCCTAGACAAATCATGTCAATTCTTAGAATCAACTTGTCAAAATGACATGTGGTAAACAACACGTGTATCTTCCCTGTGTCATCAACAGACAAAACTGCAGTACAAAGCCAAAAGGCAGTATCTGCTTACTTTACAAGTAAGCAGAGACTGCCTTTGGCTTTGCAGAGCAGAATAGGAAGCCTTTGATTTTCACCTACTGCAGCTACCACTTCACCATGTTGACTGACTTCACTGTAAGTTATTTTGGCACCCGACATCCGGCTAAATCATCGAATTACGTGATGTGCGTGTTTAGTGGTAACTTTCTTAGGGAGTTCAGTATATAATTTTAGCATTATATTTTGAGAACATAGGCGGGATCATAACTGTACAGAGGTATTTTCTGTTTCTTTTTCTGTTTTTGACTTATGACTTGGAAACTTGTCAGATATGCATGAACAGTTATACCTTTATTGTTAACATACTTGAGTCCATTAATATTTATCAATAAAAAATAATTTTATTGTTATAATGCATCAGCCAAGTTTAGATTTTGTGACAACCAGGATTAAAATGAGGTTGTAGCTTATTCCCTTTATTTACTAGCTGTGTCCAGCGTAATTTTAAAATTATTTTTCAGACCTCTTCTTTATAATTTATATAAATATTTTGCCATAGCCCAAAATAAAAGTCTAAAATGCGACAAATATTATTCTCGTGATATTTTTTAAACTATAAAGTGATTGATATCCCAGGATCAGTCGTTTTTAATACTGTATGTTGCTTCTGTGGGCCTTCTATCTGTTACGTTTGATATCATTCGCAGAGCAGAATTCGGTGGTGGTGAACACATGACCCAGGCCATTTGTCATTGTCATTTTGAATAACATCCATCTGATTCACTAGCCAGGATTGGCTGGCTGGAATTTTTTCTAGACTGCTATGATCACAGAATAATTCTCACATTATATTGTCTACAACATTCGTCCTCATTTAGGTGACATCTCAGATAATTCTACATAATGTGGTCTATGAATATTTTAAAATCTTAAAAAATAACCTGAAATATAGGGGCCCACACAAAAAGGCTGCACGCCCACAAGCTCAATCTAAAGTTTCTGAAAATAAATATGAAATAGAAAATCTTAAAAAAAAATTTTTTATTCTAGAAAGTGTGCGTATCCTATAATAGCAATTAAAACACACCACTACATTATTTTCTTTGTCCGACCATTACATTCTAAGCCGGGAAGGGAGAGTTATTGTTGACCAAGTGCGGACCATCCGGGTGACCGAGCTGTTGATTATGACGGATCCTCATTATTATCGGATGTGTTTTAAGTCAGATGAGACCCTCGGGGTTCTCCATTCCTAGCTGTGAAAAAGGCCTCGGCCTTCGGCTATAATGTAAATGGCTAAGAGATAAAAAGATCCATGTTTGCATTTTGCTAATCTCCAATCGAAAGCTGTAATGATAAAATCGACTAACAAAATTACATACTTTGTTTTTAAAAAAACTTTGTTACGTCAATTCGTAAATATGTTTTTTTTATTTATTAGGCTTTATATACACAAATATATACAATAATCGTACAAATATGCAATTGTATATAAAATTGTGTACATCAGGATGTCGAATACAGGTGTCCAGCACCCTAACTAAGTTCGACATCCAGGATAAAAATTATATACATGGTAATTACATTTAAAATTACACTTAAAAGTAAAATTTAATATAAATATATTATACATATTTTTTGTTCCCCGCGCTAAAACCAGAGATAAAATAACCACATATTAATATAAAAGTAGCAAAAAAACCCTCTGGAAAACGTAGAAACTTATGAAACAACAGCAAGTAGAGCAAATTTTAAAAGCCTGCAACTTTGTACATGGTACATTTGTATTTCCACTTAAAAGTAAAACTAAATAAAAATAATATACATTATTTTTGTTTCCCGCGCTAAAACCAGAGATAAAATAACTACATAATGGTATGAAAGTAGCAAAAGCGTAGAAACTTATAAAACCACTACAAGTGGAGCAATTTTTAAAAGCATGCAATTTTATAACAATATCATTATTTTAGTTTTATAAAGGTTTTCACAATTTTAACGTTGTAGATATTTTCTTTGCGGAACAAGTAGAAGGTGACCAGGGTGCCCTGATCCACCACACAAGTCTAGTTCATTATGCACTCGAGCCAAGTACCATATAATATCATGATAATACAATAAAACTATACTATATTAAGAGTATTTTTAAAGACGATAATACAACTATATGGTATTAAATTTTTTTTTTTTTTCATATTACGAGGTATGTTTTGCGCTTTAGACTCGTAATTTTAAATAATTTGCTTAAATTTTTTATTGTATTATTCCCTATATATTTAACTTCCCTAAATGACAAAAGCATAACAAATCGAATTTGGGATTTAGATCACTTTACCTCTGAGTTGCTTATGTAGTTTCTTGATAATTTGTTAATGACAATAATCCTTATGACAACCTGTACATGAAATAAGTTATTGTGGATTCTCTGTTGAATGCTATATATTATATAATAAAACTATCTACACAGAAGCAGCGAATGTGCGAAATGACAAAGCAACTACGAAACAACGAAAGTGCGAAGAAAAGTGAAAAGAAAATACGAAAAAACGCCCAAGGACATTTTTTCTTCAAGCACATCCACTAGAATTGTGTTAATTTGAAAACAATGCTTCGCTCCACATTATCCTAGACACGCTCAAAAATAGATTACATTCCGCCCACACACACAACCAGCAAATAATCAAAATAAGTGTTATTATCATCCCTGATGCATGTATAGTCTACATAAATCTATGTTTATGTCCTGGGGGTCGTCCCACTCCGAGTCCCAAGATTGAGATACATCTGGCCTTATCTTTGTCTCATTTCCATTAGAAAAGTTAGGATTGGTAAAATAAATGAGTGAAAATTAGGATACTCTGAGTCGCAAGCTGAATATATTCAATGGGCATCCAATTCTGATAAATCGCGCAATCATTGTATGTTAGACCTACATGGGATACCTGCTCTCGGAATCTTAACATCGTCTCGGAAGGTATTCACATAATCCGGAAAATACCATCTTCGTGTTTCTAATTACACACAGCAGCGCCATTGAATGACACAGCTATAATTTATGTTGTTTCAACGTCGTGATAGCGTCACGTTGCACCAGCACAACGCCCAGACAACGTCATACGTGCTGCTGTGACGTGTGTGTTGCGTTGAAAGCTATTTGTTCGGCAGCAAATCAGAGCTTACCGTGCTAATGAAGTCAATTTACTGAGAAAATGGTTTTAACTCCATCCACCTAGTCCACGGCCGATGTAATGTGATTGTCCGGGTATCCAGTCATCAAACCCTCCCAGCAACCACGAGACCTAAACACAATGTTGTTTTGATGTTGGACCAGCGTCTGCGACGCTGGCCCAACATAAAAAAAGCATTGGCACTGTGTCTGTTGATTGCTGGTTTGCAAAGCACGCCGATGCCAAACTTGAATACAGATGCTTGTTTATCCAGTTACACACTTCGTATTTCCAACTACATCGATTCTCCAGCAATCTGATAATGGGTAGCGGTTTTATCCCTTTTAAGGGCTGGAATGTTTTACCGCAACATTCTTCCATTCGAATCGCCGAAGGAGCTTCAAACTGACAGAAAATCTGCGTTATCATTTCAAGCAGGAATTATGCTTATTGTGGACATTCATGATTGTAAATTATGAAATCACTAAGATATGTTAAACCCTCATTCATAGCTGGTGATTACCTTACACTTTGATTGCTAAATCATATATTTAATATGTTAAAAAACAAAGTAGTTATTCATTTGAATACCTATGTTATGGGTCTACGGTCATTATAAATACTTTACTCTTTCACTAAGCATGCTAAGGGGATCGAATTTAGACGTCAGAATCTGACGTCCGCAGACATCAGATTCTGACGTCTAAAGTCTATCCCCATCTAACGTCTACAGACGTCAGATTCTGACGTCTAAAGTCGATCCCCGCGCTGTAAGGATTAAGCTCGACGTCCTAATGCATTTTCGGTATCAAATTGAATTTATCTGTCTTTACTTTTCCACTGTGTTGTTTTTACTTTAAAATATACAGTTTCGCTTAGCAGCTACTTTGAAACTATGATAGTATTGTCTCCCGCGATTAAAGGTTTAATAAAATACGCATACTAGACATTAAACATTTGTTGTGGTAATGTTGGCCGACCGTGTGTACTGTATTGAGCCCCACGAGCCGCTGAGAGCGGCTTTTATATGACATTACAATTCTGCTCTCTGCGTCCTAAAAAAAGCACCGAAACCGAATAGTATCCATGTCCAAGCAGTCAGATTTATACACAACTATTCTGGACTGTAGACGTCAGATTCTGACGTCGAAAGTCGATCCCCGCACTGGAAGAGTAAAACTATGTCTAATGGCCTTAGACCCATAACATATGTATTCAAATGAAGCGGAAAGATGATGATCATGATGATCTCAAATCGAGAAAAACCCTTTGGTCTGCATTGTTTATACAAAACTATTTCAAAACCTTTAGGGTTAAAGCAACTGAAACCTAACGTTCAGTGTTAGTCTGCTCTTGTTTTCACAGAAAAAACGCTTGATAGCGAAAAAATGACGGGTGTCAATGGAAATATTCCACACTAACTTGCGACACGACACGCTGTCATATGCTTGATTTGAACAATGTATTCGACGCTGGTCCAACATTAAACCCATAATTATAGGGGAACGAATCGTCTTTATCGGGGTCAAACTCGTCCTCGACGCTGGTACAGCCTGGAAAGTATCGTTTTCAGGGAGTCAACGACTCTACATGCATGGGTACGTACATAACATGGGGTGAACAAATTTTTAAAAACCAAAACAGCAGAATCATTTTCAGGAAATATTATGGTAATTAAAGATCATCTTCAAATCAAAATGTCAATTTCGAAATGTACAATGTGGAAAATTGATTTCCAACAAATAAAATTAGAAACAAGTGTAATACATTTTTTTATATTTAATTGTACCTGTATTCTGTTATTAGTTTGGTGATTCAAGGTTATATGTAAGGTCAAAAGCTCAATCCATTTCCAGCATTATTTTTTATTATTTAAGGTCACATTTAGGGTCAAATGTTAATTTCAAAGTCGAGTAAGCAAAAATATGATTTTCAAGAATTCAAATTGGAACAAGCCAAATACCTCTTGTTGGTGTGATTTTAATTGAAAAAAATCGGATGCTATTTTGATGATTTAAGACCATCTTCATCTTGTGAAAAGGTCAAGTTAAACGTATTAAATGTAAAATATGCTATATATTTTTACATATTATACAAATAGGAAAACGTTTTTTTTATTTGGAATGGAAAATGCATTTCTGTGTATTTTTAACAAACACAGGTAAGAATTATAAGTATCATATGTTGTGCCTCTGATAAACAAATTGAAAGTGTTTGGTGTTCCTCATCTCAGCCAGTATTTTTAGTGCATCGAAAGTCGACAACGTAGGGCTTAATAGTACATTAAAAATTTGACAACGCATATTGAAATACCAACAGGATGCATGTTATAAGAGCACCCTGTATGACACAATAATGGATATACCCTAAACCTGTAACAAGTACATCACTCCAGTAGAGCAGTTTAAATGTATTGTTATTATTATATCAGTCTTTTATAGAGCGCTCCATCCAAATATGTTCTGGGGCGCCGTACATTGAACTAAAATTCCATTTAAGAAGAGATAATTCTAAGGTGATATATTATCACAGATAAAAGTCCTTAGACGGAATATTAAAAACTAGTTGGTGAGGCTAAAAGTAATGATTATGAGAAATGTTATGAGTCGTTTTTAAAAAGATGAGTCTTTAACTTCGTTTTAAAATTCGTTATTGACTGGCATTGACGGAGTGAAGATGGGACTGCATTCCAGAGTCGTGGTGCCATGTATAAAAAAGTTCTTACCCCATATGTTTTGGTGCGTGATTTGCGTTCAGTCAGCGACAGTGTATTTGAAGAGCAAATAGTCACCAGATCCGCCAGATACTGGGGAGCAAGTTGGTGGAGGCACTTTAAAGTCAGCATTAAAAGTTTGTAGTTTATGCGACATTTAATTGGTAACCAGTGTAGCTCTTTCATGAGTGGTGTAACATGGTCTCTCTTGTTACTGAGCATGATAATGCGTGCACACACACTAGCGTCTCCATTGTATGCTGATTCTTGATTTGAAACAAACAAAATTATTCAATTTGTGCCTGCCTCCTATACGGAGGTGGGCTGGGATAGTCAGGGGGCTTAATCATATAATTGTTTAAATCGTCCCAAAAGCACCAAATTTGGACCACTTATAGCCAAGGTCATATAATTTAGATTTTTCGCGGGAGCCAAGCTGAGCTCCCGCTGTGGGCGCCTTATTGGACAAATCCAAGATGGCCGCCATTCAAATTAGGGTCATGTCATAACTTGTGAACTAATAGACGTAGAGACCCATGTAATACTACTTTTCTATCATTTTCGAATATGTAGAATTGATTTTTCATGTTTTGGAGTTGATTTGGAAACAATTTAAAGCACACAGATATATATAAATAGTATTTTCGTAAACAAATGAAATTTTCAGTATATGTCAGCGATTTAAATGACGTAGAGTGTCCATGAATCTTTTTTAGCAACAGATCAGTGTCAGGTATTTAAAATGACCAATCCATAACCTTTTGTAACAAAGTAAGTTTTTGGGGTTCCTGTGTATCAGCCATGATGGAAAATTTCTAAATGCTACAAGCCGACAAAAACTATTACAAATTATTATTATACAGTGACTGAATACCGTGTGAGCAAGTCAAACTACATATTTGTAATGTTTTTTACCAAATATATCTTTCCAATTGCCTTATGGTATTAGTTTTTTTTTAAGTAAGTGGAACAACGATGCATCAATCCTAAAATGTAGTCTGTCAAACTCCAATAGACTTCGATAAGATAAGACAAGATACATTTTATTTTGAATTGGCATGGTGCAGTATAACGAAGAAAAAATTGTCATAGGCTATTCAACCTAGCATTATTTTTTTTAAAATTCAACAAGAACAATATCACATAGTATTTCACATGTCAGGTATTGTATTTATCCATTATGGTTGTCAAAAGTCGGAAGTGTATTCTTTTTTACCCATTTAAAACATCATAAAACACTTTTTAGTCATAACTTAGAATATCACCTTCTACTTAGGTTACATAATTTTATTATAACGTTTTTCATATCGTAAGTTTTTTATTTATATTAATCAACAAAGTTACATTATTTTATATATTTTTATATCACTTGGTACATATCAGAGGGTTAATTTTTATATTTCCTGTTAAATTATCATAGTTACATTATATACAATCAACTTGTTGATGTCCTATCTATCCATGAATATAAATAAAACAAAAAGATAATTATTTGGAATTCTAGATCTATGCGTTTAAAATGTCAAGATACAATATATAAGTTATGTCAAGAGGTTCGAAACGCATTGGATTTAGTTGCAAAACATGCATCTTATTAGTTTTCACATTTGTGGTCACCTTTTTATATCCCTGCACATTTACAGTGGACGATATTGATCTATATGACAATATTGTTGACCATATCGATCAACATGACGAACTGAAGCACAAACTACTTGCAATTCTTTCACATATTGCAAAGAACAGCCATGATGTATTTGCTCCTAAAAGCATGGGGGGGGGGGGGAGGTCAACTCACAGTGTATGTGAATCTTTCAAACTGCAATCGTGATCAGATTGCTATCCTCACATTATTTTTTTTATAATCAGTGGACATTAAGAAGCAATGCTTTTAATTTCTAGCTAGCTCTTGGCTCTGATCTGCCACTCTATCCTATATGCAAAGAGCTCTAATGACAATATTTAAAAACCTTAGGTGAGGATACACTTCTGATGCAGCTTCGAGCTTTTGCATATGGAAGTGAAGTATATCAACTGATTATGGGAACGCTTCTGTGCATCTCAAGCGGATGTACTCTTGGCTGCGCATGCTGATTCCACCCTGAGTGACCATCATTTAACGTGTTCAGCTTACGTTATTCAAGTTTCTGAAATGGTGTTGACAAACAGATCAATAAATCTTGATGTGAGAACACTACACAGATACATTGTATATTTCTGCACCTGAGCCATGTAACATAACAAAGCTTTGTATGGATGATCAGAATTGACATTGCTGTTCCAGCTCTCAGTTTATTTAAGAAAAGTGAAGCTTTCAGAGTAATGGATCTGATTTGGTGTTGGCAAACACTTTAGGAAAATCCCTTAGTATATTCGGAACAACAGCTAGGCTCATATTCATAATATTAGTCAATAGCGTCACCATTATTTCATAATACAATCTCCTACATTCAGACCTGTGACAATAAGAATGCTGGAACTGCATTGCAAAACACTGCAGGCCTGATTGAGACATTGCTTACTATTACCGAAGATCCACAATGCTAGACTCTGGAATGTGTTCAAAAGGAACCCATTGACCGATATGTTGTGTTGATGTACAACAACACAAGTCGCTCTATTTAATATGTTAAAGATGCCAAATATATTTTTTCCTTGACAGCAGTCGCTAATCTGAGAATATCCCACCAGCACTAGCAGAGCTCTTTGATCATCTGAACAGATCTGTACTACAAGCCTGTTTTTTTTTGCAAGCAATTAACTATTACCAAATAGATAATTTGACTTTGATACATGGGATGGGTATGGGATGAGCAGAACAAAATATGTTGTTGTTTTGGACAACCATTTCCTACTCAAGCAAAGCATGTTCCACCCTCTTACACTGTACAAAGAGGAACTGTACATCTTGTACAGCAGGTCAAGTATGAGGATGGATGTATTAGCAGTGATGGAACAATTGAAGTTTTATAGTTGTGTGTCTTGAGAATATTATTATAATAGTGTTATTATTCTAAGTTACATATAATCGGCTGATCTGGTCAAATGTTGAATTGATTGCTACATAATTAGTGTATGTTACCATAAATTATATTGTTCAAGCTTCAGTAATATAGATATGTATTGTGTAGTTAAATTGAAACTGGTACTCAAAGATTGGCTACCTTTATTATTTTGAACAAAAAACAAATATCATATTTAAGTCGGATGGTTCATTTTGCTTTTGTAATGTATTGTGTAGTACATAAAATTTCAGGCAAAACGTTTTTTAGATATTCCATTAAATATAATTGTTAAAGTGTAGATGTAGCTGCAACAATTATCAGATTATTCTAGCAATATTGTTCATGTAATTTAATAATACTATTAGCTATCCAGGCTACAAGTATTACAGAATGTTGTGTTTGTTATTATTATAATCAAAACAGAAAATGTTTTATATTGGGAATATATGTATACATGGAAGGGGTACCGGGTTCGAGTCCCGCTGAGGCCAAATTCTTCCTTGGTGCACATTTATGCAGTGACCCAAACTGTTCAAATTCGGGGTATAATAATGCCCACCAAACGTATAACCGATTCGCTCTGCCAATACAAAACGTACAGAAAAAATAAAGAATGATCAATATGCCAAAGGTGACATGTAAATGGTTAATAAAACCTTTAAAAAAATCTTTTGTCCCGGCTGGAAATTGGCTATTAAAACAAATGAAATAATAAGCCCTTATTTGCGACGTCTGACGCAACTCTTTTGCTCCTAGTACGATTTTAAGCAACACATATATACTTTGAATCATTTTTGAAAATCGTAGAAAAATGCTCTCACGTGTGTCTCTACTGTTATTAGTTGAAAAGTTATGACATGGGCTTGTTATAAACAACGGCCATTTTAAATTTCTATAATATGGCTGATACACAGGAGCTCCATAAGACCGGCTCTTATGGATAGGTCAATACCAATGCCTGTCACAGACGATTGTATTGTTGTATTGCTGTACTGCGTCATTTAAACCAGTTTCATGTCGAATATATTGACGAAAAAAGCTTTTACATATATTTTGTGCTTTAAATATTTCCCAAATCAACTTCAAAACATTATAAAGCAATTCTATATAGTCGAACACCATAGAAAAGTGATATTACATGCGTCTCTACGTCTATTAGCTTACAAGTTATGACATGACCCTAATTTGAATGGCGTCCATCTTGGATTTGTCAAATATGGCGCCCACGGCGGGAGTTCAGCTTGGCTCTCGCGAAAAATCAAAAGTATATGGCCTTGGCCATATACGTGGTCCAAAGTTTGTGCTTTAGGGAAGATTTGAACAATTCGGGGTTAAATTTGGATTAAGCCCCCTGACTAGGATGAGAATCAACTAAGTTGCTAACACCGCCCTCCAGAAACGCTATTTTTTCGTAATTGATGCTCACCACAATGTTGTTTTTCGACCAGCTATTAAACATTTCGTGTCTTTGAAACCTATTTAGCCACTTTATGTGCTCCTCTTTTTTAATCCAAGCCAGATCACTGTTTCTATAAAACATATGTCAGGATAGTCGCCGTCATTCATTTTGGAGTGCCTTGGCCAAACACTGTTATTTCAAATGCATTCGTGGGTTAGCATTGACCATCGTCATTATACTGTCATAATTATTTGGTGTGTACCTGTGAAATAAAAATGTTCAGGGCTTAGGTGAGAACACACAGTCACGTTTTTGAATCACATTATCGCATTTTGTTCTCTTATAGTTGACCTTTTGACCTTGCTGATGACCTTGAAGTACCAAATTAATACCAGCCAAAATTAAATCACACGTTTGCACATTTGATTTAGGTGGGCAGCTTGCACCTAGAGTTCAATTTGTTAATTGCATAGAACACTCTCAATATAGTGTTCTAGATATTGGACATTGCGATATAGACTAATATAGTGATGTGGGCTTGCATTATATAAATAGATGACCCAAATAGACAAGTTGATAACTGTAGATATAAAATCATTTTACAGCTAGGCAGAACATTCCCCCCGAAATCAACATGTGCTACATGGGAGATCGACTTCAAAGGGTGATTTGAAAATGTTCCCCCACTTATATTTTTCTAAGAGACGACGTAACATGGGTGCTCTACTGTCCACAGTGATGCCCCTGGCAAAGTTTAGCTCCAATAATATTGACACAATGTTCAACAGTCGGGCTACTAGCCCATTCTTTTCCACCAAGCGATTCTTGGACATTCATAAAAATATGGAGGTCTTATTAAAACTGCAAAATTGATTTTACCTGCCTTTTATATTCAGAGAACAATGGTAGAGAGAAAAAAACGGGGATAGCAATGGTTTGTTTCAACACCTCTTCCTTTAGGCCAATCCTTGGAACTCCAATGTCAAAATGCAACTTTAAAATATCACTTTCCAGGTTCCAGTCCTCCTTCCCATACAGACATCTGCACAACAGGATGTAATTGGTATGCTAAATGGGACTCACTAATGTGAGATCCTAATGTCATTATCTCGCTCTCAGCACCCTTCAGGGTGCTAGGGTTCCTCTCAAAAACAGATGACATTCTTTCCAGATAATTCACATAGAATGGTAATCTCGACACATATTATATCTCCTTCAATATTGCAATTCACGGATGAAGCTGCGCTATTTGTAAGTAATTTGACAACTGGATCTGGTAAATTTTAAGCTTCAAAATAAGGAAAGAAAAGTATGTTAATTTTTAATCCCTCAACCGCCAAATTATTTAATTTGATTTGTCACTCACCTAAAGGTTGTCTCTCGCTAACGCGATCCACAAATTCAAGTGAGTGAAAATTATTCAGTTTTGACAAAATTGAAAGCAACGAATTTTAAATCTATCTGATTGATGTCTGATGTCACGTCTGGTCATTAAAGTGCTAATACAAATTAAAGCACAAATATAATCAGGACTGGTGATTGAAGGGTTAAAAAGGGTTGATTCAGCGTAAAACCAGCATTGGGTCAATGTCTCGTGCTTGCTTGCTAATAAGGTTAACCACTCCTATGAATAACTACTTTAACATACCTAAAGATGTGGGTTACGGTAGCGAGGCACAATATCAATTGGGTGAAATTTAACGTGATTAACCCTTTAACCGCCAAATCATTCAATCTGAATTTTCACCCACTTGAAGTTGTGTCTCGCTGACGCGATCCACAACTTCAAGTGAGTGAAAATTATTCAGATTTGACAAAATGGAGGTCAACTGGTTTCAAATATTGCTGATTGATGTCACATTATATATTTGTCACATGTTAAAAAGGTGGTACTTAATGTGCTAATAAAAAAAGAGAACCCGAATATATGCGACACCGGCGGGTAAAGGGTTAATGGATGAATATAACATCTATAAGATTTACCAGACAATCTACTCCTGCCATGTATTCTACTGTGGCCTAAACTGCCTCTCCTGCAACTATCTCTTCTTATCTACTGAACGATTTAATGCCAACGGCCGCAGTATGCTCGGTTCCGCCTACGGTGAATTTAAACTTTAGCTACTAATGATAATTTCGATAGTTCGTGTAAACATAAAATTTATAAAAACCCACATATTTACATATTGCCAAATGCAAATCACATGAATAATAAATGTACATGTATGCTATAACAAACATAAACACATTAACAACCAGTACATAATTTGGGCTAGAAACGGTTAGGTGGAAGAAACAAACGTAAATCACAGAAGAAAGCATGGCGTGGCATTCACCTATTTACAAACTAGCAGCGTTGTCTCTCGGAACAAAAATCAACCGATAATCTTATTTCGTCAATTAGTGCCAATTGGTAAATGGACCAAAAACTTGTTGTTTGTGATTTTTCAGCGTCTTTTTTGTCTTATCGACAACGTACATGCAATTTTGTCCGGGTAAACAGTAACCCTTTTGATGGCAGGGAGTAGTATATAAACACGCTTTTGATAGCGATTTGTGTAGACTCGTTGTGCTTCAGTGGAATCAGCTGGCAACAGGATCGCATTGCCAAAGGCAGCCTGTACAGCCACATTGAAAACATTCAACCATTCTCAAGTGTATGTGGTTGCTAATATCGTTTGACCAATTTCCAGTGTGCTCGGCAAAGAAAAAATCATCAGTATGTTTTTAATCTCTTTTTAGTCGTTTAAATCACAGTTATTGGCAACTAATTGTTTGTTTAAACATCAATATTTGCAAATGCTTGTTGTCAAATTAAACACATTTGAGTAATTCTCATCCATTTGAAATTGTGGGTTGTGGCAATACAAAGCAGAATATGGTAAGTTGTGTCCGCCAGGTACAGAATGCCCGTCAAAAGAATGATATGCCCGCCAAAATCCCAGAAAAAGGAAATGTCCGCCACAAGATTAATATATGCGCCAAAAGCGCAAAACGAAAAATGTCCACACTAAGATATGTCCGCCAAAAGCTGAAAAATAAATAAAATGTCCGCTACAAGATAATGACCGACAGCACCTGAAAAAGTAATGCATGTATACGTAGACGCCACCTTGTATTGACTTGCAAACAATAAAGCGGCATCGGGTCAACGTTTCATATTATAATATGCACGACATTCAATTGATAATTTCATCAGCATTCACGGTGGCCATTTTTTTTTTGACAAACAGTGACTCAGCTAGTTATGTTATGTCATTTTTGAAAAACCGCTTCATATTAGCAGTATTTTTTTAGCATAATTTTTTTCTCTAGATTCATTGTGATAATTAAAATATATTTATTTTTTCTGACCATCTCAATCGTTAAAGCGCCAAATTAAATAATTGACATTTTCACCCACTTGAAGTTGTGTCTCGCTACCGCGACACACAACTTCAACTGGGTAAATATTTATTTAATTTGAGACCTAACATTCCTCAAAACAATAATAAAATGGATTAAAAGCGATTATAGTCGCGCTTAGAGGTATAAGGGTTTATAAATATATCATAACTGACAACATGAAAACACCAAATAAAGGTGCATAACTGTTTTGATATTTTATTCAAAATATTAATTAATACAGAATAGTGTTTAAATTTTTGCTTTTACTTATCCGGTTGCTGAGTTATTAATGGTTTAAGTTTGATTATTTGTAAACATTGTTACCCCACCAAAGCAAAACTGATCACAGCGGAGTAAGACACAGTCTGTATAATCAGGACATTAACCCTTTAACCGCCAAATTATTCAATTTGAATTTTCACCCACTTGCAGTTGTGTCTCGCTGACGCGATCCACAGCTTCAAGTGAGTGAAAATTATTCAAATTTGACATAATGGAGGTCAACTCTTTTCAAATCTTGCATATTAAAAATGTGGTACTTAATGTGCTAATAAAAAACGAAAACCCGAATATATGCGGCACCGGCGGTTAAAGGTGTAAAAATGTGTATTTTAACCCCAAAAACCTAATATCAAGACTGTGAAGCCCCTAAATTCGATAGTGATCACGGCTTTTTCAATTTGAATTTGAAACAAGACCACAAAACCTATTTTTCACAGCAGGTATCCATGCATCCAGGTATTCTCGAAAACATCCGGGTTCTGCTATTTAATTCCAGGTTGATGCGAAATGCTCGCAAATGCTCCTGCACTAACTAAGCTAACATGGTGAATGTTTTCTTATAATGTAGGACAAATGATTCACATGATTTATTACGCGTTTCAAAGGGTGTAATTTACATAATATTATTTCCAATCAGGTCAATCTTAACTAAGAACATTTTTACAGCCAACACTGCAGAAATCTTATTATACGGCGATTTCATCAGAAATAGAGGAGATCCAAGTATGAACATGGCTTATATTAACCCTTTCAGCGCGCGGACCGTCTTTAAGCGTCTGTATCTGACGTCTGTGGACGTCAGACTCAGACGTATAAAAACGGCCCCTGCGCTGAAAGAATTAAAATATTTATAATGGCCGTAGACCCATAACATGGGTATTCAAATGAACCGGAAAGACTTAACTAAGACATTTATGATGCTTTCAAATTGACAAAAACCCTTCAGTCTCTATGGTGTATACACAAATACTCCAGCGTGTTGAGGGTTAAGACGACTGGGCTCAAGCATTGTACTCTGCTTCAATAACTACGAAATGATTGGCCTACTCGGCCACTTGAATGGAATGTGTCAATGCCAATTCCTCTTGAATACAATACTTGTCGCGGAGTTTGTTCCACTTTGATCAAAGGCAACATCATGCAGCTGATTTTGTGCTTGTATTACTGACTATAAATGGTGCTCCACTCGACATGTCTGCGTATTGTTAACCTGTATAGTATGGATCTACTAGCACGTGGAGTTTTATTACACGAGACAATTACCTGTAATTAGTATACCCCTCAATGTTTAGATGCACTGTAATACATTTCCCCTAAAATTCTTGAAGAATTTTCGTTTTTTTTGTGAAAAAGAAATTTCGCACAAAAATAATTCTTCCAAACGAATTTTCGTCCCAGCCTTTTCTTTTTAATTCTTGACCAGGAAAATAATTTGCTTTTTGACGAATTTTTTTTTTGACGATTTTTTTCTTTTTAAGAATTTTCGTTTTTACTAATTTTAGTTCTGACGACAGTCACAAAAATAAAAATGGTGAGACTAAATCTGTTATTAGTTTGAAAAGTAAAGGTTTATCATTCACACAGATTAGAAAACTCTTGATGAATAAAGACGGGATTGTATGCTCTAAAAATGCGAGTTTCGGAGATAATATCGTACAACTGTGAAAGCGAAAGCGAGATATACCCGACGATGCAGTATGTATTTTCTCGTAAAACGGTAATATCAAACTGAACAGTGAGGCGTATACGAGAGAGTGCGGGAAGGATTGATCTCACCATAGTCTCGTAGTGAAAGCCAACAGCATGAGTGCGAGAACAGCGATTAAAACACACCACTACATTATTTTCTTTGTCCGACCACTACATTCTAAGCCGGAATGGAGAGTTATTGTTGACCAAGTAGGCCTACAGACCAATTATCATGGTAGGCCTATGATACTATAATCAATCATTTGTGACCGAGCTATCGATTATGATGGATCATCATTATGGTCGAAGGTGTTTTAAGTCAGTTAAACCCCTCGGAGTTACATTCTTAGCTGTGAAAAAGGCCTCGGCCTTCGGCCTCCTCCTTTCTCACAGCTAAGAATGCAGAGCTCCTCGGGCTTTTTCCTAGAGCCTACTTATCAAGCTGATCAATAAACTCCTGATCATTTAAACACAATGTTCTGTACGTGCGGCCCAGATCAATATCAAGGATCCTACGGATTGCTAAACTCCTCAACCACCTATTCAAATGGTCGTATCTGCCACATTTCATTAACCCTTAAAGTGCGGGGATCGACTTTAGTCGTCAGAATCTGAAGTCTGTCGACGTTAAATTATGACGTCTAAAGTCGATCCCCGCACAATAAAAAATATTTGTAATGGTCGTAAACCATTGACATAGGGTAGGTATTCAAATGAGTCGGGAAGAGCCGATTGGGACATTAATGATGATTTCAAATTGAAAAAACCCTTTGGTCTCCATCTTTTTTACAAAAAATTGCCAGCTTTAAGGGTTGCTAACAAGGTAATGAAATGCTCATATTGATCTCAGTTTGCACGTTTGAAATGAGTCATTGAGGTACTAAAACCGGACAATCGGTCAATAAAATATGTTTTAAACTAAAACCAGACAGGCAGATGGACAGTTTCAACCCTATCTCTTCAACCGCTAACTACGACTATGGGCGTTCTCACTTCGTTTAATTAGCAGATTAAATCACTGATTTTGGGAATAAGATGTGTGTTTAGACATCAAAAATGTTCAGTCTTGAATTTAACAATTATGAGTAGTTTTCACCCACTTGAATTTGCGGGTGGCGGTAGCGAGACACGCCTTCAAGTGGGTGAAAAATTAAATTTTGATAACTTAGCGGTTAGAGGGTTAACCTTTACAGTGCGGGGATAGACTTTAGTCGTCAAAATCTGACGTCTGTAGACGTCAGATCCTGTCGACTAAAGTCGATCCCCGCATATTTCTAATGGCCGTAGACCAATAACATAGATATTCAAATGAATGAATCAGAAAGAGCTAGCGAAGACATTTATGATTATTTCAAATTTAAAAAAAACCTTTGGTTTCGATGTTAATTCGGCGCTTTAAGGGTTAAAGTGCTAGTCACGTCTTTAGCTGTTCTCTTCTTTTTCATTAGTGCTTTAAACAGACAAATTCGGAGCTTTAAATGTGCTAGGTTGGTCTAATGTTTAGATTTAAATTACACATAATGTGTAAGTAATATTTACTCACTTAAAGTTGTGGGTCGCGGTAGCGAGACACAATATCAAGTGAGTAACAAAAATAATATATTACTCAGTGTTTTAACCCTTACTGTGCGGGGATCGACTTTAGTCGTCAGAATCTGACGTCTGTAGACGTCAGATTCTGACGACTAAAGTCAATCCCCGCACTGTAAAAAATAAAATATTTCTACTGGCCGTATACCCATAACATAAATATTCAAATGAGTCAGAAAGAGCTAACTAAGATATTTATGATAACTTCAAATTTAAAAAACCCTTTGGTCTACATGGTTTGTACAAAATATTCCAGCGCTTTAAGGGTTAGCATGTTCAGTTTACTCGTAAAGGCTAGTTTCATCTCTTTTCAGGAGGAGATCAAGATGCGCATTATATAAATAGAAGTGAGTTTGCCGTGTGATGGTGCAGCCAAGTATTAATAGTGTGTGTGGATATTAAGGTCAAAGCCGAGTCATCAAAGCAGAAAGATATGACATCTCTCCGGTCAATAAGCTACATCGCTGCTTTCAAGTCAGATCTCCCAGAATTATATTACAAAAGCATACAGCGGATCAGTGTATTCCGTGTATCCACTTTATTTACACTTAGTCAGGCAGCCAAAGCTCTTTTTTTGGCCTAACCCTGCATCGGCTGTTAAAGTTTTTTTTATGGATTATAACTCATCAGGTGTTCTATGAAGCATATCCGCCGGATATCAAGAGAATATCCTTGAGCGTTTTGAGAAAAGTGACAAAATCCATGGGCAAAGTTCAAATTTCAAGGTCAAATATATTTATTTTTAAAATAGAGCTACAAACAAGTGTAATACCTCTATTTCATCTAATTTTGGTATTATTTTAATAATTGAAGTTCATCTTCAAAAAAAAATTGCATACACGTATACATGTATGTAAGTTTCAGATACACAATGAAGATCGGACTGTGAAGAAATTTCTTCTAGCCCTTTGATGGGAGGCTTGGTTTCATCGGTGTTTGCCATGATATGTCTTGGCACGGTAGCTCCTATGGTAGTCTTGCTGTGCTTTTGCTTAGGTTCATTTCAGAACTTTATAGGTTTTGATTCATGTGCGGATATTATCTCCTGATAAAGCACTTGCATGGTAATATGACCAGATTCAATACCTGAAATAGAGGATCGATCGATCGAATAGCTCCATTATCCATAGCTCCATACGTGTATGCATTCTGAATAAATGTGCTTGCATCTCACTTATTGTATGTATGCGACAAGAATTAGCCCATACCTTCCTACATCATTGTAACGGCATATGGCATATATGAAACATATATATGGGTTTGGGCCATCTGTGTGTACATGCTGAACTGAGCCAGGAGAACCTCCTGAGGATGGTGTGATGAATGAGGTGACACTGCCCTTCAGACACCGGATTCGAAATTCGAGCGCTGGTGATCTGATGCCGAGCACGCTCTCGGTCACAGAGGCTCCCCACAATATTAAATCTTTACAAGTGGGCGAAGAAGTAACAATTTGGTTCCTTGAAACTTTAATGCACCAGGGCCCCGGCCCTGTTCATGACCCATTGATAACTGTCTCTCTATAGCCATCATCGTGGACATCATGACCCATTTATAGCCATATCTGTCTCTCTATAGCCATCAGTCATAGCGTCTGAAATGTTTTATGACAACGCCACAATGTTTGAAGCAACTAAAAACTCTATAGTAGACACCACAATCATCGATATATCTCAGCTCAAAGTTCTGTACATTTATTGCCCTCCCATGGCCCTCTAGCAGCCATTTTGTTGCCATGATGACTGGCGGCTGTTTTTTCGGTGTAAAAAGTATCGGGAATTATTTCGAAAAATGGCACTAGATCAGGCGTATATGAAAACTCTATGCTAGACATACAAATCATGAACTTGATTATACTCTATCGAAAATTATATCAGATTAACGTTTGACCTTGAACACATGGCGGCCATATTGGCTTTTTGTCCCACAATGCAATGTTTAACGTACTTCCTGACCAGACCATTAAGCCGGGAATACCATAAAACATCATGATGGACACCGAAATCACTGTTCTGTATCTATTCTGTCAAAAATGATGTCCATTTATTGATCGACCTTTAACAAATAGCAGCCATCTCGGATTTTTTACCCACAATGCAATGTCTAAAATATTTTCTGACAACACCACTATGTACAGCATACCTGAAAACCCCATGATAGACACAAAAAAACACAAAACTGCCTTTATTATGTTGAAAATAATATGAATTTATTGCTTGACCTTGAACAAATGGCGGCCATCTTGAATGTTTCACCCACAATGCAATGTGTGAAGTATTTTCTGACAACATCACTATGTACGGCATACCTGAAAACCCCATGATAGACACCAAAAACACGAATCTGTGTCTATTATATCGAAAATGATATGAATTTATTGCTTGACCTTGAACAAATGGCGGCCATCTTGGATTTTTTAACCACAATGCAATGTCTAAAATATTTTCCAACAACACCACTGTGTGGGACATACCATAAAACCTTAGAATAGACATCAAAAATAGGAATCTGCCTCTATTCTGTTAAAAATGATATCAATTTATTGTTTGACATTGGACAAATGGCGGCCGTCTTGTATTTTACCCACAATGCATTGTCTGAAGTTATTTCTGACCACACCACCAGATCGGGCATACCTGAAAACCCTATAGTGGACACCAAAATCAAGAAGCTGCTCCTATTCTGTCGAAAATGGTGTCAATTTAAAGTTTGACCTTCACTAAATTGCGGCTATTTTGAATTTGTTCAATTTTCTCAGATCGCTCAAGGATATCCTCTTGATAGCCGGCAGATATGCGTTATAGATCCCATGAGGGCGTGGAATCCATCAAAAAAAACTTTAACAGCCGGTGCAGAGTATAGCTTGATGGCTGCCTGACTAACTGCTTTACCAGTTGTTGAAAAATAACAAATAAATTAAACATTACATTTACCTAGACTTTTGAATTTTACCATTTTATAATGGCAGTTTCAGGGGGGGGGGGGGGTGACCCGGCCGCGCCCCCATATGTTTTGCCAAATTATTTAAAAAGTCCTATTAATTGAGAAGGAAATCAAATCCGCCCCCTCTTTTCTTTAGATCCTGGATCCATCCTTATTTTTAGTTGTGTGTAAATTATGTTTTTGTCAATAAAGTGATATTCTTGATACAGTAGGCTTGAGGGTTGTGAAAGGTTGTAAATAAGTTATTATATATGCATTTTCAATCTCTTCAACAAATACTTTATTTGATATCATATACATTTCGTTGCTTCAAAATACCTTGAAATAGTAAAAACAGAGTCATATGTAATTGCCCTAGGTAGACTACGCTCAAGTAATCATAGGCTAGCTATTGAAAGTGGTCGATGGCATAAACCACACCCGACTCCTGTTGATGAAAGGAAGTGTATGTTATGTGATGATATTGAGGATGAATATCACTTTATTTGTATTTGTCAATTATATAAACAACTGAGAAAGAGGTACATACCTGAATATTATCTTAAAAGACCAAATATGCATAAATTTATAGAGCTCATGTCGAATGACGATACTAGAACTGTATTTAACCTTGCAAATTTTGTTTTTAAAGCTTTTTGAATTCGGAAGTCTCATACGGCTATCTCAACTTGAACTGTTTTGTTTAGTTTCAAATGTGTTTTTTGACAATGTATTGTACTGTTGTTGTGTTTGCACAAGAGCCACAGGCCTTTTGCCTAATAAATTACTACTACTACTACTACAAATCAAATCTACATACATGTACATGTATGCATACCATTCACAGTACAAAAAGTAAAGACAGCCATCTAAACGGGAAACGAGTTTAGTCGCAGATTTTAGTAAATGCGAAATAACTTGATTTACTTTAGCACTGCTTACGTTTGACACATTTGAGAAAAAATTCTGAAACATGAAAAAGTTCTGCATATGAGCAGCTTTTGAAACATGCAAACTTAAAATGTATTTAAATATCTGTGTAAATGAAATAGTTACAAGTAGGGCCTACTATATTATGACATATTCCCACATATTAACCCTTCAGCGCTTATTTAAGTTACCGCGACCCGCAACTTCAAGTGGATGAAAATTCCTCATATTTGTTTAATTGCAGACCAATAATTGACAATGTTGATCTTTAAACCTTTCGAGCCTGAATTTACCATTGTCATCTTCATCCACTACAAGCAGCGAATTGCTGTCGCAATTCTCGACTTGTAGTGGATGAAGATGACTTGAAGTTGGTGGGAAATGAAAAAATATACTGATATTTTCAAAACAGTTCCATTTGCGAAATGATGCTTTAATGCATTGTGAGGGTTTAAAGGGTTAGGTGATTTAATCGACTGCATTCGTGCTTGGTATGTAAAAGGTTAAAAACATGTTTCCCGGGTCTAAACAGCCGCCTTGCGTTACACAATGAATCTGATGCTTTTAGATAACTTGATTAATGGTGCTGTCGTGGGTTGGAAATAAGACGTCGGAAATCAGGTTTCCTTTTTGACAAATCTATGTAGTATGTGGACAAAACAAAACCTGTAGAACTGTAAGCTAAATTTGGGTTCCTATGGTTTTCATCGTGTATACCGGTACACAAATATTCTCGTGTACATAATGTTTTTGTGGTGATTATAAACAGCATTATGTGGCAAATCTAGATTATTCTGGTAAGCATCGAAATACATCTCGATATGAAACATTCTCAGATTCATTCAATTTCATTCTGTGAGTGACATCTAGTCACTTTTGTTTTGTTTTACGTTAACCAGCCTCTCAAAGGCTGCGCTTCTGTTGTTCCTATGAATATTTTTTTCAGAGTTGATGATCAACACACAATTATTCAGGTACCTGTGTTCCCTAAGGCTGCATTTTTGTGCTTTGTGTGCACTCATACTTGACTTTTTTCAATGCATGCTCCAATGCATCGCAAAGACTGACGCGCTCATGAGCATTATATATATAAGTTGTTTTGTTTTTTTCAGTGCAGTCAATTGAATCACATCACAACTCGATGTGCTTTTCTGTCAGTCTCATCCAGAGTGTAATCTGTCCCCGCTGACTTGGAGACAGAAACATTCCACTGATTCTGACAACTCAACCGTTAAATATCTCAATTAACTCACTGGAGGGCAAATTGGCTTTAATGACATTTATTGATTCTTTTTTCTCATGTATACCAATGCTTGTGTGGAATCGGATAAGTACTGTCCCAGCTAGCATGCCACATTGACGCGTTGCTGGGCTAATGTTGGCCCACCGTCTTCGACGCTGGCTCACCATCAGCCCAGCATCGTGTCAATCTGGCATGTTAGCTGGGGTACTGCCGTGCTAAGCCAAAAGTCAGTAGCTGCTTACTTTACAAATGAACAGCTACTGCCCTTTGTATTTGCAAAGACTCTTTCGTGACAAGAATCTGCAGCTACAAGGAAGTTACACCACAGGTCACCAAAGCGCTTCTATGCAAAGCCAAGAAATATGTTAACTTGTAAAGTAAACAGATACTGCCTTTTGGCTTCGGACGGCAAAGCGGGTGCTCAATCTGAAGAAGCAGTTATCACAGCAGACACCAATGTAGCTTCAAAAAATTATCGGGGATATGAATCAATATTACTGGACATGAACATTAATAAACGGGCGTACAACCAATACGATATGTACTAGCAGTGTAAAGTTAGATCACTGAAAGCCAGTCCATCTGACAACCTCCTAGGGAATGGCGGCCGGGTCCTGGTGTAATGGTTAGCAGTACCGCCTGTCACACAGTAAGTATCTGACTATGTCTATTCATATTTTAACACAAAATATTGCTTGTTCGAACACTCATAAATATTCAATATTGTAGTGACCACCGTTTTGAGTTTTTGTATTAAAATGTGGCCGATTTAGGCCTAAGCATTGCAATGGTATGTCATATATTAAATGGCCCTAATAATCATAATAAAGTTCCTAATAATATGTATTAAGCCATGCATCGTTCGTGGTTGCCGTACCGCGCTTGTGGAATAAATTACCGTTTGCAATACGTGAAGCAGACTCAGTCACTATCTTTCGGAAAAAAATAAAAACACACCTTTTACATTAGACCTACCACCTATATCTGAGCATCCACCGACCGTCATATGACGAACTCCTTTTCCGACTATGGACCTCCCCACTGAATACTGATTTTAGTTCACAGTGCCATTGTGTCTCAATATTGTTGAGAAATACTGGCGATATATAGCAATAGAAGTCATTATACTCACTTACTCACTTACTAATATGCCCGTTAACATGACTAATGGCTTGTTGCGTGACATGAAAATAAACATTTCATTAAAGCGCATGTGCCAGGTCATAGATACCTTCCGGGTCACGTGACATTATTAATGCTCCGCATATGTGAAAAGGCCGTTTGTGCCATCGAGGCAGGTGGTAGACCTCGGTTGGAATCACAAGAGGTCTGGATGGTCAAAGTCTGAATATCGTCAGACTGCCACAACCAAACAAAAACGATACATCCAACCAATGTTGGGTTTATGTTGGGGCAGTGTCTGCGACGCTGACACAACATTAACTCAACAGTGGTTGAATTTACGATACGATATACGAGATAGCCATCTTGACCAATCTGAAGCCTACGATAAATCGTAACTTGTGTGGGAAAACGGGCCCCCGACATCTTGCCCTCAGCGGTCACGGACTTCTCGTGATTTAGCACACAATTTTGACGATGCCCATCGGCATCCTGTGCGATACGTCATAATCTCGGCAGTTCTGGGAGCGGAACCTGCTGCGCAATACCGATAGTGAGCGATAAATATGACATGTGCAGATCAGAAAATGAGAGAGTGTCATTCCTCATTCTTTATTACACTTAACTCTCAGTGAATCAAATAGGCCTAGTATGGTAAAGAATGCTACGTGTGCAGGTGCATATTGTCAGAAATGCACGTATTTCTGATATTATATATCAGTATAATTAGTACTTTTTTAGTATGGGAGTGGGCAGTATTTTAATTCATAGATCCAGATTTATAACCAATGTACAGTCTGTATGTCCCTTATGCGATGAACATGAAGAAGATGAAAAACACTTTTTATTGCATTGTCCTGTATACTATGACCTATTACGCTAGAAATATTTATGTGTTCCAGAAAATGTATCTCCAAACTATGCCTTATTTAAAATGGTTGTGAAACGCAATGAACCGCTGATGATACACAAATTAAGTCTTTTTATATATTATGCTTTGAAACGAAGAAATGATTATATAAGTGGAACAGTTGTTGTAAATATGTAGCATTATTATGTACACTTTATATTGTATTACTGATCTGTATAGTTGTGTACGGGCCAATGGCCTAACAAATAAATTGATTCGTAGTATAGCATTTTGATTTTGTTTTGATTTTTTATTGTCGTAGCTATTATTGATTAATATTTTCTTAAGAAGGAATCACAGTTATCAATTAACGCACAAAAAATAGTGCTGATCATTTACAATGCTCTCACAAAACACACTTATGTTATAAATTTCGTTTGTGGATTAACACCACCTGTCATTATTCGTTAAACGAATGGCTGCATGTACACTACATTCTGGTCCGATATGCAAAAATAACCAAGCCATTAATTCCTGGTGGTCATTGCGTGTATATGCATGGCTTAAATGGACCGATGCAAATCGCCGTTCGAAATATATATTTTTAACATGATTAATATAAATTGTTGGCTTGATTCGAAGATAGCTAGACATGTGAATACAATAGTTGTGTGGTAAGTTCACCTCTCTGTGATACAAAGTGTTTAATGCCATATTATTAACGTGAACAAATTGAATATTTATATAATTCAAAGATCTAGGAATTATCTTTATTCTAATCAGAGTTTGAACGCTCGTTTTGAATATTTGTCATATTGAAAAAAAGAAAAAAATGAAATATAAACTGTTTAAAAAAAAGTATAATTATTTATTGATTTCTACAATTACACATAATTTATATATATTTGATAGTATTGCATTAGCTTGAGCATTTGTACACCTCAAAACATGCGCTATGTGACTGATTGCTTCACATAATAGTCACTGTTCACAACCCTGAGATAAGCTCGATTATACTCGTTCTTAATATGTTTTCTTAGCCGATTAAATCACTGTTATCGGGAACGAAATGTGTAATGTGAAATTATTCTATTTGAATTTTCACCCACTTGAAATTGTGTCTTGCAGACGCGATCCACAACTTCAAGTGAGTGAAAATTATTCAAATTTGACAAAATGGATGTCAAAATGTTCAAATTCTGCCGATTATCGTCACTTTTTATCTTTAACAGGTTTAAAAGTTGATATGTAATGGGCTAATATAAAATGTAAGAAACGAATATGGACGGCACCGGCGGTTAAAGGGTTAAAATGGGTGAAAATTTAAGATACATTTAACTGTAAAGGGTTGACACGTCTTTCTAGAAACTCAAAATGCTCGCCACTCCAATTCTTGATATCTCAAGAAATTGTATATGTTTTTTTATTTCCATAATAATGTCACCGAGTTACTACATCAGACCGGTTGTCACATCTTAACCCGTGTTATTAAAAATGTCGGCGTGATGACGTAACCCGACCTAGAAAGGTAACCAGGGTCACGGAGTGATTAATTATATATCTTCTCAAGAGATTGTCTGCAGTTGATATAAAAAATAATAATGCTGCTGACAGGCTTTGTAGTCTACACATGTAAGGAAAGTAAGTACAAAAAAATAATAAAAAAATTAAAGAAATATTCGTTGTAATCTGTGTTACTAGCCGATGTGTGTTTAATAATCAAGATTTGTTCAATTTTATTTTCAAATTTTTCGCCACGTTTTCCACGTCTATCAGCCATTATTTATTGTGCAAAACAAAATAAACTTTAATTAATTGAAATTTACTTTATCCGAATTAATGATTCGTTTTGCTCAATTTATGCTCAATTTCTCACGGCTTAAGTATGAAAGGTAGCCATATATAATTTACATCATCTACAAGAAGGGTCCTGGCAAAGAAGTGGGAGCTTTCAATCTCCGAGTATAAACACTTTAACAAGCCATATTCTAATAAACATTAATTAACTAAAAAACTATTTTTAAAAAACATGTCATCCGACAATGTACATTTTAAGACGTGCGTTTCAGCAAGAACGCCCATTCACGGAGGTCGTGGCCTCCATACCAAGGCAGTCCGTGGTGGAATTGATATCCCCGAATGGTCCAGGAGACGACGAGGCGCAGACTGGAATGCGACACGAATATTTATCACCCCTCGGTGGACATGATCTATGAACATTTAAAAAAAAATTGCCTTGATGCAAATTTTAGAGCCTGATAGTGAGCGACCACACACAGATATTCTAGTCAGCCAAAAGCATTTCTGCGGATATCCTTGGCAACATATCCGCGCATGACCCGCTATGCACTTGATCCGTGGTCGTGTGAACCAAGCATCACTATTCACAATGTGAACACTCATTTTGTCCACGACCTCCATGCATGGTCGTTCTTGATATAACGTACGTCTTAAAATGTACATTGTCGGATGACAGTTTTTGTAAAAATAGTTTTCTAGTTAACTAATGTTTATTAAAATATTGCTTTTTAAAGTGTTTATTCTCGGGGATAGAAAGCTCCCACTTCTTTTTCAGGACCCCCACTAGATGGACTGGATCACTTTTAACCATAGTTTAGTTTCTTTTAATCGGTATCAATTGGAAAGTTGTCCATTTAAAAACGGATAATACATTGAAAATACCTGTAAAAATGAAACATGGACCTTTCAGAGCTGGGACAAATTGGGCTTTTATTGTTCAAGCCGTGAAGGTGGGCTCCACGTCACGTGCTTGTAGTTGGCTGCATGGGAAAGTAATCATGGCAAGTTTACGGATCATTATAACCTAATTACAGTGAACTCTTGAAAACCAGTCCAAGCACATAGCCAGTCTTTTTTTCATTTATTAGCCATACGACCTGATGACACTACACACTAGCTAGGTAAAAGTCATCGAACCAATGTTGATTTTATGTTGCGACCACGTCGTAGACGGTGGCCTAGCATTAAAACAACATTGAGTCAATGTGGTACACACGTATAATAATATACATGGGCCTATATTATTGTATTATTTAGTATGATATTTATCATTTTAAGTATTAGCTGGTGTATCGTCTCCTTGGAGTTAGAAGGTGCTAAACTGCCACTTTACAAAGTGGCAGTTTAGCACCTTCAAACTCCAAGGCAATACAAAGGCACAGCAAACATGATATGACCACCTTTTAAAGTTGCAACAAATAGCACCAGTGGCACATCAAAGCGTTAATTGTGAAAACACCGGGCTTTAAAAGCTACTGTGCAGGCTCTGACATCAACAATTCATCAAAACTAAAACCTTTGCATACCGAGGGTGATCTAGTACATCTCAATTTGTTTCAATTTACCTTGATTATGTGGCATTTTCACGGTCCTAATATGGTTATTTCACCGCTAAAACTATATTTATATATTACATTAAATGTAACCGACCACATTCTTCGGGAAGTCATTGCGCGCACCGCGAAGGATGGGTGTAAACAGACATTTCACGAGGAGCATCCCAGCAAATACGATACATTGAAACAATGTTGTTTTAACGTTGGCCCACCGTCTTTGAAAAACAAGCCGATGATTAAACATTTTTAAAAAAACACAATTTTAATCAGATCGAAAAACATTTTCACGGTTGCCAGGAGCTCAAACAGTGTCCGGTTCCCGGTCTCGGCGGTTTGAAAGAAACAAAAATGTTTCTTCCCCATCCACGTGTGAAAGTCAGTATTGTGGGGAGCCTCCGTGACCGAGAGGTAGCGTGCTCGGCCGAAGACAGCCAGGGCCCGAATTTCAAATCCTGTGTCTGGAGGACAGTGTCATCTCAATCATCTCACCATCCTCAGGAGGTTCTCCTGACCCAGTTTAGCCTATATGTGCACAAAGGTGGCCTAAAGCCCGATTCATTCCATTCCATTCAAACCGTGCCATGGAGCGATGGGCGGCCTTTCTCTCTCTTTCTCTCTCTCTTTCTCCACACAATCAGGATGGCTGAATGGGCAGCCAGTGACCGCGGCAATCAGGCAACCCGAGTTAATTTGCCATGAAAGCTTGGTCGCTGGCCGAAAAACCTGTCCGACCACTCGACTGATACTATGTCAATGTAAATATTTCAGACCCCAACCAGCGCGTCCGGTGATCTTATTTACATGTACATCCGTACATCGAGGTTATCAACAGATAAACGAAAGTGACATTGTCTGCATAAAATGTCCCCTTATTGTGAAAATACAAAAGCTGGTCGCTCGTACCTCAGTCTGCACAATGTACTTATGTACAGAAAACAATTTATTTTACCCAAATAGAATTCAGGTTACATGTCATGTATCAGGAATTCCATTTTTGTTACGTTCTTCGACGTAGGACCAACATTGTACAAATGCTATACAAATGTTTTGTGTGTACTGGGATGGATGAGGAGAACATAATTTAATTATAATACAATAATGGATAATGCACCATGGTTTAGGTGGTGCACAACATCGCACTAAGGTATCCTTCAACTTTACAACACTCAAATATGTATCAACCAAAGACTTTTCTTCAATCTTAAGTCATCATAATTATATCGTTTTTTTTTGCAGAATACTGTTGTTCAGACATTCCATTTGATTATTCCAGAGGGTGTGGAGGTGTCACCTTTGGGCGATTTTAGTTATTCACGTTTTCCCAAGCCTAGTCTTACTGATAGACGGTAGCCAAACTAGAGAAAAAACGTGTACGTTTGTCAAGTACGCGTGGCGGTCATCTTGTTTTTTTCTTCTTGTACCCCCAGTACTTGAATGCGAAGTCAAACTCTCTGCCTCTTTCATTGCAAGCGGGGTGCTGTGGCAGAGCCTTGAGTATATTTGTATATATAACTTTCTTCGCACCTCGGACACCTTGCGTGGTACATATACCTGGACCATCATCGTGAATATAAAAACAAAACTGTAACACAAGGTGTAACTACTATCATTTTTTTATTCAAATATAAAATTAAAAATACCACTCTATATACCGTACATATATGATCTTAGAAACCCATAAGCAGAATAATGAATTCCAGTATTTTGCGTGCAACTTGCTAGTTATGGGGGACGATTCAGGGGGTGGGCTCAGGATTTCAAAAGGGGGGTCCAATATGAATTTGGTTGGTCTCGTGCAATTGCAAACAATATTCTAACAGTACTTTTTATTCTTCCCAGCTGATAAACGTGAATGATTGTCATATATTGAATTCAAAGCAATATTTAGACTATTTAGTTTTAAAAACGGAGAGATGTAGGCCTACCGCTTGGTCGTCCCCTCTCTGGATACGCCGGTGGGGTTTGTAAAATTAATAACATTTTTACCACTCCTAGCAAGGTCAAAGTACCTTAATTATTGATGAAATTTGGTATAACGTATCAGTGACCCGGGTTGGGGTGATGCATGGATCATACATATATTTTACACATATTTCTATGAAGTTGACTGTAGCACAATGGAACACTGTTATTCCATAATGCCACAACAGCTGGGGTACAATGGAATACCTCGCCAATATAGATTTTCTGAGTATATCTGGCTATGAAAAATATATTCTAGTACAATCTTTTACTGTATTAATCAGTAGTAAACTAACAGAAAAGTTTGAATTTGTCACATCACATGTTAGGGGGTTAGTTTTATGTTAGCTATTCCGTGTTGCACCGCTCTCTCCTAGTATTTATTTAGCCTCAAAGTGCAGAAATATTTATATATTCCCCAAGAGACCAAATAAAAGGGTTATTTTAAATTTAAAATTATCATAAATGTCTTAGTCAGCTCTTTCCGCTTCGTTTGAATACCTATGTAATGGTCTACGACTATTATAAATATTTGACTCTGTCAGGTCGGGGATCGACGTCTATAGACATCAGATTTTGAGGTCTAAAGTCGATCCCAGCACAGAAAAGGTTAGAGATGGTTTAATATTTGCCAACATCCCATGGGCTGCTGTTATGTACGGTAGAGTAGAAAGCGGAGCACGTTGTGCGGTGAAGTTGTGCTAGAACTTAATCAGATGTATTTATCAGAAAACATCGGCCGCGTAATTGAACGATTCCTCCTTTTTGAAATTAACGTGTTGTATTTGCTCATGTTATAAATAGAACATACTACTATAGCCTACATGACTTGTGATGTGTTTGCTACCATAATAAGCAAGATATAAATCATGTAAATGTATCATAAATGGATGGACGTGGGTGTCAAATGCCTCTTCCTGCTTCTGCCAACCGACAGAAACGCGTAGGCAGAAATTGTTATTTTGTATGCACTTAAGCATGCTAAGAGGGAATTGATATAACAGGCTATTTTGGTTGCATTTAAAGATAGTAGCAGGTTATTTATGGTTAGAGCAGTATTAAATTACACATAATTATACAATGATCCTCAATTGCTAAAGTAATTTTACATCTACATCTAAATTCCACTTAAAAAACACATGCTGGCGATGGGATATAAATATATCACATCATCACATTG
>OZ024909.1:55341816-55367027 GCA_964017125.1 Flabesymbios commensalis | reverse complement strand
TGAAAACGCATAAAAACGGTCTAATACCGAGCTACAGCTAAATAAAAATAAGTGCATTTGGAATTTAAAATATAAGTTTTGATTAAACTCAAGAATGCAGTACCGGTAATGAGACAAACTCTTTTGGACAAGGTTAATTTCGTAACGGATGTACTTTTTGGCTTCCAGAACGGCAACCGTAGTTATAATGTTTTAAACATGTAATAGTTTGTAGCTTTCAAAAATTCAACGAAAGTAATAATAATAGTAATTTTACTAGAAGTAGTAACAGGAATAGTTATAGTTATAGTGATAGTAATAGAATAATTTCAAAGTAATAGTAATCAATTTTATGCCTGATACACATAACTTTGTAAAATAGTGTTGATTTCTCCTTTTTTATACAAACATTATTTTCGCCTCATTTCGGGTGTCACGTCACATATGTTTTGAATGCAACTAACCAACATTGTGATTCTAATTTAATGGTCCACCCTCAGTAGACATATTTTTTTATTACCCAGCTTGACATAAACTTACGTGAAATTTATTATTCTAAAAAATATTTAAAATTAACGTTGTTTTGACACTCTAATGTTATTACTTAACACTCTTTTTTTCCAATTTACATAGCAATATATCTGCATACATCGCAACCGGGCCATATGCAATTTGCGAATATGTATCTAAAACAAATGATTTACTTTATTTCAACATGCTGATGAGGAAAATAGTCAGGCAGATGTTTCTAACTTGTTATACTCGATTTGGTTTCTTAAGTTTTTTTCAACTGATCTCACTTCTGTTGGTCAGATATGGGTTTAGAAAATGGCGGGGCCAAGATAGCACCCTTGAACAATTTTTTGTATTCGATTATTAAGAGGGCCATTCACGAAATGCTATTATCTATCAATAAATGTAATACAAATAAATGTAACTCATGTAGCCCCAGTTAAGTTAGTTGAAAAAAAACTTAAGAAGGTAAAGCGATGTTCTTGTTCAGTTCTGCCAGACTCAAATAATTCAAATGATGAAGCATAATTTATGTTTTAGAAAATATTTATTTAAATGATTTAAATGAAATAAAATCATTACTGCGTTAGATAAAAAACAATCCTAACTATTTTCCGAAAATAGATGCGTTAGCACCAGCATGAACTTGAAAACGGAAATAGTCAATTATCCAGATTATTATATATCTATATATAATATATATATATTTGTGTCGAAGAAACGCACTGTGTCATATGTTCCTGAAGCAGTGTTTATGTGTAAATTTTACCATAGAGCTACCTGTACGGTTTTGCGTTTAATTTGGCTCACCAGCCTTGACCCAAAGACGTTGAGCTCTGTTTGATTTAATGTTGGCCACCGTAGTAGATGATGAACCAGCATTTAGTATGACGAGTCGCAAACAGAGTCTGGCCATGAATAATCCACACAGGCAATGTGTGGCCCGAGATTTTCGAAATTCGTTTTCCAAAGATTCAGTGTGATTCAACTAAGTGAGAGAGACCTTGTAGACGGTCAGAAATAAGAACAAATACATCTTAAAGGAAAAACTGGATGACTTATTGACCCATCTATTGCATTATTAATCGCGATCGGCAGTTGTTCAACGTTGATTCAACGCATTATAATATTTACATAAGTAACTGATTACAATTTTTTTCATGAACAGTCATAGGTGTCTTTTCCAGCCAAGATCTTTCAACATTCATTTTAAATTACGCCATCTACTATTGATCAATATCAACACAGCTCTATGCTAAACATGATTGTTTTTCAACAATTGTTTTGTCACAATGAATTAATAGACAGCGCGTATGCGCTCTTTTTATTTTCGTATGACATCAACTGTATGTTTCGTTATGGCTTAATATTTTTGTAAAATAGGCTGACTTACATAACTTCTCCTGTGCTGATGACAAATTCTACACATTGGCCATCGTTCTGTTTATACATTCCTCGTGTCTATATTAGCAAATGATAATGTTAAAACAATTGAATATCCTAGTGGCACTGGTTGGGTACATGTATGTGTGTGATACAATTCCACTCATTTATTATGTTATTTACCTTGTCAAGATGCTTAAATATATTCAGTGCCATTTAATTCAATATTATGTCAATGATTTCACTATCGTCTCATATTGAGACAAACAATCAGGTGCTTAATTAAAATGTGATGTTTTGCTTTCAGTAGACATATTTGTGTTCTATGCCTATTTGTATAATCCTATATGTAAGCATTGATACGCCATTCCATAGTCAGACAGTTTTTATTTTTCATCAATGATTATTCTAGTGAGCAATGAGCATGATGAGCCTGTTTGTATGCAAGTCCTCAGATACTGCGAAATTATTTATTAGGACAATTGATCACTTGGGCTGCATGTGCTGCTTTAACATGTTTTTGTGGCGAGTGGGGGCAAATTGCCCCGCACGGAGAAAGGCTCTGGCATACAGGCTGCGTTTGTTCCCTTAATTCATTACCGCTCGCGTTGTGCAATCCAGCAAATCAAGCAGCGATACCGCTTTAATTTGCTTGTTTTCCCGCGGAACATTTCATCCCAGCTCTGGGCCGGCAAAACTAATCACTTGATGGGGCTGTCTGGGCCCAGCGCTGCTCCCAGAAGCCAGGGTTTATTGTCAGTCATTGGCTTCCCAATTCATCAATCTCCTCGCGTCCGCATGTGCTCACTCGATGTGATCCGGTCAACGCTGTCCACTCCGCCGTTGGCCCACCGCCGGCGCCGACGCAGGGCCGGCGTCAGGGACGCCGGTCCTGCGTCGGCGCCGGGCGTGGGATCAACGTGGGAATTAAGCGTGATCGTGATAACAATGTAAATAGATTGATCCCTCCCCTGATTGCCAGTTGTACTATGGTATCGGGCCGGAAAATAGCGGATTCCGCAGCTAATCAGTCCGCTTCTATTGGTGCTGGTGTATGTACAACGCGGAAACGCGAGGTGTGGGACGGCCCGAGCGACACCCGCACAAGTTTGCTCCCACGAATTAACTGACACCTGGGGTACTGAGAGCGAGTACATCAACTATAATATATTGACATTTTATTAATTATTAAACCACCCATGGCAGCAATAATGCACACTGATCGTCAAATTTTTCGAATTATATTTTATTTTAAATTTGAAGTAGAAAGGGTAACCTCTGCTGTCTAGGTGTTTTCAATTATGCCTCTCCCAAAAAAAATATTTCTAGTGCATGTATATACGATAATAGTAATTTTCATTCACGTCAAGAATTACGTCGGCGACACATGGGTTGGATTTAGATGTAAGTCGGTGTCCATAGAGATACGTGACCCCCGAAGAGATGGCCACAAGATAAAATAAATAAGGGTTGGATTTGGATGTAAGCTGGTGTCCATAGAGATAAATGACTCCCGAAGAGATGGCCACAAGATAAAATAAATGTGGTTGTTGTTCGAATGAAAAATGTTATATTAAGACTAATTGCTGACGTAAGTGGGTTCTTCACCCAAGTGAAATATTGTTATTTTTTAAATACCTCACCAACGCCCCCCCCCCCACATATTCTGACTGCTAACATGTTTTTTATTGTAATTTACATCTGGATGGGTGGCTTAGCATCATACAAAAATTCCCACGGACTTAATAAGCTCCTCGACTATAATAGTATTCTTGTATATTGCTCAATAATTGTTGAGTATATTTTACATAGAAATGAAACATAAAATTACATTACATACTATATAATAGTCGATGAATGTTAATATAAACGTACTGTTACAGAGGTATATTCACTAATAATAAATTATTGTTATCCTTAATATGTGGAATGATATCGCCTGCGAGCGGCGATAATTAGGAAATACATCGCAAGTTGAAGATTGATGCTTGTGTTGGGTCTTCGTGCTCAGATCCACCACTGGGTATGGTATACATTTAGCTTAACCAGGTATTTCATAGGGCCAGGCAAAGCTGGAATATACATGATTATTACAAAATAATGAACATGCAATCCTTCCCGATTTTAGCTATACACACAATAAATAGTTAAGATGATTAGTATTATGATGTTGGGAAACGTCAAGTAAACGCATATAATGTAATCATTATATTACAGTTGAATTAAAAACTATTCATAATTTTAGATATAAAGGTGCACACATTTCTGAGTATATTTCCGGAAGAAATATTCAGCAAGGTGTGTAGCTTCAATGTAGATGGACTCGTATGGTATTGTTTTAAGAGGAGTTCTATTGTCTCTGTCTTAAAAGAATCACATACGAACAAGTAATGAAATTCATCGCCAATGTCTCTTGGTGCAATGTGACATTTGGTACATACACGGGTGTCCCGGAGAACCCGTTCTCTACAGCCAGTTTCTATCGGCAACCTGTGATTTCTGCAACGGAATTTAGTAAATATAATTTTCAGCTTACGTGGTTAAGAAATCAAGTAATTTTCAAAAGTAAAAGTGGTCTTGAACGTTCTATAAACTATACACTTTCCAGATTTGTTGATTTGTGTTATCCATTGATGGATAAACTGGTCTCTCAGTCTCACTTTTATTGACTGTCTAAAACACTCACGGCTTGCCGGTAGAGACTGGCTGTTCTAAATACCAGATAAACCTATATTATTCAATGTGTCTTTGACAAACTTAAGCCATGGTGACGTATAAGCATCCAAAACATGCAATTTAAGTAATAATGTATATATTATTGAAGAAATTTTATTACATCTTTTATTTTCATCATATATGATAAGTGAGCTCCAAAATAGTAGCACTCTTGATTTAATATTTACAATTAGAGGAGGAGTGCCGACTTCACCATACACCATATTTGAACATGTAAATGTAATAACATTTAATATATATTTTAAAAATCTCAATTGTAATTTCTCGATAATATCGATGTTCTCACTTCCCCATATTTCGCAACCATATGTAATAATGGGAACAACTATATGGTTAAACAGTTTAAGAAGAACATCCAGAGGTAAAAATAAACACCTAGCTTTACCAGAGAGAACATTGCCCTACTACCTTTCTCCTATAATTTCAGTTTTGCTTTGTTAAATTTCCCATTGTAATTAAAAATGAGCCCAAGATATTGATAATCTCTGACAATTTCTAATTTAACATTACCAAACGTAAATTCTGGTCTATTTCTTACATAGCCACGAGAGAATACCAACACTTTTGTTTTGGATGATTTAATTTTGAGCTTCCATCGTGTACATTATTAATCCATTGCATCCAGAGCTAGCTGCAATTCTCTCGGACTCTCTGCTAAAATGACAGTATCGTCTGCATAGAGAGGAACATAAAGCTTTAAATACGTGTCAATATTAATATCGTTTAAAAGATCAGAAATGTTATTGTTAATAAATGACAAATGGCCAATTGCCATCGCTGTCCCATGCAGTGTGCGCTTTCCATCTGGAGTATCTTGTGCGAAGTCAACGTTGTCTACTGAAAAAATATATGTGTCGTCCTTGTACAACATTTTTTGGTACGTAAACACCATCGTTGGTCATTATTTGCTGACAAACCGCGTGTGTCGTGTGTATCAGGATGTATCGGCATGCTTACGATTTTTTTTGCTTATAATGTTCTGGTCTTGGAATCTGTAGAAAAAAAACATGCTTACTATGCTTTAGACGAGACTGATGGCAAGATTGTTCACCTATGATGACTTTGTATCTGTGGCCATTGTTGTGTGTGGCCCTCGGATCACCCACCGAGAAGAAACAGTACAGCTCTTTGGGTACATGGTTGCTTGTCACATCATTCTGTGAACGAGCCTGCAAACATCTAATTGTCGGTATTGTTGATAGCTTTTCTGACGATGGAAGCTGCACTAAACATTATCTTCATGTCCTCCTCACTGATTACACTGGTCTCCTCCATCAGCTGGACTGCAGCATCTCTAGTTCTTTTCTCAGTTACACGTTTGGCTTTATTCCCCCGTTTCTGTACTTCAGATACTTCAGTTTATTGTAGCCGTTTCAGCTTTTTGCGATAACACTGGGAGCTTACCACGCTGTTTGTTGAAAGGATGAATGTTCATGAATATTCTTGAACAACTAATGATACTTTCATGAAAGTTCATGAGTTCGTGAACTTACTCTGTTAATGAGCTCACACTTTGTTCATGAGCATGGTTTTTTCATGAACGGTCTTGAACTCAGAAAATGCATGAACCAGGGCTAGTTCATGTAGGACCATGAGCTCGAAAAAATCATGAACCAGATAGTTAATGAACATTCATGAACGTTTATCAAATGTGTTCATGAACTATTCATGAATGTTCCCGAACAACAAATGAGACATTAATAAAATTCATGAACTGTCCACCTAGTTCATGAACGGCCATAAACTTAAATAATACATGAACCAGACAGTCAATGAACATTCATGAACGTTCATTACATTTGTTTATGAATGAACTATTCAAGTATGCTCCTAGTCAGTATTGTGGAGAGCCTCCGTGGCCGAGAGGTAGCGTGCTCGGCCTCAGATCGCCGGGGCCCGAATTTCGAATCCTGTGTCTGGAGAACAGTGTCATCTCAATCATCTCACCATCCTCAGGAGCTTCTCCTGGCCCAGTTTAGCCTATATGTGCACAAAGGTGGCACCCATTCATTCCAAAGCCCGATTCATTTCATTTCAAGTATGTTCCTGAACAACAAATGAGACACAATGAAATTCATGAGCTGTCAGCCGGAGCATACCGAGCCTTGGTCATGAACGATCAGGAACTCAGGTGGTTCAATAATGAACCAGATAAGCCACCAACACTTAAACTAAGTTCTTGATGTTCACAAACTAAGTTCATGTTGATGTTTATGAATTATTCATGAAAGTCTAAGTCTCTTGACCTGTAAAATACATTTAGTATATATTTTTGTCTGCGGTTACTTCCTGGCAAAACACAACAAGCAATTAAAAAAGAGATCTTTCCCTCACAGTATGGTGCAAATGAAATGAATCGGGCTTTAGGCCACCTTTGTGCACATATAGGCTAAACTGGGCCAGGAGAACCTCCTGAGGATGGTGAGATGATTGAGATGACACTGTCCTCCAGACACAGGATTCGAAATTCGAGCCCTGGCGGTCTGAGGCCGAGCACGCTACCTCTCGGTCACGGAGGCTCCCCACAATACTAACTTTCACACGTGGATGGGGAAGAAACAATTTAGTTTCTTTCAAACCGCCGAGACTGGGAACCGAACCCCGGACTCTGGCGTGAAAGGCAGCGGTGCTAACCACTACCCTAGGGCCCCCGCCCTCACAGTATGGTGCGGGAAACTTAAAAATATCATGCCAAAACTTAAAAATATCATGCCAATGCTGTTTAACTGTAGGTTATTTTAAATAGTTCTGATGCATGTTTTATTTAACCTGTGCTTGTTTTAGTATATAATGTCGTTTGAGTTTAAGATGTTTAAGTTAACTTACCATGCATATTTTACCAAACTAATCCTGTTGTATATAGTCTTGTACATAAGTTCATTTTTAATGACGCATAAGTCTGCATAGACTTACCGTCGTCAATAAATATCTATCTATTTATCTATCTATAACAGAGCACTGAACAGAAAACTGATAAACTAATTAATTTAAAATATTGTGTATGCTGTGGTTGATAATCTAACTCAGAAAGTCTCAATTTGCTAATTATTGATTTAATTAGCCATTGCGTAGTTGACACCATACTCGCCAAGGTAATTAGGGTGTGACAAACCACGACCTAAATTGAAATTTTAAGCTCATAACAATTCACCACAATTCGTGAAACTGTCCCTCTGTTCCACAACCTTATGAACTAAATAATGAGACTAATAAAGCTCATAACTATTTATCACAGTACACGAAACAGTCCCTCGTGGACTTTCATGAACTAGCCATGAACCGATTAACTTATCAAGTTTATAATAATTCATCAAAGTGATGAACTTGAACGAACAACCATGAACTAAATAATGAGACTAATCAAGTTCATAAAACGTCACCATAGTTCATAGAACAGTCCCTCGTGAACTTTAATGAACTAGCCATGGACCGATTTAATATATATCAAGTTCATAAAAAATCATCAAAGTTCATGAAACTCTTTCATGAACTTTTATGAACAAGCTATGAACTGACTTGAACCTACCAAATTCATAAACAACCATGACTGTTCATGAAACTCAAGTTCATCAAGTGTTCAATAATTTTCATAATTTGTCATAACTGTTTTTGATGAACAGTTCATGAACACAGTTCATGAACTGGCTTGATGAACCTTTGATGAATGTTCATGAATGTTCGTCAACATTCATTAACGCTCATCACTCAATGAGCTTCATTTCCAAGGGGCAGCACCGCTTGTGATATCTGATGCGAATAGCGTGGATAACACAGCTCCTTGTTGTCCTGTGGGGAGTTGTTCGAGAACGGGTGAAGGTCCTACCACTGGTTGAGAAATTGGCATCACCTCACATGGCTGATAGTTGCTTCTCACAACGTTCCTTTGCACATTGTGGCATTGACGGTTAGTTGGTAGCACTTTCTGTACAAAGTGTTTAAGAGTCTTGTGTGTGACATTGCCAAGGAGTATGTTGATTTCTGACAAGTTACCATCACCATACCCAGAACGTTCTATGATATATTTCGGTATTTTTTATTTCGGTATAGTTTGTATCATACCTGGCACACTTTGCAGCAGCTGGGGCTGTCCCCATTTTGAGGGCACAGTTATCGTAAACAGAAAAACCATACTGTACATGAACACAGCCCGACGTCACACAGCTAGTATTATTTAGTATAGTGAAGAACCAGCACCACTGTAGAAGTCTTCTATCACCTGTATCATTCAATAAGGGGGGCTAGAATGAGACTTTCAAGAACAAAGCAGGCACTTATGATCACTTTATGGACTATTGTTAGTATAATTGGACTTACTGATGCTGAATGTGGATAGAAAATTACAAAATAAAACAAGATGTAGGTAGTGGTATGGACAGAAATATACAAAAATACACAAAATATTTACGGGTATTATTATATGGGTACACCATACCTGCCTGCACAGTATTTCAGACTGCAAACATGATTTTTTTTGTTATTCTGAGTGCTCCTGAGACATTTCAAGTATGGATCATACGAAAATTCTCACGGGACTCGATTCCGGTGGACATGGTCCCTGACTATAATGTACATTTATTGGTATATTGTAGATCAAAAAGGAGTCACAAGCCAAATTGTTTTTTTTCTTCATTCCCAATATACTTGTACAATAATGGCCAGATGGCACAGCAAATTAATGGTCTGGTTTGCACGTAGATATGTAATGTGAGCCGCTTTATCCTGTTGTTTCCGCTCCACCAGAAAAAAATGATAAATGATAAGGAATACTGTTAAATACGGTGCGCATTCCTATTCTACAGTGTTCTATGTAAATTCATTATGGCAAAAGTATAGTTGCGTTTAGAGTTTGTTTGTAAAGATTATTAAGCTGTGATCGTGAAAGCTTAGTAGAAAACTATTAACACATTACACTCGTGTATCACAAGCAAGTTAACTAATTAGCCATACGTTTAGAGTATGTTTGTGAAGAAAGTTAAACTGTGATCGTAAAACAGAATAAAACAATTATCAAAAGACATTAGACACATGTATAATAAAAGCAAAAATAATTATTTAATAATATTTTCAATAAAAAAAACAATAGATGAACAAACAAATTAATTACCATATTAATTTAAAAATACATTAATTGAATACATAATCAGTTATTTAATGAATGAATGAATGAATGAATGAATGAATGAATGAATGAATGAATGAATGAATGAATGATCGTCTGTTCGTTTTCTCGCTCAATCGGCCGAGTTTGCTCGTCCGCTCGTTTGTGCTTTCGTTCATTTGTTCGTTTCCTTGTTCTCTTGTCGCTCACTCGCTCGCTCGGGGTACTGGGATGATTGCTAGTAGTAGTACTTTTCGCCCCCATCTGGGGAGGGTCATTAGTGATCTGTTCAGTCTGTTGAATGCTGTGTACGGCATTGTATGGAAGCACTAGTCTACAGCAATTATCCAAGGGCAGCTGCAGCCTCCTCGTATCTGGCCATAATCTTCGGGTGGATTGCCAGTGGCTTACCCTGGTTCCTCCGCACAATAGCGGAGCCAATGCAGCACCCGCATCAGTGCATGCGCTGGTGTAGGCCGTGGTAGCCTTAAATAACCGGCAATAGCGTGTTTGCTGACATTAGGTCTGTCACACGGTGAATGAATGGAGTTATCCTTCCTATTGTTACTCTGGGGACTATCCGACCCGAAGATAGCGGAGCTGCGCGAAATGTCATGGAGTTTCAGCATTAAATTGCACAGCGAAACCCGAATATCCGGCCGTCTGGGCATGTTTGGGGGTAGATCCCCTAGACATGCACAGAACCCCTTATCGGGCGAGCGAAGAAAAACGCTCTCATTAACCCACCATGCCCTATCACCACCATCACTTCATCATCTGTACATCATTCCTCTCATCGATTGACTACAACGTTTTTATCGTATTACAATGTCACTTTAAATGTGTGTCGAAAAGTGACGTAAAGCAATGATTTACCACTACTACTACTCGCTCGCTCGTTCGCAATTCCGTTTTTCTCTCTTAAATAATTAATTTACTTACTCGTCCATTCATGTATTCACATATAGATTCAATCATTTATATAAAATGCAAATTTGCAGTTTGAAGTTCCAATATTTGATTTAATAGTGGATGCAATGCGGAGGAACGGCTGTTATCTTTCAGTCGGTAATGATGTTTCACTTTTCTATTCCAGCGTTGTACTGTTCGTGAAGTGCTGAGTATTAGGTATGTATACAGCTTTTTAAAATTGTAATAACAATAGTTATATGCAGCAGGGTACAATAAACGTGTTAACTATCGACCACTAGGAAAAATTTCCCAGCTAGTGCTTAAACATGTGTGTGAGTGTGTGCTTTAGGGCAATATGCGATTTTATCTTTTGTATATGAATAATGTATATGAATTTGTTGCTGACCTGTTTTTAACGTCACTTTATTATATGTCCTCATAAATTGACTGCTGATATACATGTACAGTTTCCATTACAACTGAGTGGCACAATTAGTCACTGGGGCTCATTCTTGATGTTTAGAAACTGGCAGAAGTGATAGCACTAAATATCCTATAACTGGCGTGATTTGAAATTTAGGAATACATGAAAGGAAAATACTTATACGATTTGAAAGAGATACAGAAGCGAATTTGATTGCTGGTCCAACCTTCATGAATTTAGCCCACCATTAAATCAATACTGGGTTAACCATGCTCTACACACGACAATACTCGCTTGGAATTCGTTTTATTAACCCTTTAAGGCCTCACGATGCATCAAAGCATCATTTTGTATCACTGAAAACAAACTTAATCTTCCTACAACCAAGGGTTTTAGGATGAATATTCTGGATCGTGGTAGCGAGACACAGCTTCAAGTGAGTGAAAATTGAAATTATGTAACTTAGCGATTTGAGTGCTAACATCTACATGACTATCCGATGTGCATGGAATGTAATTCTGTATGTTAAATTGGTCTAAAATAGATGTTTTTACTCTTTTTCTATTGGACTTCAAGTGTCATCAAAACTAGAGAGAACAATTACCATGAATAATCACCACACGATCTTCCAAACACTTTGTTTTATATCACACCTGGAAAAAATAGATAGTATTAAGGGTGTTACGGTAGTGTGACAATCATGTGTTTTTATTTTTTATTTAGCTTAAAAGTGTCACTATCTCAAAAAAAAAAAAATTATTCTCAGTGGTCTTCTTCCTTTTACAGCAGTGCATATTGGTCAAAAAACGGGGCGTTATATAAGAATACATATATTAAGAATATAGTTGTAATATAAAGCTGGGTTGATCCGAGATGTTGACCCAATGGTGGGATAAGGTTGGCCCACTGTCTACGTTTGCTGAGGCTTCCCATCTAGGTTGGTGACAAACATTCTTGACTTGCGAAATTGATTGTCATTTCGTCAATATTGGGGCTAAGGAAGTGTGTAATCTATCAATCTTCTTAGCTAAAAAAATCATTATGTAATTTCTTTCTTGATATATTTACAAATTAAATAGATTAATTTTAGCAGTGAGGTCTGCAGTGCATTACATGATGACAGCTGGTGCGGGAGACGCGTGGCGTGGGTCACAGCCTATGCTGCCATGGAAAGTCAAAGGGTAGTATCTGCTTATTTCACAAGACTCCCAACTCTGCCTTCACAACATTACCACAACATTAGCATAACTTTGGCTGAATGTATCTTGTTGCATGTGGTGTCGCCCAGCATCAAACCAGCATTGGCTAAATGTCTCGTTTTCGTTGGGATTCACCAGTAAACACAATCCACTAACCCAATGGTATAACAATGTTGGGCCAGCATTATAGACAATGGCACAGCATTCAACCAACATTGTGTCGTGTTTACTGTGCTAACTGTATCATCAATATAATCTAGAGTGCTGCTGCACACAGTAAAAAGCAGGTATCTGCTTATTTTACAAGTGCGTAGATTGTGTCTTTTTAAAGCGCTGTTACACAGAAGGAGCGCATCGACAACAGCAAAATGAAATATATACTTAATTTACAAAAGAGAAATTACGGCCTTTTGGCAGCGCTGCTACACACAGAAAGTGCAGGGACGCCAGTGGAAACGCAGTAAATTATTAATTTACCAGGGAGCAGATAATGCCTTTTGATTTTGCACAACAAAATAAAGGCAGAGCAGAGAGGCTGAAAGGGTAAAGCACAGACGTTTTATTAAAAACGTCAGCTTATCAGCTTGTCTGTGAACAAGCTAAAACACATAACAACATAAAATAAAATGATATGAAAGTTTTATTATAGGATGTTTGTAGTGCAGGACATTTCTTTTTTTTAGAAATGTCCCTATATCTCCAAAGCAAATTATGAAATATACTTGGTTGTCACCTGATTGGATAGCGTTTATGTCTATTGGAATAATTGTCAGGTACTTTACGCATAGTCACCAGAATCTTCTTATGATCAGCAGATGCCTCGTCAAATATGCCTACGTGGCATGTTTCCCTAACTTATGGAAGATTGTCAAAGCACAAGCATGTTTAGTGTTCGAGCTGTAAGTTTATGTACAGTTGTACACCATATTATGTTCCTGATGTCAAGATTGTCTGGTTACTACATGTCAGGTATATTATGAGTGGCCTAAATGCTTTTGTTTGATGACCACGTTTGCTGAGCAGATCACCCCACAAACGCAAATAATTTGTATAACATTTATACAATGTCGGTCCAACGTCGAAGACGCTGGACTGACGTTGTATAAAATTAATGTTATACACATGTTTTGTGTTTGCTGGGACGGCGGTATTTCCTGCTAGTAAAATCACTGTTGGCCTATCAGAGGCCCGTTTTAACAATGCGTTTGTGCTCATTGTTTTCCCAAACGTTGCTAATTGTGCCTGCTATTTACAAAAATAAAAGAACTCATTTTTATCTCACCTAAAAAAATTATGTTAAGATTATAGTTATAGTTATGTTAAGATTATATAAATTTATCTTGATCAAACGATAATGTCAGTCAATAAATTATTGTGGGACGGTCTCTGAAACTGTTGAGATGAGATGAACCCTGTCTCTCTTATCATGCTTTTGTGATGTGACTTTAGGGTATTACCATATATTAGTACGGCTGCTGCTATTAGAATATTTTGGTTGAGCCGTTTAAGGTCGCTTTGGAACTTTCCGTCGCCTAAATTTGTCATCGGACCAGGCAGGGTGTTATAGTTTAGTAGATAAGGTAACCTATTGTGCATTTTATGATTAAAGCATGAAATTTCTACCACTTGTAGAACATATCCTAAGGGTCATTTTTAGATGTGGAGGTAAACTGGATTTGACCTCTGATGACCTCTAGAGATCATTGACCTCGAATGGTCAAAATATTCACTGGCAAAGCCAAAAAGTAGTGGAAATTGTATATTACAATGTCTATGATTTGTTTATGTGTCCCAAACGTGTGTCAACTACTCGACGAGACTGTTCTGAATCATAAACATAACACCAAGGTCATGTCAAGGTCACACCAAGGTCATTTAAAGGGCAAACTGGCGGAAATAGTTAAAACTTCCACTTTTTTTATCAATTCCCACACTGTGGTTGTGGAGTCATTTATTACAAGAGACTGGTTTTGACATATTCTTTGTCCTATGTATTTTCCACACACATTTGAGGACATTAGGGGCAGTATCAACCTTTGGGAAGGAGGCTATCTTCCACTTATTACGCTCCTTCCTCAATATTCAGTTGAGCGGCCAAATTACAATCATGCGGCATTGTTAAAGATTAGTTTGGGCTCCCATAGCTAAATATTGATAAATAATTGGGTTTATGAAGTTTGACATAGGGTGGTTTGTGTTTTACTGGAGTACCATCCGAAAGCAATTTGAAGGTCATGTCAAGGTCATTTCAAGGTCAAACTGGCAAAAACTGTCACCATGATCACATGTCTTCTTCAGAGTTGTTCCAATTTCTATTTCGAACGTGTCTTCATTTAAATGAGCCTGAGCTTCAGTCTGGTGGTTGCACATGCATACTATTTTTCTAGAATCACATCTATCTACATCAACCTACCGTTTTACAGGTGAGCCATATCTGATAATTTAAAGACAGCTCTGTTTTATTATCGTAATTTCCCTTAATGTAATTGGTTTTAGGCCTATTGGTTATACCTTTACTAGCATCCATGTAGCAATCATGTCTCCTTCAATAAGTTTGGTCAACAAAGCAGTGGCTTCTAATTCGGGACCACATCATTATCTATAGCCATAGATGCATAGTGTAAGCCATGTGAGCCATGGGTATGGCGTTAATGCCATCATCTTTATCTAGTCTCTCTAGTCTAATGTTCCAGGTGGCTGGGCGTTATTAGGATACCACATAAATTTGCAGAAAATGACGGCATTTTATACTGATTATAACTGCTCGATTAGAACGTTGAATTATATATATATTCTTAGCGTGACCCTAATATCCTAATAGAAGTGGTGAGCCGGTTTTTATCCCACGTCCGTAGGGGAAGGGGGATTTTAGTCGCGCCGGGATCTATCAAGCGTGAGGCATCAGGCGGTACTTAATTTTTGTGGGTGCAATAAAAAGTAGCGGTCATTTTTTTGAAATTTTGTAAGCGCAAAAACTCAAAACCTTAATCAGAAATTATTCAAATTTCTCTGAAATTTAAAATGGCTGCCAAAAATCAACTTTATAATTTATTGTGGCTGCAAAAACCCAAACTTTGTAAGAAATTAGGCAAATTTTACAATCAAATTCTCCACGATATGGAGATCTGCAGGTTATTTTTTAAACATACAGGATACTAGGATTAATTTCTGGGCTACATCAATTTTTCAGAAAGCTCGGCAAAATATCGATGTCATGGCTGCCAAATTTTAAATTAGGACCCTGTCACCATGATATATATAAAACCGATTATTCCATCGTTCTGTATTCAATTCATACTGAATAGACTGAATTATTTCCTTTATAACGACTTGGTAGACTGCTATAACGGATTAGTAGACTGCTATACCGAAATACGAGACCGTTATTACGAAATACGATACCGTTTTAACGGATTAGTAGACCGTTATAACAAATTAGTAGACTGTTATAACGGATTGGTAGGTATAACGGATTAGTAGACCGTTATAACGGATTAGTAGGCCGTTGTAACGGGATAGTAGACAGTTATAACGGATTAGTAGACAGTTATAACGGAAGACTTAACCGTCATAACGTAATACAACACCGCTATAACGAAATAGTAGACCGTTATGACGAAATACTAGACCGTTATAACGGATAGTAGACCGTTATAACGGAAGACTTTACCATTATAACGAAATAGTAGACCTTTATAACAGATTAGTAGACCGTTATAACGGACTAGTATACCGTTATAACGGATGCGTATACCGTTATAATGGACTAGTAGACCGATATAACGTGATACTAGACCGTCATAACGAAATACTACACAGTTATAACGGGATAGTAGACCGTTATAGCGAAATACTATACAGTTATAATGGTATAGTAGACTGTTATAGCGGGAGACTTGACCGACCGTCATAACAAAATACTAGACTGCTATAACGGGATAGTAGACCGTTATACCGAAATACTGGACCGTTATAACGGAATAGTAGACCGTTAAAAAAGATTAGGAAGCCGTTAAAACTGATTTGTAGGCCGTTATAGCGTAATCCAGGCCTTCAAAACAAAATAATATACCGTTACAACGGGATAGTAGACAGTTATAAAGGATTAGTGGACCGTTATAACGAAATAGTAGACCGTTATATCGGAATAGTAGACCGTTATGACGGAAAACGTGACCGTTATTACAGGAATACTAGACCTTTTTAATGGATTAGTAAACCTTTATAACGGATTAGTAGACCGTTATAACGAATTAGTAGACCGTTATACGGTGAAACTAGACCGTCATAACGACCTACTAGACCGTTATAACGGGATAGTAGACCGTTATAACTAAATATTATATCGTTATAACGGAATAGTACACCGTTATAACGAAAGACTAGACCGTTATAACGGAATAGTAGACAGTTATTATGAAATACTAGACCGTTATAACGGAAAAGTAGACCGTTATAACGGATTAGTAGACCATTATAACGGATTAGTAGATGTTATAAGGGATTGAAAAAAAAATCTCATTGTCATAAAAAAAATCTTATTGTCATAAAAATATTTTGTTTTAGCTGATATAGTTTTTTTCCTTTGAATTTCCCACGCCTGTATTGACATCTGGGCGTATGTAGAACTCTCATCCTTGAAAATAATAATAATGAAAGAAATAGCTGCCAAGAAATCGCTGAAATTATTATGCTTTTGCTAATTCTTCTTATTGAAAATTCCTCTCTCAGAGCATTACACGCCGTGATAATTACTTCATGGCACATCATTACGCATATAAGACAATCAACAGTAATAATATACTTGTTCACTTGCATCCTACATAAGGGAGACACCTTCAATTACAAGGGAGGGGGGGGGAGTATATTTTAAATATATATTTCCAAACTAAATTTTCGTGAAATAAATAATTGTCTGATGTTGTAAATAAATGTTTAAATTTGAAATAAATAATTATTTCAGCTTATGAGCACCATCATTTAATAATCCTAAAAAATCTAGCCTCATTTATCTGGCATCAATAAATGACCTTTAAGATTGTGAAGCCTCGCTTTGCTTTGATGGTTTGCCTCCAGATGAAGGCTAGGCTTAGTTTGGGATCCAAATTTGTAAGCAGAAAAATATACAAGGAAGTGAAGTAAATATATCTCCACACACAAACTGAAACAAATATATTGCTCGAGTGTGAAAAATATACCCCCCCCCCCCCCTGTCACACATAGGCGAATATGCTAGCGAATGTTATGAATGAAAATATTTGAAATTCGCTCAAAATTCGCAACACTCACCAAGTATTTGTAAGCGTTGGTAAAAAATTCGCGAAATAGATACATATTGGTTTAAATGTGTGGTATAGCCCTAGTCACGATACCAATATAACATACTAGTATTGGACTATAACACTGGGAATAACATCATATCGCTGTATATTTTAAAATTCTGATAAACGTTGCCTCTCACTCTTGTATAAACCAATCGATGTACAAGACGGCTACAGTTGACATACAAAGATGGCGCCCTTCGGCTTCCTGAGATTGGGCTTACAAGGTCAAGTTAATATCATGTCAAGGGTGTGTCTTTTCATATCGATGTCAATGACACCTAGAGGTCACTAGGGGTCAAATCTAGCTTACCTCACAATTTAAAATAAAGATCAGGATATGTTCTAATGATGTTAAAAGTGTCCTGCTTTAATCATAAAATGCACAATTGTTTTATTATGGGAGCTTAAACACTACACTATGTATTTTGCCTAACTTTCTGAAAATAATGATGCAGCCTAGAAATTAATTCTGGTATCCGGTATGAAAGTAAAAAGACATTTTTTTAATGATTTTTGACAGTTTGACCTTGAAATGACCTTGATATGACCTTAACGGGGTTTTTTCGACGGTACCCCAGTAAAGCATAATCCCAACCCATGTCAGACTTCATAGCCCATTTATGTATCAATAGTTTGCCATGGGAACCCAAACTGATATTTAACAGCTGCTGCACACTGTAATTTTGCTCGTCCAATTAAACATTGGGGAAGGGGTGTAGTGAGGGGAATACTAAGGGTGTATTTCCCCTCCCAAGTTAGATACTGCCCTCAATCCCCTAAAATGTACATGGAAAAGATATCTGACCAATAATGTGTCAAAACCAATCCTTTGAAATAGATGACTGCACCACTAGTATTGTTTCAATTGATTAAAAATGGATATTTTTGCTATTTGTTGCCATTTTGACCTTCAAATGACCCTAAAGTAACCTTGACATGACCTTGGTGTTATGTTTATGATTAACATCAGTCTCTTAGAGTATTTGGCACATTTCTGGAATACAAAAAACATCTTATAGATAGTGTAATACACAATTTTCACCACTTTTTGGCTTCGCAATTGGATATTTTGACCTTTCCAGGTCAATGACCCCCAGAGGTCACCAGGGGTCAAATCTAACTTACCTCCACATCTTAAAATAAACCCCAGGATAATAATGGTGGAAGTTTCATGCTTTAATCATAAAATGCACAATTGTTTCATTATGGGAGCTTAAAGCTGCATAACTGTTTTGTTTATTTCGATTAAAATAACCTAAAACGTCCAAAACAATCATTGCTATTGTTTTAAAGGCCTTATAAATGCACTGAAACTGGGTAAATGTAGGGGAATTAGTTCCCCATGTGGTACACCATCAGGTATTATTGAGTAGTGATTCGGTGTGTGTACGATATTCATATAATAACGGTGAGGTTATGGGCCAATATAATGTTACATTGGCCAGCACGAAACCACCCCCTTATAGCAAACACATACGTTGAACTGAATCGGCGTAATGTTGGGCCAGTACCACAGACAATGGGCCGACATTATTCTGCCATTGGATCAATGCCTCGTGCTAGCTGAGATACAAAGCCCTCATAACCAGCCGCAGATCTAGATGGTGGATACTGGGTCAAATCGGTTACAGTAAAGTCTGATGTTTTTAAATATTATTTTATTTTACCGCATAGCGCGATGTATATCACTGCATGTGATGATTTACGATAAAATAAAATAAAGACTGATATTGTCTAGTAGCCTTTTGACTATATTTTGAAATGTCCATGAGATACCTAAATTTAAAAATGCAAATGTTTTTCAAGAAAATCGTGAATATCCAAAGAGCGAAAACGATGATTTACATCACTGAATTTGATGTCAATTCCGAGTACACTTTCTCAATGTCAGGGGGGAGCGTCTTAATGGCGCGCCAAAGGCTCTGACGCTGGCCCACACTTGAAAGCACCTTACCGAAATAGAGTTATATTTTTCAAGTGAGTGACATTCTCCATACAGGTACCGATATTAAACATGACATTACATGCAGATATCATCCATATCACACAAAGTAATAAATTCTAGATATGTCTGACTGATATGAGACAATACACATTGTACTGTGAAATGTATCTATGATCACTTAAAAAATAACAATTATTTTAAAAGTCTTCCTCTCTTTTTTCTATGATGACCGTTATCTTCCACTTGGTACTTTTAATGTCCTGATTATATAGACAGTATGTCTTACTCACGCTCGCATGCAAGCTAGAGGAACGCGCAGCGCGAGGGCTGACGCGAGATTATGCACTAGTTCTGGTATAAACCTTATAGTGCCTCTCTCTTTTCACCTGGTGAGGTAGGTGATTGTACAAGCAATGGCAAGAAGAAGTCCAGGAGACAAGGAACCAGGGAAGAGGCGACCAGCCACCAGAGTAAGGGCAAGGACTGACCCTTTGAAATGTGCTCTGCTTTCTGAGCAGTGTGTTTGAAACCACCATCATGAACCGTCATCGTTAGCCAACCATCCGTGTCCGCCGTGCCATCACCCAAGCTAGCAATGTAATGATAGAGAGCTCATTGCTTAAGACCAGAATCCGTCTCCTTCAGTGCTATGATTGAAAGCCCACTGCCTTATGTGTCTCACAAAACGGCTCCTTTCAGAGCCCCTGCTCTCTGTGGGAACAGGAGTTCAGGAGTTCAACCGATATCCGTCAACCGTCAACCGTCAACCGTGTTCTTGTCTCATGCAGTGGAGTGATAGGGAACTCCCCGCTTTTGGTATGTCACACAGAACGGCGCCCCCAGAACCCCTGTTCTGTGTGGGAACAGGAGCTCAACCGTTATCCGGCTCGCATGCAATTGAGATGGTGTTTGTGTTTATAGCGATCGGGCATGCTGGGAGTTCAGCCAGAAGTTTCATGCTGTCAGGTTTCTTTTTTAAAACTCTGGGTCTCAGATCCGGTTCAATCTCCGGTCACTAAGTGTCCCCATCTATATCTCAATTGCAGGCGAGCGTGGTCTTACTCCGCTGTGATCAGGCTTGTTTTGGTGGGGCAACAATTTAAAAAAAAACAAATTTAAATCCTTAATAACTCAGTAATCGGAGCAGTAAAATAACAAAATAAAACACCATTCTCCATTGATTAATTGTCTGAATAAAATAAACAAAACAGTTATGCAGCTTTAACCACTACACTATTATGGAAGATTTCAGAGATGCTGAGATGCAGATTTTCTCATGTACTACACGATGGCATATCATCTTTATAATATATAACTAATGTGTGTCATTATTGTTGACATTATGTCATGTTTTTATCCTTTTTATACAATCACAACTTAGAGTCTATCAATAGCTAGTACGGGAAAGTACGAAAGTAATGATCGCATAAACCGAATGTACAAGCTGTGCTTGAATCAAAGTATTAGAGATTGTGTTAACATTGTATCTACGTGGTGTGTCCAGTCTGAACGCGAAATCAAGATTGAAATTTATTTTTAAGATGACAATAAAAATAATTGTATAAATACACAGACTAAATATGTAACCCTTACAAGGCTGAAATATCTTTGTATAAGCCGGTGAGGTCAAAGTGTTTTTTTTTCAATTTGAAATCATCATAAATGTCATAGCTCGCTTTTTCCGTTTCATTCGAATACCTATGTTATGGCATATACTATTATATGGTCCATAGACTTCATCTTCTGACGAAAGGGTTAATATTAATAATATAATTTTTCACACAATAGGGGGGGGGTAGAAGCGCCGGTTTGGAGAATTATTAAAATGATGAAAATCCGTAGAAATGGTAAAAAATAATTGAACCAGTCCGTATATTTTACAACACGAAAAAATCCATAGAAAACGGACAAATCCTTCTCAGCATGGGCGAGTCTGCAAAGTGGTTGACGCTGTTGTTGTCTCGGCAAACAGAAGATGTTGGACAATGCTGTTTAAATATTGGTCCACCGTCTACGACGCAGATCGGCATTAAAACAACATTGAGGCAATGCCTCGCGTCTGCTGTCTTACAGTTTGATTGTAATGAGCGGTCCGATGAGCAATTATACAGAGCTAGCACCACGGAGCAAATTGTTTTGCGCCAGTTTTCTATTTGTATTCCGGCGGCGGCGGCAGGAACTGGGCCCGTATTCTCGTACAAGCTACGACACATCGTAGGCTTCGGATTGGTCGAGATGGCCATCTCGATCAATCCGAAGCCTACGATATGTCGTAACTTGTACAAGAACACGGGCCCAGCTCCTGCTGGAGCGTCCAGCCCCAGAATGCCATCGAGCCGTAGCAGGCTCCTTCTGACAGACTGACAGACAGCCTAGCACACTGCCAGAAAAATGACGTGCAACAGCTGCAGACCTCCCAAATGCTTCTTAGACGTCAAAACCTGACCCGGTACATCACCAGCGATCCTCGTGTAAACCTCCGCCCGAAAACTATCGTCATCAGATGATAAATGAACCTTAGTCTGCGACACCGGCCCGTCATTTAGCCAACATTGAATCGACGCGGCGGGATAGTTAAGAACACTTCAGAAGCTGAACATTTTATTTAGTGTTGATGAAAATTAAAGCAATATTTAGTACATTCAAAATTATAATATATTCAGTGACATGTTACGGTGATAGTATGTATAACAGTAAAAATTTAATATTCGAGTTGTGTATTAACACGATTATAGAGCAAGAATAGTCAAGACATACATGTATAATTGACACACATGTTAACTTTCATTTGGATCCACAAACTGTGAATGATACAAATGAAATGATTTCCGCTCTTCCACCTGCAACATGTGGCGGTCTGGTAATTGGAACAAATATAATAACAATAACGTATACAAATAGATTCTATTGTGGCATATACTGTGAATAATGATAGGACAGCGGGGCCACATTAGTAGCACAATATACCTCTATCCACTGGCTGCATGCACATTTATTCTGTGTGTGAAATCCAGAATCAAACAGTCTACCTATTATTCTATGCAATATAAGCAGATGTAAAATATGTGGTGGAAATTAGTCGTGTTGAAAATACGGTGTTATTATTATCCATCTTCACTACAGCAAGGCTAGGCTTCTTGGGGAAGCCTAGCCTTGCTGTAGGGAAGATGTCATTACTGGCTTACTTTGAAACAATGTCGATCTCAGTATGGAGTGAATTCAACATCACGGCGAAGTACAACAGCAAACAACCCAGCAAACACGAGACATTCACCCAATGTTGTGTTAATGTTGGTCCACCGTCTTTGACGCTGGCCCAACATTAACACAACATTGGTTCAATGTCTCGTGTCTGCTGGGGGATGCCGAATCAGGGGCGGATCCGTAATTTTGTGAAGGGCGGGGCCCGATTGAAAAAAAATGGTTTACGTGCCTATCAATTATATTTCTCAGCAAATATATGGGTAATTGACTAAGAAAATACAAGTAGTGTCTCAATTTGAAGCACTACCCTAGTAAATTTTGATTTGTCAAGTATCGATATTTTGGCAATTTTGATCAACGTGGAGGCAATTTAGTTCTGGAAAAGGGTTGGTCAGGGGACCATCCCACTAAGAATCTTATCATTAGGATTACCTTAACTTTCTCTCATTTTCATTGGACAAATTAAGATAAATCTTAACTGTTCTAATGAAAATAAGAGAAAGTTAAGGTAATCTTAGTTTTAATTTTTTTTGGTGGGATGGACCCCTGGACACGCCTGACTCCTGCTGTGGATCGGCCACTGTGAATACTACGATGAAAAACACTGGAACATCTGTAATAGAAGCACAGTTGCCAGCCTTCCACTGTAATATTACCGCTGCTTGGCTGTAGGCAAATGGTTACCAGAACAAACATGTCACCCTGAGTGATGATGATGCATTGAGACTAAGGAGGGGACTGGCCGATTTCAAGGTGAGCCGGTGAAAATTTACGGAACAAAATATCTGCGGGCGTTAGAAGGGACTCGCTGCAGCGAGCACCTTGCTCGAACGGATGCTGTCGCCATGCGCCTCGGCGGCCGGCGCTGCGGCTCTCAAGTGCTATGGTGAACAGCGGGGCAACAGCATTGTCAGGAGGGGTCTTCTTTGGCTCGCAGGCGGACCCAGCCGAGGCACTGCAGAACACAGATGTCTCTGAAACTCTCGCAGGGAGTGAGTGTTCCTGGCCCGAGTAACGTAATAGGCAGAAACAAGGGGTGCAGACGTCCGCAGAAAAAGGTACGTGTGTTTGTTTTGTCAGTTCTCCGTAAACCGCGAGAATTGTAGACGGGTCCTAACCTTTTTGGCGCGGGGGCCGTATTTAGACGTCAGAATCTGACGTTAGACGTCAGATTCTGACGTCTAAACACGGCACGCGCACTGAAATAATTAAAATATTTATAATGGCCGTAGACCCATGACATAGGTATGCAAATAAAGCGGAAAGAGCCTAACTTATCAATTAAATTTAAGAAAAACTCTGGTCTTCATGGTTGATACAAAATATGAGCGTAAATTTAAGGTCTCAAGTGTAAATAGATGTGACGTACCGAGTTCAGGGAGTCCTCACATATGTTACACTCATCTAAATATAACGTATCAAGTGAATATGACGGTGTCTAATATTATTAAACCTTTACCATGCGCCGATCATGATTATATTCCTTTTGTATTTATTTCATTCTCACTTGCAATGTCAGATTTTAGGCATGTTAAATGGAAAATGTGACATCAATCAGCAAGATTTGAAAATAGTTAACATAAATAACTTACCCTCACTTGAAGTGGTGGATAACGTCGGCGAGAATTTAAACCCTCAAGAAATCAACCCTTGTCATTTTCAACACAATTACATGTGTATAATGTTCATAGCGTAATAGTGTAATTTTGGCGTTGATGATAAAAATATGTAGATATCTAGCACCCGACAATCACAGATATGTATACCGAATTTTAGTCCGGAAACAGAATGAGGTATATGTGAATAAGAAACATAATAAATATTCTTTAAAATGTGTATATGAAAGACATGATTAACAGACCGAAACTGCAAATAACAGCTACTCTTATTTTAGCCACGGGGGTTGTACTGTAGCGGTTACGGATCTAAGTTGGGGGTTCGGGTATCTTACCCCCCTCTCCCCCCCCCTAGAACTACCAATATGCCTTAGAAAACCTAGATCCGCCCCTGGGTAGGCCTACATGACAGTACATAAGATACCTTCGCCTTTTTATAAGTATCATCAAATTAATTAAGTATACTTTTAAGTGGCCTTTCACTTAATTACGCCGTCTCTTCAATTTGTATTTAATATTGCACAACAGCAGGTATACTTTTGATATAGCAGCTCAAGTAACAAGAATAAATCAACAGAACTATTATTGATAGTAGGCCTAATAAGCTGTCATTTTATATTCGTTGAATTAGTCATTTTTCGAGCAAAAGAGATATGGACGGCTTATTATAACGAAATATTTCGAGCGCACATAATAATATATATATATATATATATATATATATATATATATATATATTAATATATATATATATATATATATATATATAGGGTCTTTTTAAATTAGAAATCATCATAAATGTTTCAGTCAGCTCTTTCTGCTTCATTTGAATGCATATGTTATAATATGGGTCTAAGGTCATTATAAATATTTCACTC
>OZ024909.1:55183923-55341616 GCA_964017125.1 Flabesymbios commensalis | reverse complement strand
CAGCTGGTCATCATTTATTAGAACTGTAAACTGTTATCAAAATGGGCCTCATATTATTGTCAGTTCCAAAATGCAAAACGTTCTAACATATTCCGCTTTAATGTTGGCCATCGTCTAAGACGCTGAGCCAACAATACACCAACATTGGTTCAACGTTTTGTGTTTGCTAGAATGGTACCGTGGGTCATATCGGACCATAATTATTTCGCTATACATATGATACACGATTTTCACTGGTAACACAATGTATAGGTAGCCCAAGTTTGTTGTGACAAGGTAGGCTGCAATATACAAGACTGTCATTTACATTTGCGCTGATAAAACTTGTGGGCCCCTATTATCAGATTCCGCATTCCTAACAAATAGGCGATTTCACTACTTGTGTTCGGCAATTAGCAGATTGGTACGGTAGTGCAGAAAAGTCATTCTAATAAGTTAGTATAGCGTCAGACCATAACCATGATAGCGGTACCAGACAGCCAATCACTATAATGTATGACTCAAAGGAAAACTTTTGTGATGCATCAATTAGATTGCGGACGTTCAAATATTGGAGGCATTAACTGATGAATCATATACAAAAGCCCATATACATGTATACATGTATGTATCACAACAAAACCACATTCAAGGCGTCAAACATGCTTTAAACTTAGCAGGCATGGATTAAAAGGTGGAAAGTGTCTCGAAGGTGATATGATAAAAACAATTACTTTCTTTATGTTACTTTTCATCTGAGCCTTCTCCATACCTTTTTTCTCTAACTATGCATCTTTAATTTTCGAACTGCGAAAATAGCCATATATAATAAGATGTTGATCTGCATATCGTCTCCAATTAATAAGTCCAAATATTATTTACAAAATGTGTTGATTCAATGAAAAACGAGGACAGGACGTGATATTTTAATAATATCCTACCTTGTCAACCCTAGTCATATACTTGCAAACAAAACAAGAGAAAAATGACCCTGAAAATGATAAAATCGTTTATTATAAAAGTTCATTCATTAGAATAATTTAATTGAATAAGAATAAAAATAAGAATAATAAATTTCCATACCACCTGAATTCACTGTGATCATAGCTCAGAGGCACCACAAATATAATAGTAATCAGACTGATTGTCCCAAAACCATTTGCGTTTGTCGTCTGGGCCAACCGGACCACCGAGGATCTAATTTGTATTTTCGCGAATTTCAAAATGAAGTTCATTCCAAAGTCTAGGTGCTGCAACAGAAAAGGCTATGGTGTCTACCCAAGTTCTCACCAGTGGAACATGTAGGCCCCTAACTGATCTAGATCACTGGAAGGAAGTGACTGTACCTATCGTGATGGTCCCAGCATGTTTCGAATATATACTCGTTATCCACTTGTCCGAGCCTGGTAGGTCAGATAACACAATTTAAATTTGATTCTGTAGTGAACAGGTAACCATTGCAAAGTTTTAGCAGAGGAGTTATGAGACAAAAACGACGAGACTTTGTCACACAAACAGCTATGTACACCCTGCAGCTTTGGATTATGTTCTTTTCAGTGCCGTTGAACAGGACAGAGTTACAATAGTCCAGCTTGCTACCTGTCAACGAAGTTGTTTTTTAGCAACAGATGGTGTTAAAAGGCGCCTTATTCTACGCATGTCACGTATATGATGGAAGTAAGCGCGAAGTATACCAGATATATATTATATTATGACTTAACAATTAAAGCGCTGTCAAAAACTATGCCAAGAAGCAAATGGAGAAGAAGCTGTAGCTTGCTGTGCCAACAATCTTGCTCGAAAACATTTCAACAATGCCCCACATAAAATTTTCCAATTAAAAACAAATCGGTCTAATATCAGGATTAAATTTTAATTTATTTGATGACATGCAAGAAGACACAGCTTGAAGGCATTTTGTAAGAACTTCCAAAGAATTATCAGGATTTTTCAGAGACAGAAATAACTCTGAGCATCTTTGGCGTGAAGATGATGTTTGACATTGTGTCTCTGAGTTACATAGCTAAGGCGGGTAGACTTGAGAGGCATTTATTTTTCATAAATGGAAATCTCGAATACTTGCATTCTGTTCTCAAAGTTGCCTGTAAAATGCTAAAATGTAAATGCAAATACGGCCGTTGTGTTTATTGGCGAGTAATGAAACCCTTTACTCTTCTGACCAATGCTGAGTTATAGATCAAGCTTGACGGGCTCATGACAGGTCATGGTGTGTGGGTGATATTTCACAATGTTCTCTTGATATCTGCTAACCTCAGCTCTGGCCAGATTTGAGCTACTTTGAAATTAGTCTATTTACTAATGTGGATGTTTTTGTTTGCACATGACAGGCATTGGCATTGGCAGGCAAAAGTGCAAACACATGAGCATTGTGACACAGAACACTTTTAGCCATCAGTCCTTTTAACCCTTTAACCGCCAAATTATTCAATTTTAATTTTCACCCACTTGAAATTGTGTCTCGCTGACGGGATCCACAACTTCATGTGAGTTAAAATTATTCACATTTGACAAAATGAAGATCAACTGTTTTAAAATATTGCTGATTGATATCATATTTTATCTTTAACATGTTTAAAAGGTGGTGCTTAATGTGCAAATAAAAAATGAAAACCTGAATATATGCGGCACCGGCGGTTAAAGGGTTAAGTGATAGAAAATACTATAATAGTTTTAATCCATTTTATAAGCACATTAAATCACTGTTATTTGGAATAAAATGTGTCTTTCAACATCAGCATTTGCATTTTTAACCCACTTGAAGATGTGTCGCGCCACCGCGACCCACAAATTTAAATTAACAGGAATGAACAGTTTTTTGTCATATATAGCTCAACGATTTGCAAGAAAAATGGGGTCATTTTCATTTTATTGAGTTTTTCCAAAAACACTATATCGAGAACCGTTGGTCCACGGTAGGTACAAGTCCATATTCTGCACATTGTAATGTTCAGCATACTGTTGCGTCAATCAAAACAAAGGATGAATTCGTTCTCGCTTTATCTGTTTATAGAGACAACACATTTCTAGTTGACCGCAGCTAGCTTGGTTTAATGTTTAACCCTTCTATCGCTAAGCACGATTTTAGTCCCTTTATTTCATTTTATCAACTGATTAAATCACAGTTATTGGAAACGAAATGAACGTTTAAAAATGAAGCTTTGCAAATGTTTGGTCTCAAATTAAACAAATATAAGTAATTCTCATCCACCTGAAGTTGTGGGTTGCGGTAGCGAGACACAACATCAAGTGAGTGAAAATTTAAATTATTCAATTTTGCGCTAAAAGGGTTAATGCTGGGTCATCGTCACATACCGTTGTCCAATATTAACCCTTTAACCGCCGGTGCCGCATATATTCGGGTTTTCATTTTTTTATTAGCACATCAAGCACCACCTTTTAAACATGTTAAAGATAAAATGTGACATCAATCAGAAATATTTGAAAACAGTTGACCTCCATTTTGTCAAATCTGAATAATTTTCACTCACTTGAAGTTGTGGATCGCGTCAGCGAGACACAACTTCAGGTGGGTGAAAATTCAGATTGAATAATTTGGCGGTTGAAGGGTTAAACGAACGTGCGGTCAAAGTTTCTTGCTTGCTCTGTACTGCACATGTCAGGCTTGGTGTGTTTACAATATCAATTTACCCGTGTGGTGTGGCGCAAATGTAGATATATCAAAAAAACCTTGTATTCTATGCCAATTAGGACGTCAAGATACAGTGACAGTACTTAATGCTCAAGTTTCGACCAAAATATACCGTTGTCGTGAGGCACGCAACATGATATCTCGACAATCTAATCCAGTGTGAACCATTGACTCTTTTTTTTAGTTACTCTACTCGAACATCTGTCCCGAAAAAGTTTCGAATACTTGACTGCCTTACAAATTATGCCGTCAACACAACATCCACAGTAAACGAGCGAAAACTTTAGCAGCTTCAGCCTTATACAGACAGAATTTCCGCTGAGTGTCGGATGCGTGATATAAAATATGCCCTGCTTCAACATAGGCCTACTTTATATAGTTAACCTCTAAAACGCTACATATTACACTTTTAAACCCATTTCATGTTGTGTCTCGACTTCAAATTTGAAAAAAATGACTTAAATGTGTGCAATTTGAGTCAAAATACACGCCAATTTATCAAAATCAGGCTGATGCTCATTTCCCCTTTGATTGAACAAACAGAAAGGCGAAAACGGCTATATGGACACGACCAGCACGTTAACTCTTTAAACCCTAAAGAACTGAATTAATTTTAAAAAAAAAATCGCAACTAAATTGTTTTCTTCAATTTGAAATCATCATAAATGTCAAAACATAATAGTTTCACTCTTTACAGTGCGGGGATAGACTCTAGTCGTCAGAATCTGACGTCTACAGACGTCAGATTCAATATAACTCGCTCACGATCACTCACAAAATAAAAGAGGCATGCCACCATTTACACGAAAATCATTTAAACACGACCGAGCCCTTTTCATTTCTTAGCCAGCCTGCTGAGTAGCTACATACCATACCATGAGTGATTCAGCATGGCCGTTCTAAAAAAAACGCCTTCAAAAGAACTAACAAGATATACAAAATGAACTCCATTTTCTTGAAAATCACTGCACTGCGACCACATCCTTTTCATTTTGCGACGTAAGTTACAAAATCACGAGTGATTCGGATTAGAATTGTCGCGATATGTTGTGCTCACAAATCCCTGCTGGACGCGGAAATCGCGGCGGCGGCGGCGGCGTAGATCTATCTAATGAACACATATATGCGTTTCGGGCAATGCAACATGATCAGCGTCCACACTGGTTTTATACCGTAACCAGGTGACGGACGTTGTGTGATATGACAACGAATATGCACCACATTCAATACTATGTGTAAACGCACTCCTAATATACATAGACATCATTTAATAAAATATTCTATAAACAGGTTTTATTTATTTTCCATTTAAATTCCGCAGGACTACATTGGTATTTACAGCCTCAGCGGATAGAAAAACCACCTTGTATAAAATCAAAGTTCACAATATATAGAAACGTATGTTCCTTATACCTAAACTGGTCGATCATGACAAATACTATCAAATATACCATGGAATGCTCTGTAGGAAACAACACCTATATATATTAGAAAGCTACTAACGTTATTATTGAAAAAATAATGATTCTAACAAATTGTGTTCTTTGACCCGATAAACCCGATAAACAAAAGATACAAGAACAATGTTTGGTTTAATGCTGGTTCACTGTCTACCACACTGACCCAACGATAAACTAACTTTGATGCAACGTCTAATATTAGCGGTGTATCTGTGACAGAATGATGACCACCAGGCTGACCGTAACTGTGACCGACTGACCGAGGGAGCATCTGTTTCTATATTTGATATTACCGGTATCAATGGTATCTTCTCGACTGGCAGTGCATTGTTATGATACACTGAGACCAGTTGTTGCACGTCAATATACTTATAGAAGGTGATGAAATCAAGCCATTCCAACCAAACACGAGACAATAATCCAATGTTGACTTGATGTTGGGCCAACGTCGTGTACGGTGGGCCAACATCAAGTCAAAATTGTGTAATGCCTTTCGCTGGTTAGGTTGTTTATCTACGTATCACTACTGTTCTGACACACACCAGTCTCGGTAGAGTATCAGATTATTATGTGAGGGAGAAATGGACAGAATATTGCCATATCTTTCTTCCATATGGCTTGGATGATGTGAGGAATTTGATGTTGCGAATATTGCGAATATACAAGTTGTCCACGGCAAAATATCAGGTTGACTAAACATGATTGACGAGTTACACAAAGACTGGTAATTTTGTTTTCTGAAACGTTCACAGTCATTTATATCATGTAGAAATCTGATAACTATCTATTAAGGGTTGCAGTTCCTATCCTCTGGTCTACTTCATTATCTCTGGTCTGGAGAATTTACAGTATTTTATGTTATTATGCAAAATTTACACCACCTGTAAGGATGTTTCTATTTGTAAAAGTGTAAACTATATCTCAGTCAGTAGGTAGATTTTATATTAACTCCTAAAGCGCTGATATACGTTCGTATAAACCATGGAGACGGAAGGGATTTTTTCAATTTGAAATCATCATAAATGTCTTAGTTAGCTCTTTCCGATTCATTTGAATACCAATACTGTGGGTCTAAGGTCATTAAAAATTTATTTACTCTTACAGTGCGGGGATCGACTGTAGACGTCAGAATCGGACGTCTACAGACGTCAGGTTTTGACGTCTAAAGTCGATCTGCGCGCTGTAAGAGTTAATGCTTAATAATCTACAACTTGGCATTGAAAAAGCCGATCTCATATGTAGCGTTTTTAACTTCTTCTCTCAAAAACGAAACAATTTGAAGGAGAAATGAGCTGTGAATTTGCAGATTGGCATAAGTTTTTTATTCGAATCATATATACACATGTAAATAAGTTTAAGTTGTGGGTGGATGTGCATTACTTTGATGGCAAGTAATTCAAATATATTTGATTTTTCTGTTGGATGTATCGTAGGTGTATCTCGATAACAAATACTCGCCTGTCAACATGACGTAACTGACGATGCTCTGCGTCAGTTACGTGTAGCAAAACATAGATGCATCCGAACCATAATGCTCGGTTTCCACTACAACGCGGGTTTTTACGGTTACCGTAATAAATATGCCCTATACTTGTATGGGAGTGTTGTCAACGCCATCCATGTTTGAATAGATCATTTGGCGTCTATGTTCAGAACGCGAATTATATTTACCACCACTTCCATGCTGCACTCACTCTATGCCCATGGACACCATTTTACAATTGATTAACGGATGCACCGTTTAACAAATAGACAGGCATTTGTTGTGTGCCCAGCGAGAAAGTTAGCGAATCAGGATTCTATTAAGAGAAGCTTCCAGCAGATACAACATGTTTAATCAGTGTTGATTTAATGTTGGTCCACCGTCTACGACGTTGGAACAACGTTAAACAAACATTGGTTAAACGTCTTGTGTCTGCTGGAAGGCCTCGGCTGCGCCTCGACCATCTCCAGACAAATTACAGTTTCTCACCCATTCTCTGTAACATATCAGCACACCAGGAGATGTTTATCACAACATCAGTGCCACTTTATGCTGTGGAGTATTCTGATTATGAAACATCGCAGGAACGCAGCAGGACTGGTCCAACAGATAACAAACACACGAACCCACAGCAATCGTTAGATCAACGTTGAAATATTGGAGAAACATTATCATTATCGTCTGCAAAGATGAAAGGTAGTATCTGCTAAATTGTAAGTAAGCAGATACTGCATCTTGGCTTTGCACGACAACATTGTTATCATCGGCGGCTCTACGCAGCCGCGACTGGCAGATAACAATCAGCATTGTGTGTTTGCTCAAACCTGTTTTAGTGTGTTATAATTGCTCACTCAGCAATGTGCGTTCTTTGTTATCACAGCACCTCACACTGTCGGTGAACAATGAGGAAAAAATGCACTTTTGATTTACGAGTGCGAGTAAATATTGAAATTAGGTTCGTTTCACCAGGTGGCAACATTTTTGACTGGCTGGTTCAAAAATGTCTGGTCACTGACAGACTTCACTTGGGGATGCTAACATGATAAATGCCAAATCTAATATAAAAACTACAAACAAAACACATTCTATTGATGATATAAGCCAAGGAAAAAATGACATATAATAAACAATATACGCCATCGCTTATGTACTAATCCATCTCAAAGACTTTGTTGAGCCTGTTCTTTGACCCCTCTCCCCCATGAAGACATGGTTAACGAACATACATTTTCAGTCACTTGAAGTTGTCTCGCTACCGCGATCCACAACTTCAAGTGACTGAAAATCGCGTCAGTTCAAACCTCTGAGCTAAGGGGACTCGTAATTCCCATTTCTTTATCGCAAATGAACTACGCTCGCCTCATGACAATAGCGCAGGTGGACGTTGCCACAACGCGAGGCTCCACAACAATATGCACACTGTCTGAGCCATGCAGTCCGGAAATCTGTAGAGAGTGCGAAAATTGGCAATCGCAGTTTCACACAAAAGCGGACGGTAAGTGTTACTTTTTGCATGGCAGCGCACTCTCGGGTCATCAATTGCAGTTGACAGTAAAGTAATCAACCGCAGATTAGCGGAGTGGGTGAGCCTGAGCAGATGGCTGCAAGTTTAGCAGGAGCCGGGTGCCCGCCGTTACCGAGAGCGCCTCTCTGGCACTTCGCAGACCATCTCTACAATAATGTCAGTCGGCGTAACGCAACACATTCGTCCATGGCAGATCGCATGAGAGCCGCTCAATTGATATCGATGGCGGCGATCGTAAGTCACTTGTCGTGTCGGCAGCTCCTCACTCGAGCCCGCGGGGCCTTCAGCTCGTCCGCACCGTTGTGGCTCTGGCTGGTTTTCCTCAAGATGCAACTGAAATCAGCTGTGATTTGATGGCCGGACGAGTACGTGCTGGCAATTGCCACATGGCAATCTTATTGCCATCAATTACTTTTGAAGGTTGTGAGGCCTTGTGCACATAATTACAAGTGCTCTATCTGTTGCCCGGCACGGTCTACAGGCCTGCAAACACAGGCGACAATGGAGGTCTTCAATGCTGGGCAGAGTCGTTGGCAGCATTCCAGGTAACTTGGATGGTTTCTGCCAAGTTTATATGGCCGGTGCGTGCCATTTCAAGTGGAACCCTAAATGCGAAACGGCTTACAGCACAGAGCCAGTAAGACGGTCTGGAAAGTTTCCTTTGGTATTATTTATGGGTGAACACCAGCAGATCCTAAGCACTACATCGCCTGGCATGGCTTCAAACAACGAGCGCCATCAACTTCTTAGACTTACAATCACCAAACATTCTGTTTTCTTCTGTGGGGGAAGATACGGCTAGCTTTGTTCACGCGAACTGTGCTTGTTCGGGGACTTAATCAATCATAATGTATAATATCGTCCACTATAGGTGTATTATTTTGGTATTATTTTTGTTTTACTATATTACTGCCATTCTCTGGTTAATTTATTCGATCAGTGATACCTAACCAGTACGGCGCCTAATTTGTTTTGTAAAAACTATAAACACCAAAGTTTTTTTCAATTTGAAATCATCATAAATGTCTTAGTTACATTTGGCAACAACCCTGAAAATTTCGCGAAGTTATACATGTTAGAGGAGCGTCATAAATAGACATTTACTACATGTCAAATGGTCTAATTTTTAACTATCCGATATTTTTTTACAAAATTTTCAGGATTGATGCCAAATGACTAGAAAATAGGGTTTACAAAAACTCATGAAAATTGCTTGAGAATTGACTGACTGGATACCGAAAAGCTAACTTTCATTTTGGACCATCCTTCACCGTTGGACAGACTATAGCTATCTCCGCTTCATTTGAATACCTATATGTTATGGCTGTACGATCGTTAAAAATATTTTAATTCTTTCAGTGCGGGGACTGTCTTCATACGTCAGAAGCTGACATCTACAGACGTTAAATTCTGACGTATAAAGACGGTCCCCGAGCAGCAGCAAGTGTTGAATAAATATAGTAGTAAACCTTCCATGGTTGATTTATTTTGTGTGATTTTTTTTCATTTTTACACAAGCCCTAATCAGTACGTCTGCCATCACTGTTCACTCTTTGATATTGAGGTGTATATTATATTATGATGGATTACATCACGGACTTAAATTATCATACATATACATATGACATTTGCACTGTTATAGTTGTCATGGCAATGGAACCGCCCTGAGCTCGAGCATATAAATAAAATGTGTGTTCTGAAGAGTTTTGTTATCATTTATTAGTACTCCGACATTGGCAGTGAGTGACATGCTCTATCAAACAAATACAGCTTTATATTCCCCCCGACAATAGGCCTAGGCCCTAATTATCAAATTATTATGTTACCCATTGTGCACAAACTGTTACGTAAAAAATACAAAATTAATAAAGACAAAATACAAGTAATGGCAATTTACATTATAAAGACACCATTAGTACTATGTGTACCGCACAACCGTCACGAGATGACCTACGTTAATCAGCAAGGTCGTGGTTGAATGTCTGTGAATTCATTAATTGGCACATTTTAATTCCAAGGAGACGTTTCAGTAAAGCCGCTCAGGATTTTCGATTCCATATTTTAATAAGCCCCTTTGTGCCTGAACCTCCATGACCATGGTAGGCTAATTATATGAATATGTTATTTACCTGACCATTTAACGCAGAAGTTTTAATTCCCCCTTTCTCTGTTGCCCTTTAACGCCTGCTCGTCTCCTGGTTTTTTCGTCTTTTTGCCTTGAGCATTTTTAATCATTTAAACCCAGCAGAATTAGATCATAGTCAAAATCATACCTAAATGCGGTATTATATGTGCTCCAATTTGTAGCTTAGGCATATAATTATGTGAAACATTATATTTGACCTTGAAATTGCCTATTTGACCTCGAGGATGAACTTACATCACCAAATATTAGAAGATTTTCAATCAAAATCCCACGAGAAAGAGGTATTACACAATCATGATCCTAGTTTTATTTGTTAAAAATCATAATTTTCGTTTACTTGACCTTGAAATTGGCCTTTTAACCTTGAAATAGTATCAGAAAGGGATTATTCAGTCCAAATACACTAAAAGAGGTGTTACGTACGTACACGTCTTGCTGTTTTTATTTGTTAAAATAATTATAATTTTTACATTTTTGACCTTGGAATTTACCAATAATTTCGAAGTTTTAGACATTTTTTGAAGGCCATGTTGTGCACAAAAACAAGGGTTTTGAACAATCAAAGTCTCCAGATTGAAGTTTTTCATAGTCAAAACGGGGAAATGCAAACTGAATAATTAAAATTTAAAAAAAATCCTGACCGATATGTTTTATCTTCTTGTCAAAATATGCAACACAGAGATGCAACACAATAAAAATCGGTACAAAAAAATAAATTTCTATTTTAATTTTAATGGTAAAAATGACACATTTGCATTGTTATAAAGATCTCTGCAGCAATTTGAAATTTAAGGTCCCTTCGTTTTACTTTGAAATAGCAATAACCTCGTTAATTTTTATCTGATTTGAAAAAGAAAAACAGTTTAATAAACTGTGACATTGGACCTGTCTCAACAATTAAAGTGTTTGACCTGACCACCATAATAACCAAACACATTGATTTTAATGCACTTTTTAACCCGATTGCGACTAAATTTCAAAATTCTCCAAGCTAAATATCTATGTCGATTTTTACTATGGGGTGTACTGATTCAGGAAAACTAAACACAAAATATCTTACACCTTTAATATCCTACAAAATTCTTAGTACAACCATAGTATCAAGGCAATAACGCGTTCTCAATTTCAACAAATTAACCATGCAGCTGCGATATACAGGTTAATAATACGGGATGTACCAGCCAGCGCCGAATAAAACTGCATATTTATATGGCCTAGTATATCTCGAATCTGTATCTAGCGTGAATAAGATTTTTTGTCAAAGCGATGGCAATTGGCAGTGACCACTGAATCATATTTAAGCCTGAACGACTGCCTGGTGACCGTGACGACTGAGTTTTTAAGTGTTATCTCAGCGACTGCTAGACGAATTTGCCGAAATATTTAACGAATTTGGTCAATAACGACTAACCAATAACTGTGAGACGACATATTTGCAAATCAGTGGACTCCTGTGTGTGTTTGGTTGAATAATTTGAAAAGTGTTCGCTTATCTTCATTGCTGACAGGTAGATAATCTGTTGCTGTGGAGTCGTTATATCAATTTATCTGAGCAGTCGTTACGGTGTCTTCCCTAATCGCTCGATAATCAGTAGTTTTCTAGTTGAATATGTTTTGTTACATAGTTAATATTGTCAGTTCTCTGTCGTATCACATCAGTAATGAATATTAATCCGTCACATTTTATAAAGGAGTCGTTAATGCGTCTTTCTCCGGTCGGAAATCAGTCCTAATATAATCTCTCAACTTTTCTTCAGATTATTTAATTGTTTTTAAAGAGTCGTCGTGTATTTTTTCAAAGACGACTGTGCAGAACGAGATGCGACGCCAAAGCATTCAAGTAAGCGATAAAAAAACGTTCAATCGCCGACAGTTTTTTTGAACAAGAGCAATATCGAACGAAATCGAGGTGAGCAACCAATTTGCGAATGGGATGCTTCTTAGATAATAAAACAGACTAAATTAAGGCAGAGAAGATAAGTAGACGAATTACAAGTCGTCTCAGTCGCCAGTCAGTCACAAACCCGGTGACATACTTGTTTAATGAAATAGAGGTGAACAAAACCATTGAAAAATGGGATAAAACTGCATACTAAATTATTAGACAAATTACAATTCGTCTCTGTCGCCAATCAGTTGCGAGCCCAGTCAGATATAGTAGCTTTAAAAAAACATTCCTTGATGTGGAATCTGACTGACAGTTAAAAAAAATCAGATTGTGAAAGGAGCGAGATTTGGCACTGAACACTCCACGCATTTGAACAGGTTGGAGCACAACCACGATGGCAAACCGGCCTGAACCGAAAGAGCCATCCAGGTTGGAAAGATTGTTTTTCAAGGACCCAGAAATAATCCAAATCATTTGAATTATTATTATTATTATTAAAATATTCACACAATTACTGCGACGACATTTATTTGCAAGTTAGAAAGATCAACTTAGTAAGACATGAACTGTTCGATAGTTTATAAAAATTAGAACCAAACAAACAATACAGTAAATCTTAAATAAGAATGTAGTGAAATAAGCAAAGCATAAACTCATTTCAAGCCAATATTATTATGTCACATTCTAAGTAATGATATTGGGTATTTCTACAGTTATATAAAATAATTTCCATTGCATGTGAACATGTGAAATGTGGAATCATCATCTATGATATTTCAGAAGGGACAAACTCAATCACAATAATATAATAAAGCGTCTGCTTGGTGATATAATGCAATAAAAGCGGGGCTGATGATAGAGTCTTGTTTAGTGTTTCATTGAATTTTCGATGGAGTTAAGTTTGATGACCGACATAATATCTGGTTTAAAATATTATCGCTATTTACACTAGTAATTTTATAAATAGTATATACAATTTTAGGGATATCATAGAAATGTTTTGTTATTCTTTTCAAGGGAAAATAGTGGTGCAGACAGTGTGTAGACATTAGCTTATATTTATACCATCCGCTAGGTATCACACATTATAGGTTAATATCACCTACTGGGTATATGATCAGATAACAATAAGCTCATATGATACATATCCGTCATACTAGCCAAAGTGTCGTATCTACGACGTACAACACTCTGTAAGGAGCGCTGTAATAATGAGTTATAACATCATCGGGATTATGTGATTTGTTTGTCTAATTTATTAAATGGTGGAGAATGTTTGTTAGCAAAGTAAAGAAAACGTATAATGAATTATGTGGATACCTTAAAACCTGACGGTGCTCATCATGGGGAGGCATGAAAAAAATCAAACGCATCATCGGGATTATGTGATTTGTTACAACATGGGATTGTTTGTCTAATTCATTAGATGGTGGAGAATGTTTATTAGCAAAGTAAAGAAAACGTATAAGGAATTATGTGGATACCTTATTAGCTGACGGTGCTCATCGTGGGGAGGCATGAAAAGAATCAAACGCAGATATAAGATTCCAAGAATAAGTAAGCGGGTGTTCCCAACAAACGAGCTGATAGAACTGTAACTGTGGTAACTGGAGACCTGGGCTGCGTGCTGCTACAATTCGCCAGGTAATAACGTCTGTGGCTCTGTCATAGCAGAAGCCGGTACAATCAGAGTCTCGGGTAAACACCTGAAGTATCGGACTATCTGAATATGGGCGCCATGTTTTATGAATGCGAGTCTGAGCCACCCACGTGAGATCACAGACCCGGCCATCACAGCGTTTCCACAGATTGGATTTCGGGCGCAGCTTTTATCCGCGCAGACAGAACCGGGCGGGAAATATTCTTAACGTTCACTGAATGCTGGGCCAACATCTGCGATGTTGGTCCATCATTCAATCAACGTTAAGCCGCACTTCTGCTTACCGTGCCCACCTGTTTATGTATTGATAATGACTGAAAGTCGACGTGTTTAGACGTGTCTACTTGTTCTAACCCTTTAAGCGCTGACATATTTTTGTATAAATTATGGAGAACAAAGGGTTTTTTCAATTTGAAAATATCATAAATGTCATAGTTAGCTCTTTCTGATTCATTTGAATACATATGTTATGGGTCTAGTGATTTAGCGGCCATTATAAATGTTACAGTGTTACAGTGCGGGGATTGACTTTAAACGTCAGAATCTGTATTATCTAAGTAAGTTCCGCCGATATTTCTACCTGAATTTAAATGATTTTGTGGCCTTGATCTGGGAAAGTTATCAATAAATTTGATGCAAGTGACTTGAGTGCTAAATGCTATACATAATTGTTATAACATTTACAAAAGACCCATGTATGCTCATTTAGTAAAAAAGTTACACTAAAAGTTATCTTGAAACCGGAACGGTTGTAAGCTGAATAATAATGACCATTGCAAACAGTGTTTTTTAGTGTGAAAATCTATATTCAATTATTAATTAAGAATATACTTGTTGTGACTTAATAATACATACTATTGCTCACATCAGCTTTTAAAAGTATTTTTGGTGATTGATAGATCCACCAGGTAAACGTTTTATTAAAATGCAAGACGTTGGTGTGTATTTCTGGTAAATTTAAAATGAGCACAATGACGTAGATACACCGACGGGAGTTAAATATATTGTCGTGCATTTTTAACATAAAAAATAATAATAAAATATTATTACTGCACATATAGAGCAGTATACTAAATGACCAAATCCTTCTTTTACACGGACGATGGTCATGAATTGAAAAACCATTACCTTGCGGACAAAAATATAAAAAAACTAATTTTGCCATCAGCGGAGATAATTCACACATATAGTAATGATTGTATGAGCGTTTATTAAGCAAGTAATGAACGAACGCACGAACGCACGAATGAACGAACGCATGAATGAATGAATTGATGAATGAATGAATGAATGAATGAATGAATGAATGAATGAATGAATGAATGAATGAATGAATGAATGAATGAATGAATAAATGAATGAATGAATAAATGTATGAATGAATGAGCAGACGAACGAAATGATGAACGAACGAACAAACGAATGAATGAATGAATAAATTAATGAATGAATTAATGAATAAATTAATAAATGAATGAATGAATGAGTGAATGAATGAATGAATGAATGAATGAATGAATGAATGAATGAATGAATGAATGAATGATTAATGAATGAATGAATGATTGAATGAATGAATGAATGAATGAATGAATGAATGAATGAATGAATGAATGAATGAATGAATGAATGAATGAATGAATGAATGAATGAATGAATGAATGAACGAGCGAACGAACGAACGAGCGAACGAACGAACGAACGAACGAACGAACGAACGAACGAACGAACGAACGAACGAACGAACGAACGAATGAATGAATGAATGAATGAATGAATGAATGAATGAATGAATGAATAAATGAATGAATGAATGAATGAATGAATGAATGAATGAATGAATGAATGAATGAATGAATGAATCATGGCCCTGTGCGATGATCGTTATTAATCTAATATTACTGAATGAGTATATTTCTAATCCACATCATTCTATGATATCCACATTTATTATATTCACATTATTATTATTATTTGTTACTGTATTTTGAATTCTTACCGAGTTTACAGGTCTTTTTTTTAGTGAGAATTCAATAAATATTTCATGGTATGTAAAGCAGTAACATTATAAAACATCAATTTTGTGACAGAATTGTAACTACGAGCTCTATCGGCATAATAATGCCAACTTGGCATACACTAGCTCTGGGCAACGTTTATCTGTTTGATTTATTCGACTATGTGTGCTCGAAGTAAATATTACTACTGATTATTCCCTATTACTTCTTCTCAGCCACCCCTCTCACCAGTTGCATAAAATAATAAATTAATTACACTTTGTCGGCAACCTTTGCGCACTGTGTATAAAAAAAAAAAGGCCGATGTGTAATGAACAGCTAAATGAGTGAAGCCCAGGCAGACATAGACCTGTCATGCTGCTGTAACTAGCAGGGTGTTTCTGCGATGTTTTCCTCAACAGCTCCTTATAAAAGATCTAATTATATCTATCTATTATTGCATTTCCGGATGAGCAGTTTCCGGGAGGACTGCATGGGCCGGATCCCCTCCTGAAGCTTGGAGAGTCTGAAGGAGACCCATCTAGAGAGACTGCGCACGCAGGACATTAATGAGCATGCGCTGAAGTACAGCTGCTGGATTTATTACCCTGTTGTCATAGTGCCCACCCGAGAAACGCCCACCGTACTACGTCCTCTAACATTAAAACTCCAGCAAGCAACAACTACACTTCAGCGCTCATACAAAGTATTGCCGGTGCTGAAAGTGAGAAATATCGTGTCCGTAAATTAATAGAATGACCAGCCATATTTATCTTTATCCCACTGGTCACACGACGCTGTTGCGTTAATGACGTTGATTCAACATAGCAACAACGACGTGGGCCCAGTGGATATAGGGGAAGTCCATCATTATTAGCAACAGCAGAAATTTCGGCCCAAGTATGGTATTCTACAACCTTCATATGACAGGCTAAGCTACTCTTCGATTGGTCGGGGTATAATACTCGACTTGGACCGAACATTCAGTCTGTAAGAGTTGCCTGATCATAAACATACGTAATTCAATGCCGGGTTATGATCTTGTCATGATGAATCCAAAGTTTCTATCACTTTTACCGTGATTGCTCGCTTCGAGTCCAATAGATCAGTCTGATTCAGGAAAACCAATCAAGCCACTGAATCTGATTAATTTGCTATCCTGGCAAGGGAGCTTGGAAAATAGTGTAGCTTGGCTGTAGGATCAGTAACTCTTGCTTCCGGTCGCCAGAGAAACGCGATCGAGCCCGAGAAGCCGGTGGCATGGTTACCATTTCCTTGAGGCCTGGAAATGATTTTGCTTTCCTTGACGACTAGAGATGATCTTGCTTTCCTTAATTATAAGGAATAAAATATTTCTTACCGATAAGACATATTATGGACCCCGTTTGTACTACACTGCACGAACGATTTAATCACTATTTAAACACTGAGTCTGCAGCTCTTTGTGCTGTACCTTTTAAAGAGTTGTTACCCAGTAAACACGTTGACGGAATGCAATGTCTCGTGTTTGCTGGTGGTATTTTCCTTGACATGATTTATATTTTACAGCATTTAGACCACAAAAGACACCTTTCTCCAACATTTCTGAAATGTTTCCCACCTATGTGGCACCATCCATTTGCAGCATCATTATTAAACATCTTTGAATGAAGCAATTTACGGTATGTTGGAGTGGGGCTAGCATGCCTGCTCAGACAGCTGCTTTAGTTGTCGAGAAACACCTGGAAGTTGTCATACTCAGTTCGACTTTAATAAACAAATCAATCATTTCAATCTGATACGTTGAAACTATAGCAGTGGCATCATTGCTTTATATATTTATATATATATCTATATATTTTTGTATTATTGCATATCAAAACCAATATGCTTTAATAAGCATTACACTTTAAATTGGATCCCACTACCATGAATACCTAGGACATATGTTTACCAGGTACATCTACCAGGTGGAATCTCATAGAATAAAAATAAACATTTTTTCTATAGTTAGTTAAGTTTATTAAACAGAAAAGGAACGATTATCAAATCTACAAAAAGCAAAAATTTTGACTTTGTAATTTTAAACCATGGATTATTGTGATCACCTCTGACTTTATGCAAAATAACAATGTCAAATGTAATTTAAATGGCTATTACAAATAGCGTAAATTTATTTTACTTCTGTAAGAATGTTTGTTTATTGTTCTTGAGTGGGCTTTGCAATCTAAAATAATTGGCATGGCACAAAGAATACGTTTTTGTTTAACCAAAAAAGCGCTAAATTAAATAATATAATTATCTTCTTGTCCCAGAGCAGCATTCAGCCTAATGGATTTAATTATTCGATCTTTCTACATACCACATGTTTTTACAACAAACATGCTTGCTTGCATGTCCTAATAGGGCAGTACAAGCGTGACGCCCCACATTGGGCGCCATTGTAACATTCTTGAAAGTGAACAGCCCAGTCGACTGGAGCGGAAATCAATCCAATCCGTCATACACAAATACCACTAAAATAGTAATTTGTATTGCTTCCTATTCGAAAATATTGCAAATTTTGGCAACAGCTAAAAATTGGATTTCACCTATCCTTGTAATCTGCCTTCTGTTATAAAATGGATGGTAACAGAGGAAAACATGTATGGGTTTAAGAATAATTTTAGTGTTTGCTGTGCTCGATAGAGATCTTGTGTGGTTGAGATAACTTAAAGGTTAAGACTTTTGGTGCCGATCGCAGTGATATTAACTCATAGCCGTCTGGCCGTTTTGCCATAAGACGTCTGTGTGGTCTGGCCATTTTTGTGATTTTGGGACATAATGTCTTACTTTTAATATAAATTTAGAATTATGGCATATGTATTTCCCATACACCATAGGAACACACATACAATATATATCCAGAATACACTTCATTTAAACGGCCAATGTGATGTTGCCATGGCAACCGACAGCCATTTGAATATCTAATTAGGTAGTCAAATTTTCGGAAATTTTGTTTAAAAATGGTATTTTTGTAATTCACGGAGATTCAGGAGTACAACATTACATCAATTCATATAAAATATAATAAAATACATCACAAATGGTTCGAAGAAGCATTCAATAGGTCTTTATAAACAAAATAATAGGGTGAATAAGTTATTACCATGGGATTTAGCAATCTTTCTAAAAAATTGAGATGCAAACCGGATTTCACATTTTGAGATGCACCAAGTTTGACATTCCCAACTCATCTGGGAAATAACAAAAGCCTCGTATTCATCTGAGCCTGGAGCTCGATTTTTATTTCGGAAACAGTTGTGATGCAAATAAGTCAACTCTTTATGTTCCAGGCTACCCATACTTGGTTCATAGTTGCGCAAGTGATGTCATTTGGTGAATGGCTAAGCAATATTGCCAGGTCCGAGCTGGGCTCGGACCTAGACTGCAGCGTCATAAATGCCAGGTCCGAGCTGGGCTCGGACCTAGACTGCTATGAGTTAATGTTTATAGAAACTACTATCACTTTAAATATATTTTTAACATGTAACGAGTCTACTGCAATCAGCAATATTTAAAATATCCGGATAACGTTGCAAAAATCTGCATATTTTTCATTCCTGCTGACGAGGAAGACACATTGAAATACCATAATATTTTCTTCTTGTTCTGGATGTTTCTGGATGTTTCTTAAATGCCTTCCTTTTTGAAGTGATCACATGCTGTCATTGTATGGTGGAATTAAATGGTGCTATGGAAACCTTGGATATGGTTCTGTACCATTAAATGGTATAATTATATATATTAGTATCATGAATTCTACTAACTCCAAGAAGTTTTGAAAGCAGAATAAGGACGTTCACATCAGTATCTGACAGTTTGATTGTCGTAGTATCTTTTTACATCTCAGCAACTACCTCAGCATTTTTCACATTTATACCAACTTTGTCCGTGTTTTCATGTGGATTATTTTTCTGCTGACTGAAACTGTATTTCCCTCCTCTCTGGTTCTGCACTTTTGTGTTGTATACTATATACATCGGACATAACATCGCAATCTATGTGGAAGTGTTATTTTTTATTTAGGATACATGTATCCTGTACAGGTTACTATAAGATCAATATTTATTACCTGATGATGAAACAATCATATAGATACCTTCCATCAATGAAAATATGTTATGTCTGGGGGAGACCTATTATAGCAACAACACCGAGCAAAATGTCTTTCCCATGGATATATCCTCAAACATAATAGTGGTGAAGGTGCCAGATCAAGATCTACGTAGGACGCTAAATCCTCCTAACACATTAGGATATATACACATGTTTATAATATATATATAACTCATCTTGTTGAATAACATCATACATGGTTATTTTCTGATTGATACGGGAGGAAGAACATTATTTCTGCAACGCAGTTTCATATATTTGGATGTTTTATGGACCATTCTGATCATTGTCCCTATCTCCCCCACCTGATGACACTAATTACCGTAACTGTTTCGTTGCGAGCCATGATACCTGTATCTATGTACATCAATTTGTGGACTTCTGGTAATGGAGTACGGAGTGTAAAACGTAAAGCCATTGTCATTGTGATAGTCTATGAAGGTTCTGACTATCACATAGATAATTGTGATGAATTTCTTAAACCATCATGATGTTCAGTGGTGGTGAATGCATAAATGAATGAATGAATGAATGAATGAATGAATGAATGAATGAATGAATGAATGAATGAATGAACGAATGAATGAATGAATGAATGAATGAATAAATGAATGAATGAATGAATTAATTAATTAATTAATTAATTAATTAATGAAATAATGAATTATTTAATGAATAGGCCACTTTTTTGCATATTTAGGCTAAACTAGGCTAGGAGAATTTCCCGAGGAAAGTGAGATGAATGAAATAATACTGCCTTCCAGACACATGATTCGTAATTCGGTCACGCTATGTCCCGACCACATCTGAATAGTTATCGCCTCCAACCACAAAATGTTTCAACCTCAGTAATTTCCCCAAACCCATAGAAAAAAGTGTTTCTGCAAGCTGTGTCAGAGTGTAATGATCCAGCAATGCTTGGCCTGTCATTAAAAAAACGCTACATAAATGCACATCGTGGTCAATTGGTCTGGTAGACTTCCCCTGATTAGGGAAAACACGATACGGACGGATATGATGTTTATCACGTAGCCCACATGCCTAGAGGCATCTAGAACGAACATATCGTGAGCGACATACTACCTAGTGCTTGACAATGATAAAACCAGCAATTCCGAAATTGTATTTGTTAGTAGACTAGAAATTCTTACAAAATGTTAGTAGACTACAATTGGTTAGAATCAGCTTCTGTATTGTTCCCCATAAATATGTAAAATACTAGCGATAGAGGCTACTGCTGTTGTAAATCAGTTTCTTAGGCTTGTTAGCAGGTTCAATCACAGTAATTGGGAATGAACTTAGTGTTTTAACATCGAGATTGATAAAATTTATGTAATTAGGTCTCAAATTAGGCAAATCTGAGTCATTTTCACCCACTCTTCAAGTGACGTAAACTAAGATGTAAAAGGTAATTTAGCGGGTAAAGGGTAATAATTAACCCTTACAGCGCGGGGATCGACTTTAGACGCCAGAATCTGACGTCTGTAGACGTCATATTCTGACGTCTAAAGTCGATTCCCGCACTGTAAGAGTAAAACTATTTATAATGGCCGTAGACCCATGGCTAACGAATACATTTATGATTTCAAATTGGATAAAAGCCTTTGGTCTCCATGGTTTTTATTAAATATACAGCGATTCCCCATTCTAATGCGTATGGGACGCTGTTAACCCTTACAACGCTGAAATATTTTTGTATAAACCATGGAATCCAAAAGGTTTTTTTAATTTAAAATCATCATAAATGTTTTATTTAACTTTTTTCGGCTTCAATTGAATACCTATGTTATGGGTCTATGACCATTATAAATATTTTAATTCTTTTAGAGCGGGGACCGTTTTTATACCTCAGAATCCATAGAATCTGACGTCATATTCTGACGTATAAAGACGGTCCTCGCAATGAATGGGTTAAATATTTATAAGGTGCGCAGATTAATATAGTTTCAAATAATATTGTTATGCGTTCTGTTTGTCGCAAACTTTCAAATTATTTAAACAACGATACGTGGTGAACAGTAATTAGCTGATTACGCCACGTGACGTAGTTGGTCATTGTAAATCGGTGTTAGGTAGAAAACTACCCTTGGTCCAACATTTTTTCCTATTACTAGTGATGGAAGTTACTTGGCTTGATAAGCTCAGGTGCCTCAATCTCCTTCCAAACAATCATCACCAGGCGACCATCATCTCGATGGTGCGACAGCACAATAGTGCGTACTGCCACGTATTATACAGAATTATACAGAATGAAGAATCAAAGTGACACAATCAGGCTAAAATCATTAAAAAATCTGTGTTTTTTCGTTTTTTAATATAGCCATATGGTGTGAACACGTCCATGGACTAGAATTGCGTTAGTTTTTTTAAACTTTTATGTTGCGCATTTACCAGTAAGCGAGATAATTCTTATTTCGGACATGCATGTCCAAAATAAGAAAAACGGGAATCTCTATGGACATGTCTATGGACATGTTTAAATCATATGGTCATATTAAGAAACCAAAATAAAAATACAGATTTTTAAATGATTTTAGCTTGATTGTGTCGCTTTAAATTAGCCCAGTCTAATTTACCACCATTTAATGGTAATTTAAGTATACATTTATGCGATACGTTTTTGTATCTTTGAGGGGTGAAACCGATCAAAAAATGTCGAAAAGCGTAGAACGACCTCATTGTGACCTCAGCAACTAATAGAGCCAGGAATCCAGCCTCAGAAAACACAAGCCATTTGTATAACATTTGTTGGCCCAACATTGTGCAAATGGTATACAAATGTTTTGTGTTTGCTGAGGCTGGCTAAGGCTTCCGCTTGACTGGCTGGAGTGAACACATATAACATTTGTACAACGTCGACCCAGCGTCTTCGATGTTGGACCAACATTGTACAAATGTTATACAAATGTTTCCGCGATGTAAACATGGTAAACTAATCACCATAATCCCTCCAATCATATCTTCTCCCCCAGGAGATCATATTACAAGCAGAAACACGAGTGTCTTCTCCAAAGCCATTCAAGGAACATTCTCAAATTCGAACATCTTCCCAGAAAAAATAACCGTTCATAATGGCTTTCATAGTGTCGTAATGGGAAAATGGATGCGGTGTAAATAAATATTAAGTAGAGAATTACTCAGTGTTGGAGGTAGTGTTGCAGATAAAGCACTTTTATTACAGGTCGTTGGGATAATTAGCATGCTCGTGTCGCTAATTATGTTATTGTAAGTAGAGTCTCAGATAACCAGCTGAAGCATATACCATGTATTTACACTACTGCTACTCAGCGACCAGCTATAAATGCTTGAGATATTTTTAATAATTTGAAATCGGCAATTACGCCAGCAATGCGGAATTAAAATGAATGACAAATCTAATTGTTCATTCCACACTTGTTTATTGGAATCATGGTTATTTGATCACGCTCGTGATCAACGTGACCAAATCGTCGATTCATCTTTGATATCCTGAAGCAAGTTGTAGGCCATAATGTTAAAACAAATGTATGTTTTTAATCACCATGTCTCTTTCTATTTCTTACTGAAATATTATGTACTTAGTTTTTTAAATGGTTCACGACCCGATTTTAGCGCACGTTTTTGAACCCACACGTGTATCTCTATGTCCGATGGTGATGGAAATTAGTGTTAATAATTTGATAATAATAATAATATAAACCCAGAAAACAGATGTCAGACGTTGAAACAATGCTATGTTAATATTGGCCTACCGTCTACGACGTTGGGCCGACATTAAAACAACATTGGTTCAGCGCCTTGTATTTTCCGGGAAGTTTTCATTTCTCTGCCAACTGTACATAATTATTTGAACCTCTGACCACAGGACATGTATGCTAGTTCATGATGCCAGGTAAACCCACTGGCAAGCACAGTTATACATACCCTGCTGCCAGTTCGGCGGTGAAAAAATTGCCTTGCATGGTACTCATTTACACCTGAGTGAAGTACAGCACGTAACTGTGAAGTGCATTGTCCAAGGCAACACCACATGAGCGCAACGATGTCCCAAATTCACAAGAAGTGCATCCTCAGCAGGCTTGTCTTCTCGAAGTCGCAGACCTGGTCTGCGACTTCGAGAAGACAAGGCTTGCTGTAGGGAGGATGAAGAAAAAAACATGTTATTTATCTGGAAAACAATGAGCAGCAACACGTGTGGCTGAACTTCGTCGTCTTCGTGACAGACGGCAGCTAGTGTACTCAAAAGGGCCACATTTATCTGTAAATAAATGTCAGCCAGTGCAATGCATTTTTTTTAAATTGCAGCTGAAATAATGTCCAGTTGTGAAAAATATACATAAATCTTGAAACTAAACTAAACAAGATTGGATTGTTAAGGTGTTGCGGTACAAAATGACGGTGAATAATTATAGTTATTTGATTTTCAAGACGTCAATACAGACGTCAATATAGATTTTACCATGATTATGGTATGTCTCACTTATACCCGCCGTCAGATTAACTTGTATCGCATGTTTTTCGCCGATTTCTCAGTCAATTCTCAACCGATTTTGATGAAATTTTGTATGGACTATTTGCGCGTCACTCGGCGACTACCGTAAAATGTTCATCGAAAAATATTGTATAGCTAAAAAGTTAGACCATCTGGCATGTAATGCGATTCAGGGCTAAAAATAAACTTTAATTTAACCAGTTTAAAGGGTTTATAGAGGGACGTCGTAATTTCAAATTTACTACATGTCAAATGGTCTAACTTTTGAACTACATAATATTTTTTTATGACTGAGAAATCGGCGAAAAACATGCGATACAAGTTAATCTGACGTCGGGTATAATGCAAATAAGTTTAACCTTCAGCTTGTAATAATTTGAATCAAAAATGGGATTTTATGTCATATGATAAATTCCACGTGATCTACATGCCTGTGAAACAATAAATAATTATGTTTATTTTAATCATAATATTTTGGTGCATCATAATCACTGATAACAAAACAAGCACAGTGAGTAGGTGTTCACGTGTTGAATCAGGTAATGTTATTTTAGGCTAAGTTCAGTCCAATGTGTGTTTTTTCAGCAGACATAACATAAATAAATGAACACTATTATCTAAATGTCAGACGACCTCCGTTAAGATCAGACGCAGGTCGCTATCACGTAAGCTACCTTAAATTTTTTGTAACTGCAGTAATACGCAAAACAGGTGCATGAGGTTAAAACAAGCACGTGCTATGTATAGGATAAAGCCCGAGGAGTTCTACTACATTCGGCCTCGATCTTAATGTCACAGCTACGAATGGAGAATTCCGAAGGTCTTAACTGACTTAAAACACATCCGATCATAATGAGGAGTCCTCAAAATCAACAGCTCCGTCCGGCCTAACTGATTATTATGAAAGCTCAAAAGGGACATTATCTCCTTCTTGTGTGATTTAGATGTACGCCCTCGCCATACAGTCGTTCGTCCTCGCCACACGGTCGTTCGTCCTCGCCACACAGTCGTTCGTCCTCGCCACACGGTCGTTCGTCCTCGCCACACCGTCGTTCGTCCTCGCCACACGGTCGTTCGTCCTCGCCACACCGTCGTTCGTCCTCGCCACACGGTCGTTCGTCCTCGCCACACAGTCGTTCGTCCTCGCCACACGGTCGTTCGTCCTCGCCACACCGTCGTTCGTCCTCGCCACACCGTCGTTCGCCCTCGCCACACAGTCGTTCGTCCTCGCCACACGGTCGTTCGTCCTCGCCACACAGTCGTTCGTCCTCGCCACACCGTCGTTCGTCCTCGCCACACCGTCGTTCGTCCTCGCCACACAGTCGTTCGTCCTCGCCACACCGTCGTTCGTCCTCGCCACACAGTCGTTCGTCCTCGCCACACAGTCGTTCGTCCTCGCCACACCACCGTTCGTCCTCGCCAGAGTAATGTTCTCCCCTACCTGGCCCAATGTTTGCCCCTGCCAGGGCCAACGTTCGTCCTTGCTAGAGTAATGTTTTCCCCTGCCTGGTCCAATGTTCTCCCCTGCCTGAGTCATGTTCTCCCCTGCCCCTGCCAGGCCAAATGTTTGTCACAGCCAGGCGCTGTTGATATCTTATAGCGGGGGCGAGCGACGTCCAGCGGGGGCGAACGTAAAAGGCGATAATGAAGGTAGGTTTGCGGTCAAATTATCTCTCATTTTTAGACCGCGTTCAATAAACACACGTGCTGCAGATTATCTTTATTAATATCAACAGAGTCCGCTGATTTATTACTTTCATTCTACGGTCTAACTGACATTAGGCCTAAGCTTGGCCTCGGTGAGTATAAAATGTGTCATTGTTATGATATTATGAGTAGGAGTTATTAATTAATTATATATAGGCCAATATTTCTTATTTAAAAAAACACTTAGAGCTGTGATAAACTGCCTACTCACACTGATCAAGCGGATTGAATGGCTAAATAACCTGTAGTTTTATACTTTATCTCGATTTAAGTACCAGTAAAATAGGTTTAACATCACTTTTAGGCACAAATGGGCATTTAGGTGGCTTTACGAAAACAGTGATGAAATCAATGATTGACGAGAGGGTGTGGTGATCGGGTCATTATGGGTTCTCATGAATTTTGAATATTTTCCGATTATAAGTCCCTTTGTCTTATTCCGATATACAATAGGATAGTCAACGTAGTCAATGTTGGTTAATTGCTGGCACACCGTCTACGATGCAGTACCGGCATTTAGCAAACGATGGTAAATTGACTTATGTGTGTGGGGGAGGCCACTTTGATGACGTAACGCTGCTAAACTGTGCACGCTTTGACGCTCACAACTTAATTGATTGATATAGATAGATAATATCGTGAAATAATGCTATGCGTTTAAGAAGTTTTATAAATTCATTTTGGTATCAAGATGTAGGTGCATATTAACAATGATGTTAAAAGCACTTCACACCATTCCGTTCTTATGAATCACGAAATTTGTGATCCCATATTTCTTAGCAATAACTAGGCTATATACTCTATTAAACGTCTATGCTCGAATAATTATGAAATGTAGGCGTCTTTTTTCAGAAAAATCGTCAATATAAAAAAGTTATATTATATTTTAGTCTGTAATTGCCAAGAGATTAGCGGCACGAATGCTCAGACTGAAGTAAATAACGTAGGCCTATTTTTTAGTTGAAATTAAAAATGTACATTTAAATGGTAGGGCTAGATCTTTGCGTAATTGATGTGTAGGCCTATGGTCTTTGTTATAAATTTAAGCGCTGTAAAAAACATGGTATAGGCCCAGAGTCTAGGCCAATAGGGCCTACAGACAATAGGTAGGCTGGTAGGCCCCTATCATGCCTATGGTATTCATGGTTATTCATGGTTACTCATGGTTATTCTGAGACGAGGAAAACGCAAACAATTTATATATATAGCCTATATATAGGCCTATATATAATTAATTAATAACTCCTACTCATAATATCATAACAATGACACATTTTATACTCACCGAGGCCAAGCTTAGGCTTAATGTCAGTTAGACCGTAGAATGAAAGTAATAAATTAGCGGACTCTGTTGATATTAATAAAGATAATCTGCAGCACGTGTGTTTATTGAACGCGGTCTAAAAATGAGAGATAATTTGACCGCGAACCTACCTCCATTATCGCCCTTTACGTTCGCCCCCGCTGGACGTCGCTCGCCCCCGCTGTAAGATATCTACAGCGCCTGGCTGTGACAAACATTTGGCCTGGCAGGGGCAGGGGAGAACATGACTCAGGCAGGGGAGAACATTGGACCAGGCAGGGGAAAACATTACTCTGGCAAGGACGAACGTTGGCTCTGGCAGGGGCAAACATTGGGCCAGGTAGGGGAGAACATTACTCTGGCGAGGACGAACGACGGTGTGGCGAGGACGAACGACGGTGTGGCGAGGACGAACGACGGTGTGGCGAGGACGAACGACTGTGTGGCGAGGGCGTACATCTAAATCACACAAGATGGACATAATGTCCCTTTTGAGCTTTCATAGATTATGGTACAACAGGCCTGCTATGCCATGATAATTGATCTGTACTTGATCAACAATAACTCTCCGTTCCCGGCTTAAAATGTCGTGGTCGGACAACAAAAATAATGTCGTGGTGTGTTTTAACTATCCATAAGGATCAGAGCAAAATGATTTGAAAACAAAATTATATACGTTAGCAATATACATTTTTGGGGAACTCTAAGATGATAAATTGGATAGCATCTAATCGTCAACTAGCCTAGTAAACAGGCGACTCACTCCGCTCTCATTTTTTCTGACCTGATACAAATCACTAAAAACCGATGGTACCAGGAGTACATGTTAATTGAGAATTTAGAAAAACAGAAAATTACACCATTTCAGATTGATGGTGAGGTATGAGACGCTGAAAAAAAATTGGAAATTCCAATTTTGAAAATCAGTTTCGGCCATCTTGCTTTGGTCTATTTAATTGACACGTGATCGTTAAGCCCCTTCGTGATTGGCTGAATCCAGTATTTGGTTCAAACTTTAGGGGTCGTGTCACAAATGTAAAACAAGATTTATTTTTATCTCGAAAAACGTTGATTTGAATGTTAACCATAATTAAAAAAAATACAACGTATTCAGCGAAAAACTGATAAGTCGCAATATTTCGTAATTTTGTTTTCGTTTAATAATATAATTACTTTTAAGTTTATCAACGTGGATTTACACTGGCCGCTGTAGGGCCAAAGGACTTGTTAACACTAATCACCATAGCTGTCAACGTTAACTGGGCTGGGCGGATCTCACAACTCATAATTTCACACACAAACGCCGCCCATCATTGAGTCAGATTAAAGGTGATCTATCACCCCTTATATGGTATGAATAATTATGTCTTTATATGGGGCGATTGGCTAACATGTAACCCTCTGAGAGGGTCATGATAGCCAAGCACCCCATATATGGGGGTGATTGGCTATCATGTGACCCTCTCAGAGAGTCACAATCACCCCATATAAGGAAACACTTGTGTCCCATCTTGTGGCAACTTTGATTTATTTGTCACAAAATTATTCATACTATATAAGGGGTGATAGATCACCTTTAACATTCAAACAACATCAAATCATATAGTACAGCAACAGATACATGTGTACCATAACAAGCCAGGAATGATTTCCTGACGTCAAGAAAAAACTCCACCCACTACTTCATTAGGAAATAGAATGGAGGATGACTTTGGCAGAGTAGGTCTGAGCACTACATGGGACTTTTAATACATATAATTCCACTTGGTTATACCCGCCAATCCGTGTGTGCTTGCAAATGGTTTTTGAAGAAACAGCGGAGCAAGTGTGGTAGTCTACCCCTAACCAGTGAAAGAGTAGCTCAGTCTGTTACCTGACGAGATCAGCCAATCAACGCCGTCAATAGTAATCCCAGGCTGTGGAATTATGGGGGTCAAGAAAACTCTTTAGCGGTATAATATCATACTTGGGCCGGAATAGCTTGTTTAATTAGGCACAACAGTACTTCAAATTTATACAGAAATAGTTTTATGTCTACTTCACTATTATCTCGAATTTCCGAAAAAAACTTACAAACGCCTACTCCCAATGACTAAAACATTAACACTGGTCACATTGTTCACATAATTTTAAACAGCGAGGTGACTGGTTTAAATAGCCAAGCTATCACATAATATCACAAGTTGTATTTTTATTTCCCCGATATGACGTTATCATTGGCGGCAAACAGGCGATGATATTACATTCAAGCAAAACAGTCCACAAATTAAAGTCCTTATAAATAATATTATAACATTTTACAAAAAATACTTCCACAGTGATATTCGATATATAATTGCAATATAAGAAAATAGATCAATGAATTGAAACAAATCCTTTGCATTTCATTGCAATCGTGATCCTGGTTAGTAACTTCTTTATTATATAATTATTACGGATGGCATCATGGGATCAAGTATGATATTCTACCCCCGACAAATGATAGAGTGGTTCAGCCTGTCACATGACGAGATCAGCCAATCATATCTGTCATTCAATTGTTATTAAGTTTGGACGTAGTCGTGGACGTAGTCGTCCAAACTTGTTAATGTCGCTAAAAGACTATCTTCATCTTCAACTTTCCCCGCCCGCTATTACTAAATCAGTTTACAAGTAATCGACTTCAAACCTTGGCACAATGATCCTTAGGTATACATGTTCTAGGCTAGGTTTTTTCAGCGATCCCGACAGTGGATCTGATCCGGATTACATAGATCAACTGTATGGATTACCATTGACGATTTTTGCAAGGGCTATTTCTCACTTAGTTTACAAGTAAGCGTCGTCAAACTGTGGTAGAATGATCCTTATGTATGAATATTGCTTTACTTCGCTTTTTGCACAATCATGGCATATCGCGACAGAATGAAGCCCGAAGCCGGGACTATGCCTTACTCTTATTTCGAATGAGTCTAAGGGTCCTTTATATTGCACAGTACCATAGGCAGCACCGTACACTCCATGCCTTTGAACAGTTTGGAGCACTGTATATGCACAACCATGATGACAAATATCCGTCCCGACCGGGATTCGAACATGGTACCCCCAGGTTACAAGCCCCAGTCGATACAAATGAGCCATCGGGGCCGGCCAAGTGTGCATTGGAGGCATTTTGAAGAGAAAGTTGATAACATAACTGTATGTTTTCTTGGCCCTCATAATTGCACAACATGGCATTACTAAGCCGCACTATGAAGTCATGTGCTTCAAAATGACAATTCAAGTGACCGCATCTGCTATGCTCAGATGCTACGATTGTCTTAGTTCTGAACCAAACCACTTAAGAGTGGTGATTTTGGAACCTGTACCAAGGTGTTTGATCAGATCATTTTGGGTAAATTATATAGGGCCTACAACATATAACACCCAAATTGTAAGTTCATGTTGTAAAATACACATAAAAATATTGTATAACGGTATAACCGAACCAACAGTGAAATCTTGTCAGCATGTATGCATAGATATTACAAGTAGGCCTATGTCACGTGCGGACAAAATCAGTCAGGATATCCTCTCTTCATGGCAAAAAGCTGTATAGCTTTGCAAAGCGGCTCTTTTGTCACTAGGGACGCTTTTCGTGTGAGTCACGGAGTACAATGTATACGACTCCACGTTGTTACTGCTCTGCAAAGCCAAAAGGTAGTACCCGTTACCTTTTACTTGAAAACACAAATATTTATTTTCTTGAATTCGGATATTGTTCGAATGGTGCATGATCCTGCGGCAAACGAATATACATACATCACCTGTTGTTATTAACAGCATACAATTGTTTGATTTGCATGAGCATGTTGACTGAATGTAACTATTGTTTTATTTTGTGGGGCTGAGGTCCGTAATTGAATAACATGAGATAACCAATCTCCTCCAGCATGTTTAAGACACACTATTAGCCGGGGGAGGTGCTCACAGCAGAAGACAAGTTTAAATGTATAATAGTGTGTGACTGGACTGCACAATTACATTAATATTGACTCATATTACCTCATTTTGCTAAAGCTGACGTTGAACAATGTTAAACCCACAATTCAGACCAACTCACCTAAATGTCTCGCATGTGTAATATGGGGGAGGGGGTGGGTAAAAAAGTCCTGTGGGTAAACTGTAGTGGCATTATTTTTTCACCATGTTTTCTACATCTATTTCTCAACATCTATTTTGTCCACTCTTTTCTCATTTTGAGGCTGGCACAATATTGTATTGCAATAGGATTTCGAAGTTAAAATATCAAAAGATCTTTGCTCGGCCTATATAGCTTAGCTCTCTGAGTGGATGGGATCGCCCAATCAGAGGGCTGTAATATGTAGGTCAACATTTCCGGTACACATGATAACGTTAATTAAGCAGACGGATGTGCCAGCATGCGCGAGGTGTCAACTCGCTTTTTTTGTACCTGTATGGTACAGGCGATAAGCTACTGCCCACATCACGCACCTTGCCGTATCAGGTCTGACCGTCAGACTACCAGTCTGACCTTGACAACAGGTGTGTGTAAAGCGGGTACGAAAATGAGGGGTGCGAGCAACATGAATATTCATTATGACGTCATCGGTTTACTGACTGCAGCGTGGAGGTCAGACTCAGGTCAGATTGTTTGGGCCGCCTGAATCAACTGTGAATTGGCCAAGAAGGAGGAGGGAGGAGGGGGGTTCTGAACACATAGCACAGATACGGGTTATCCAGGTTCTGCCGGTGGCAGACAGCTGGATAGATGAAGATGACATCACGTTGTATCGACGTTGCATCAACGTCATTGACGTTGATTCAACGTCGATGCAGCGTTGTGTAGCCAGTCGTAGTTTACTTACCATTGGGATATTCTCTCTTGAATTGATTCCTCCGATAATTTACTGTATACACAACGAGAAGATCAATGACATGAACAACTATTTGAACAGTAGGCTAAATTCTACAAGTATTGGGATTGAGCAGCAACTGCCGCAGCAACAACATCATAATATACAACAATAGCAACATATACAACAACATCAACATTATACAGCAACAATGACATATGTAGCTAAAACAGCTTATGTAGCAACATCAGCATATACAGCAACAGCAGCATATGTACCAAAAGCAGCATAAAGAACACCATCAGCATATGTAGCAGCAGCAGCAACAAATATAACAACATCAGTGTATGCAGCAACATCAGCATATACAATACAGTATTATTATGTAGCAACAGCTGAACATACATGCAAAATCATCACATAGCAACAGCAGCATGCACAGCAAAAGCAACAGTATACAGCAACGACAACATAATGCAGCATAAGAGAAGAAGAAAACAGCATATGTTACAAAAGCAGCATATATAGCAACATCAGCTTATGTAGCAGAACAGCATATGTAGCAACATCAGCATCTACAGTAACATCAGCATATGTAGCAACAGCAACATATACAGTAACTGCAGCATATACAGCATAGCAACAGCAGCAGCCTATCAAGCACGACACGCTCGAAAAATGTTGGCGTAATGCTGTTCCACCGCTGGCTCAACTATTAGACGATTTTTAACGTAGTGGTCCACTGTGCAACCGCATAACGTCGTTGCCAAATTAATAATATGTTTTGACAGAATCATATGTAATGTCGTCATCGGGGGAGCACTTCTGTAGGTAAAAAAATGTACATGTATATATGCGCAAATTGAAGCTCTGTGAATATACATGTACGTGTGCGAAATATGGCTTATTAGTGAGAGTATTGAGCCGTTCTTTTCGTTTTCCTTGAACAACACCCCTTTTGAAGCCGTTGCATTGGCTTCCGGTCTTCTTTAGAATCAAATTTAATATAATAATGTTTAGTTACATATTGCATGGGTCGCATGCAACAATCAGCCAATCTATCTAAGGAAATGCTTAATGCTCCGAGCTTCGCTCATCTGACCAAAATGTGTTGTTTGTTCCTCGAATTAGGACCAAGATGGGCGAAGGATCTTTCTCTTTGGCTGCACCAAAATTGTAGAGCCGTCTTCCCTATGAAATTAAAACTTCTAAAACAGTGCAATCCTTCGGGCTTGTTTTTTTTTATATTTCAATCAAGCTTTTCCGACCTAGTTCCTTTGTGTCCTGGCATGCTCAGTTGGGGACCCGAAATGAAATTGCGACTACGATACCGAACACTCCTGCTTATTATCGCGCCTATACACCGAGGAGTTAGGCGCTGTATAAGTTTATATTCATATTCATTAAATATAAACATTCGGCCAGGGTTTTTTCTATCAGATTTAAATCCGTATACTTTTTTCATAAAATCTTTCACCCCCTGGTCTTCTAGTGATTCCCCCTTTGCCAAGTGGATAATTGAACCACACATACTATGTACGGTAACGTTAGTCATGTGAATATTGAAGAAGTTCTGCCGCGCATATAGCTGCATACTTCTTTTGATTTCGGAGAGCAGAATTGAGAATGATACATATTATATTACAGATACATATTATATTACCTTTGGATATTCTACGACCCACACAATTATTCAGTATTACATGTCCACACTAGTTCGTTTATGTACCTTATAAGTTAGAGTGTACTGCCTACAGCATTAATGGGCTGTCATGATTCAATTATTATATAACAATTATAATACATGTCTCAATTTCCTGTTTTCAACATCATTTGTAATTACATTATATAATTCAATTTGTAATGTCCTACTTCACATTTGTATCTAATTGTCTCACTGTCTTCGGTTTTGTTTTATAAAAAGGAAACGTTCTGCTCTCCCTTATTATTAATCGATTCTGAAAAAGCTTTGTTGGGCCACACAGTATGCGTTTTGGTAATCTGGATCAGGTAATAATCTGCCTAGAGTACAAGACAGTTGAATAACGTTGTTTGCAAGACAATTTCCACTTACACCTCACCCCCAGACAAGACTGGTCTCACATTTAATATAACTGAGAGAACGCTAGAATAAATTGAACCTCTCTTTCTATTATCTTCACGAGTAGTCTATATGTAGAAGACTTTTTCGTTGATCTAGGACCTATCCCACTGAGAACATTAAGATTATCTTAACTGACTCTCATTTCTATTAGAAAAGTTAAGATAAATTGTAAGTTCTCTAATGGGAATGAGAGAAAGTTAAAATAATCTTAATTTTAACATTATCTTAAGATGCTCTTAACTTTAAGATTTTTAGTGGAATGGACCTCAGATCTTTATCCATCGAGATCAATCACCAATAAACGAGCAAAATATATCTGCTTTTATTTTCCTTGCTTAATATATAGACATAAATTCATAGACGGCAATTGGTTATCACTGCATAGCATGGTGGTACAGCTCATTCGACAAGTTTAGCATAATACACAATTACCACTATACGATTACATATTGACCGTAATTTACAATAACCCTTTAGCCGCTGACGCGATCCACAACTTCAAGTGAGTGAAAATTATTCATATTTGACAAAATGGAGGTCAAAAAATTTCAAATCTTGCTGATTATTGTCACTTTTTATCTTTAACAGGTTTAAAAGCTGATATGTAATGTGCTAATATAAAATCTAAAAAACGAATATGGACGTTCACCGGCGGTTAAAGGGTTAGCGTATACGTAATTGAATCATTCACGCAAGTCGTCGTGATGACATGTAATATGGAGAACCCCTATGAAAGAAAAGGTCTTTAAAAGATTGATCATACACATGTCATCATACTCTGCAGTAAGCGACGATCTAACCCGTCTATTTTATCAGTTTATAATCATTCACTGTTCAATGCTTCTGCCAAGATTGGGAAGCCGCTTTTGAGAATGTGTGCACATGAGGTGTGTTTTGTTTTCAGGTTGGTGGCAGAACATGGCCTGGGGACGACGAACTAAGACAAATCATCTTCTGTCAAGTAAACAGTTGTCCTAAGTGGTCTTATACCACGCTACTCATTTTCCATTGTCATTCATTCATTCATGGACTGTAAACTACGTCTAATATTTGGCTTTGAATGATAATATTACCAGGGAATAAGCAATATAGTCCTGTGAAGTAACGTCCGGCATGCTGTCTGACCTTGAAAACCAAGCAGACACGAGATATTGAGCCATTGGTGGTTCAATGTTGGGCCAGTGTTGTAGACGCTGGGCCAACATTGAACCAGCAATGGCTCAATGTCTCGTGTGTGCTGGGAAAACTCCCAAAACACGTAAGTGGTCATTACTGCTACTGATTGTGGGAAATATGTATTATCTGAATAATATCCAGCTGGTATCATTTAGTATTTTTAAATATTATGGTCTCCAGGATCGCAACCGAATTATAATCATACCTGTCATAATTGTGTAAATCGATTTGTTATCTCAATTCCCAATCTAGACCTCTCCAAGACACTTTTGAAGAATAGGTAACCCTGTTGTCCCTAGAAACTTATTTAGCAAACAGAATACTGAGCTAGAGCCGTCCTGTATATAATAATGTCTACTTTTTAGCAAACAGAATACTGAGCTAGAGCCGTCCTGTATATAATAATGTCTACTTTTTAGCAAACAGAACACTGTGCTAGAGCCGTCCTGTATATAATAATGTTTACTGGGTTGATACCATGGCTGAGCACTAGAATATGTTAATTTATCAAAATTACAACATACTTATTAGGACAATATACACCAAACCTTCTTAGAAAAAGTATCATAGCTCCATGATCAAAGCAGGGAATATGATATGAACATATTGAAGTAGGCCTTCGCTAAAGATAATTGCGCTCAGTCTGAGAGCAGCAAGTTTACCAAAATACGCTGAACGGTCGATACTAATTGATGGATGTGTAAGTGGTATAGGTTATCTGGCCAGCGGAGCAGAACACAACAATACCATATTCTCGTACAAGTTAAGATATATCGTAGGCTACTGATTGGTCGAGATGGCCATCTCGACCAATCAGAAGCCTACGATATATCGTAACTTGTACGAGAATACGGTAAGCAGAGCCCGATGTAACAGGTGAGGTGTGGGTACAGGCATATATACTTATAAACTGAGACAGGTGCCGTCAGTAGTACCCCTTACCCACGTACATTATTGGGAATAGAGTACCGGGTGTGGACAGCCACACCAGGAAACACAAGACATTGGTTCGACGTCTGCTGGACTCAGCCAGCCACACAGGAAACTGTCCGGGGAAACTGCGTAACTTCAACAATTCCAGATAACATGGCACAGAGGTCTCAAGTATACATGGGTACTTGTGTAACGTTGGCTAAATGACGGGTGTGTTTCACAGACGGTGGCCCATTGTTGAACCAACATCGTATGGCATCGGACGTTTTAGCTTGCTTCACCTCATCGTGCTTAAATGTGAAATGATCTACATATACCACTGCAGTGTAAATAATGTACATTAGGTACTGCACCACATTATCACCTAGGCAATAAAGGGTCGACCCTTTAATACCAAGGTGACTATAATATGCCTAATATTATGTCTCCCCCTATAGAGGTGGGAGATATATTGCTTTACTTCTCACCACTAATTTCTGTCACATCAATTTTGTGTCTGTACTTTCTCTCCGTCTATCATGCAGGGGGTCAAACAGGGGACGTTGACCCAATGCCGGGCTATTATTGGCCCACCGCCTACGACGCTGAGCCAATATTAGCCCAGTATTGGGTTACCGTGGCGTGTTTGATGCCACGCTGAATGTGGGCCAGCGTCACAGACGGCGGGCCAACATTAACCAAGCTTTCGTTCAGAGCATCGTGCTGTAAAACAGCCAGCATGAAGTAGGCCTACTGACTACGGTTGAATGGATACTAGCCAGCACCGGCGACGCTGGCCCAACATTTAACAGACATTGGGTCGGTGTCGGCTTGCACTGCCTGACCCGCAGCCCAGCAAACACTAGGCTTCGAACCAGTGCTGTTTTTATGCTGGGCCAGTGTCGCAGACCTTGGGCCAGAATTGGACCAGCATTTGTTCAAATTCTCGTGTTTACTGGGAGTGTTGACAGGCCACATTTGTGTTTTGCACATCACCGGATGTGAAGATATTAAAACTGTTGCCCAACTGATCGAGCCTAAAGACGATTTAGTTACTGTAGATCATCTTCCCGGCAGCAAGTCTTGACACAGCGAGGCCTCAGGAGTAGCAAACCTTGCGGGGGAAGATGTAGAAAACGGGTTCCACCACATCAAAATACATAGTCTCTACCTGTCTGATGTCCAGAGGAGCCATTTAGTAACATTAATTACAAAAGCCATTGACACAACATCTAATAGCTATCAGCCTTTATGGTTACACTGCTGGAGGGAGACATATCCCTTTTTTTACAAAAAAACTAGACTCTTCTAGTTTATTTTAGTATTCATGGAGGTATTGGTAATTTAGTGTGCACTGGGTTATCGTCAGGTCGTGTTGGCTCTTTAAACACATACATGCATCATCTACATGAACAGATGAGACAAGATATACCAGCACACCAGCCAATGTTGTTTTGATGTTGGGCCAGCGTCGTAGAAGATGGGCCAGCATCAAAACAACATTGGCTCAGCGTTCCTTGTTTGCTGGGATATACATTGAACTATGTGGTGGTACGTTCCTAAGTAATCATTTCAGCTTTAACTTTTTACATTTAAGCGATGTCAGATTTAGTATAGAATCATTGCACTCGTGTGTAAGGGAAACCATGCAGAACTGCAAGCAAATATTTACATCGTGATACCATCACAGCTGATTCCAATATTATATAAGGTATTTTATTTCACTCACTGTCGGCACACGCGGCAGGGAGTCGCAGCTTGATAAACCCCTCAACCACCGGTCACGATTATATTCGTTTTTTAATTATTATTATCAGCTCATTAAATATAAGCTTTCAAACATGTTAAATACAAAACGTGACATCAATCAGCAAAATTTTTAAATCGTTGATCTCCATTTCGTCAAATCTGAATAATTTTCACCCACTTGAAGTTGTGGATCGCGTCAGCGATACACAGCTTCAAGTGGGTGAAAATTCTAACGAAATAACTTGGCGGTTACAGGTTTAAACTTCAAAATGCTCACGTTGCGGGAGTTTTACACTTTGCGCTGCCACTCCCTATTATCGTTGACATGTGCTATATTTTTGGATCACCAACTCTTACACATTGTGGCAGTAGAGTCGGGGGGTTTCAACACCGCAGAAAACATACGGAACAGCTTGTGCGGAACGCGATTGACACTGGAAGTAGCTTTTCGTGTAATTGATAATTTCGAGTGATTTTTATCCTGAAACTGCTCAAAGTAAATTGAGCTTACATGTTGCTGTTCTTTTCCAGAGCATTTGTATATTTTATCATACTGTATTTCCAGCTGAGAACATGACGCTGTACCCAGCAAATAATAGACATGGACTTACATGTTGTTTTAATGTTGGGCCAGCTACGAAGACGATGTGCCAACAACATTGCTCATCTGCCATCAACGTCGATGCCGTTGATACAACGTTGTGTGTACTGTGGGCTGGATGACTAACAGCATTATATAGCCCTTCTATGACAGCCAAGCCACAAACAACGACGTTTTTCAACTTAAATGCGTCAAAGTAAACGGTCGCTAAATTTGCGGAAAGTGGAAAAATCACTATTAAATAAATGTAGGAATGTGGTAAACGTTCAATTAAATGTTAAAATTAAATAACTCGGGGATCGACTTTAGTCGTCAGAATCTGACGTCTCCAGACGTCAGATTCTGACGACTAAAGTCGATCCCCGCACTGTAAGAGTAAAAAAAATTATAATGACCGTAGACCCATAACACAGGTATTCAAATGAATCAGAAAGAGCTAACTAAGACATTTATGATGATTTTAAATTGAAAAAACCCTTTGATTTTTTTCACCAAAATCATTCAGCGCTTCAAGGGTTTAAACTATCCGCTTACTTTGCCTTTTGGCTTTGCGGTGCAGTATTGTACATCCCCTGTGCAGTACGTCACACCTCATATATGAAGTAGTAGCAATATGTGTATCTCTATTACAACTGTTATCGTTTAAATGTATGCTAAAGAAAATTATAGTAAATTAATTTTTTTTTTGACAAAAAGTGCGAATACCTGGCTCCTTCAAATTCAGGAGCTCCTAGACATTATGAGGAGAGGGCATACTTTTTTATGCCATTTCCACGAAGCTAACCATCATCAGTCCAGTGTACGACATTGTTCTGTTGTTTAGACAGTGTGCTAGTCTATTTTGTACGATGGTCCTTTTTGGTATGGATGTCTTGTGGTCTGTGGCCGTCTTACAAAACTTTGCTTGTGGTGATGCACCTGTAATGCATCGCTATGTCGTCTCCTTGGATATGAAAGGGTGCATCTGCCACTTTGTAAAGTGGCAGATACACCCTTTCATATCCAAGAGTACGATGTGTATCTCGGGATATGCGCTAAGCACGATTAGAGTTGTTTTAGTCTGTTTTACTAGCAGGATACATCACTGCCATCGGGAATGAAAATTTAATGAGTGTTCAGCATGATAAGCATCAAGATTTACAAATGTCTGGTCTCGAAATATGATTAATTTGTACGCACTTGAAGTTGTGGGTCGCGGTAGCGAGACACAACTTCACGTCACTGGGTGAAAATTTAAGTGAGAATAATTACGCTTTAAGTGTAAAATTTAAAAGGGTTTGTTCACGTTCTTGACAAAAACTTGACAAAAACAAGAGCTGGTTACAACCGTTAAAAGCGGCATGCGAACGTTTGGAATTTTTGAGGCAGGCTTAAGAGGGAAACCTGTACAAGGAATGATCAAAAAGTCCATTGTATGACGTTCTTCAGAATATTTTGTACTCTATCTGTTTATGCCTGAGATAAACAAGCATGATTTCATTGAAATCGTATTTTTACTGGTGATATATACTCAAATACATGTCACACTTCAGGAGCCTTCGCAATTTTTTATTCGTAATTGTAGAATAAAAAAATTATAATTCAAAATAAATGGGCTGAAGTATGCCAATTACTTCTTCATATCAACATTAAAAACAATTGTTTCTATTAATCAAGTTAATTTTGAGAAAATGTTTGAATTTCCCCTTTTATGTTGCAGGTGAATAATTGACCAAAATAACGTCAACCGAATCCATTGACGAAGCCTGAGATGTATGATAACATATTGATTTATGTATTGTGTGTGATGGTATCGATCATCTAACATTTATATGTGGAGGACGGTGCCTTCGGCGTTACAGTTTGATCTCTGTGGAAAGTAAAACAGAATCAGCAGATGATGGATAACATCACATTGGATAACTTGACACTGGTGAGCAACATGTCTGAGGAGACCGGTAATGGTACATGTGTGATTACTAGTTCAGGTAGACCATTTGATCACACCTGGTACAAGCTGCTTCTTCTGCTGGTCAGCGTGGTGGGCATCCTTGGTAATATCCTCAACCTTATAGTTCTCACGAGGCATCGTATGCTGAGAAATATGGACCGCCTGGAAAGATCTGGCACATATGGCCTTATTGCTTTGGCTGTGTCTGATATGTGCTTCTGCTTGGCACAGTTACCTGAAGGTATTAATCCCAGTGACTACATGTCGTCATCTCTTGGAGACAGTTATATACTTTACAGTAAAATCTACGGCGTGGCTTTGAGGGACACATTCATGGCGTTAAGTGCTTGGCTGATTGTCATCATCAGTGTGAATCGTGTGATTGTGGTGGTGTACCCCATGCACGCCAGACTGATACTAACAGGAGCTAAGACAGCTGTTGGCATAGCTATAGTCAGTGCCATGTGTATTGTCCTCACCATTCCATCTTACCTGTTCCTGGTCATTCTTCATTGTACCAATGATGACGGCGATCAGATGGTGGAGCTCGCTAAAGGCTTTGATGGAGGTGAAGTATGGTTGAGGTGGCTTAACTATCGCACACAGATTCTTCCTGTTTTGGCCACATTTCTTCCTTTCGCCATTATGACTACATGTAACATCGTATTAGTGATTACTCTGCAGTTGGCGTCACGGCGACGTAGTAGACAATTTAATGTGAACTCATCCACATGTACAGACAATAGTAACAAAATAATGATCACATTAATGGCTGTGGTCATTATGTTCCTGGTCTTAGTTTTACCCATTGAGATCCTGCTGTACAGAGATATATTCAGCTATTATTCCTGGGGACACTTGGTAGATAAAATCTTTAACATTTTAAAGGCCTTGAATTTTGCTCTTAACTTTATGTTGTACGTCATGGTAAATACCAAGTTTAGGGTTGTATTGAGGTCCCTGCTACCAAGTCGGCGTCAATCATCTCAACTGCGCACCTCCTGCACCAGAATGAGTGAGCTGACAGCCTCGAGGAGCTCCATCGTGGAAAGGGCCTCCTGTATGGTGGGACAGAGAGATGGGGTGAGAGGGAGTCCAAGTGACCGACGACTGACCTCAGCCAACACTCCCCTCATCAAACTGGACAACTCTATGCTGTCTGTCAACCCACAAAAGTCCTGACTATTATTTACAATAGACCCTTCTTTAAATACGTGTTCCAAGGATAAGAAAAAGTCAAAAACTGGTGGCCGATATAAGCCGCACCACAGCGCTGCTCTGCGCAGCACCAAAAAATAAACTGTGATTGATCATTCAGCGTCAAATCAAGAACCGCTTTGTGATTCCCTTTAACCGCTAAACTACTAAATTTTACTTTTCACTTACTTGAGGTTGTGGCTTGCATACGCGATTCCCAACTTTGAGTGAGTGAAAATCAATCAGATTTGGCAAATTAAGGTTAATGATTCAGAAATGTTGCTGAACGTTAAGCTATGGACCACTCTAGGTATGTTTCTAGTTTTAATTATACCTCACTTACCTTTATATCTGTAACCAGCGTGGTGCTTTCTGGGTACAGATGTGTCCCGCGGCTCGTACTAAGAGGACTACTCCTTTCACATGTTCAAAAGCTGATAAGTATTGTGCCAATGAAAAATGCAAAACAACTATAATTGGGACCGGTGAATAAAAGGTTACCTCTTTAAGCTACACAGTCGCATAAATACACCACATGATATACTATTAATTCAATAATAGTCGAATAACAACTGGTATAATGAATCACACTAAGGATGCTGTGAGCTTTTATTGGAGATATTATAAAATTATTGTGTTATTTTTCTAAAAAAGCCATTTTTATTCATCTTGAGGTGGGAATTGCGGCAGCAATTCACACCTCAAGATGAATAAAAACGAGAGAGAATTCTACGTAAAATAAAACGCGTCGCGGTTCTTGTTTTGTCTTCATTGGTGAATTTCGTGGCGCGGCTCATTGTGGCACTCAGCTGGATTAATGTAGTTTTTCTCTCGGTCTCTTATAGTACATCCTGGTAGGTAGGTAGCACCATAGCATTATACGAGATCTCATGTGATGATTTCAATTGAATGTACACGTAGCAGCATCAGAACAATAATTACGAATCAAATATTGTGTGCACGCCCGCATCGTTTTTAATCGAATCAGTGCATTTGCCTTCAAATGTTGTCATGTTATTTAAATAATATAGCAGTGTATATATCATTATATTATCATTACTTAACGTAATTTATTTACTTGATCTTGTTTGTTTTTATGTACAAAAAACTATATATCATTGCTCTGTATGAAGGTTATCTATTACTATTTATTCATTCAACAGAAGAGGTGCCACGTTATAATGGATCAATATAAATTCCAACGAAAAAAATGATTTACGTTGTAATTCATTGTAATTTCATTGTAATGTAGCTACACAGAAACGCTATGTTTGCTTTTGTATCAATCAGTACAGACATATTCGGTAAGCAGATGATGGATTACAAAAAAATCAGCATGCAATAATGAAATGTGGGTAGTAAAAAAAACGACGCCTCGGAGCTATGTTCTCAATTGTATTGATGAGAAACCCCAACAAACGCAAAACGTCAAACTCATGCTCGTCTAATGCTGGGCGGCGTCGTAGAATTAAGTCAACAGAATTAAGTCAAAATTTTCAGGTCTCCAGCTTGCAGACTTGCTAGCCCTGATGGGGCAAATACGAAAACAGGTTAGCAATTCCAGCGAGCAGGATACATTCAAGCAGGTTTAAAGTTGGGCCTCCGGGCTTATTATATATAATATAAATATACATACATAGGCTATTTAAAAAATGAACTGCACGAATGAGATAACAACTATATATTATATTCTTCATTATGTGTGATCGTATATTATATAACATATGTGTATATTTTCAAATGTATGTTTTTTTAAACTTTAACCCTTACAGAGCGGGGATCGCCTTTAGTCGTCAGAATCTGACGTCTGTAGACGTCAGATTCTGACGACTAAAGTCGATCCCCGCACTGTAAGGATCAACATCATATTGGTCGTAGACGCATAACATGGGTATTCAAATGAATCAGAAAGAGCTGACGAAGGCATTTATGATGATTTCAAATTTAAAAAACCCTTTGGTTGCGAGTTTTTGTACAAATTAATTCAGCGCTGTAAGGGTTAAGCTGTGACTCCATGCAGATTACTAGATTAGCTCCCTAGGTATACTATTCCAGCTCAGTCGTGCAAACCAAAAGGCAGTAACTAACTACTTTTCAGGTAAGTATATACTACATTTTGGCTTTGCAGAGCAGCGTAGAATTATTAGCTGTGACAGTTTTTTTCTAGACAAACGATAATAGATGGAGCAACGGTAAAGATGCATTTATGCAGGCAAATGTTTTATTTCTGAATAAATAGCCAGAATGAAAAAGCATCGCCTATTGTACTAGCTCGTCATGTTTATATAAACACTATGTCCTTATATATAACTACAACATAAATACTAAATAAAGATGAATACACTGAAATCCTTTAAATTTAACTGGTTGTATTATCTTCATTTTAAACTGGTATTAACAATGCCGCAGTCACATTTGCTCTCAGTTGCGAGGGCCACTGTGGCCTGGTCAGTGTTCATACAACGATGGCCCAACGTCTGTAACGTTGTGAGAGCAAACGTCACTGAGGCATACCGCAATCCTGTAAGGATTGTTGTTATTACTAAAACATTTTAACATCTCAACGTTGTATTAGTTGTATTGAATATTCTGCTATTATAATATAAATTACATTTATGTAAATAGTGATGTAACCATGGTGATGCGTGTACTAGCCCTTTAACCGCTAATCACAATTATTATTGTTTTTAAATGTGTTTCATTACAGGCTAAAATATTTAAAATTAAAAGAGTGTTTAAACATCAGACTTACAAATGTTTGGTCTCAAATTAAACAAATAATATTTGTGTATGTCAAGTGGGTGAACATTACACATATTATGTGTAATTTTCACCCACTTGACATTGTGAATCGCGATAGCGAGACACAATGTCAAGCTGGTGACAATTTAAATTAGATAACTCAGCGGCTAAATGATTAGCATGATCAAGGGGATCCCCATAAACATGGTCAAAAACCTAAATTAAGACAGGTGGCACAATGAGATGAGTACAAGCGTACTGTCACTGGCACAATGAAAATTACATTGCGTTTTGCAATAACATAATGGCATAATGGCATATCACAATATGACAAACTATATTCCATTTGGCATTTTAGCATTTTGACATCAATTATACGCCATAATGGAAAATTAGCATAAGTGTATGAGCAATATTACCTCTCATAATGGATCCTCATAGACCTCCGGTCAGTAATGTATGTGCTGAGAGTCCAGTTTTGAGTTCCTGAGCAGCTCAACCGTGATCATGTGACTACAGCGCCACCCCCCCCCCCCCCATGAAAAAAACTTGGATTATAGGGGAAAGCATGAGAACACACAAGTCAATATGTACATACTATGTAATGATCATTACAACGAACAATATATTATAAATATGCTCTATATTGATGATAGTATTATATTTTCACAAAAAACCTTTCCACTTAGAAGGAGGCGCTTGTAAAGCGCTGTTTTGAATTAAGGCCAACTTCGAAGACGTTGATCCATTGTCGTGCAAATGTACAGATTTTTTTGTGTCTCATCATTTGTATGTAACATGTTATTATTATTGCTAGTGGAAAGGCAATGACTGTTTCAAATACTGCACTCATATTGTAATTGCTTTGTGTTATAATCACTTTCTGTTGTATACAGCCGGTACTGGTCACGTACATCCAGAATTAACTTTTGTCACGAATCTCACTTGGTGCGCCCCAAATGATTTGGTGCCCTCTCATTAATTAGCTTCAGTTACAATTTGTTTTCTGGAAATGTCCCTTGAAAAGCTCCGTACGTGCTGGACTCGCTTAGACCGGAAGTGATTCACATTACGACAACGAGTACGATTGTTGAGGCATAGCATTATATTCGTAGCTGATGTCACAGCAGAGTTTACATCTACATGTCATAATAATTATAATGGTATGTACAGCTAGTTGCAGAAAAAATACATCTATGTCATACATGCACATAACGGTATATTCAGACACTACTCCCCCCCCCCCCCCCCCCGAAGAAGCTATTTTGCTCTGCAAAGCTAAAAGGCAGTATACGCTTACTTATAAAGTAAGCAGATACTGCCTTTTGGATTTGTAGACAGTACTGTCATATGCTGCCTTGTATCACCAGTTGTACGTGTTAATATTCTGTGGGTGGGTCAATAAGTTATGGGGAACTGACAATCAGATATGTATTTAATTTGTTAACCCTTTAACCTCCGGTGCCGCATATATTCGGGTTTTCATTTTTTATTAGCACATTAAGTACCACATTTTAAATATGTTAAAGATAAAATGTGACATCAATCAGCAAGATTTGAAAAGAGTTGACTTCCATTTTATCAAATTTGAATAATTTTCACTCACTTGAAGTTGTGGATCGCGTCAGCGAGACACAACTTCAAGTGGGTGAAAATTCAAATTGAATAATTTGGCTGTTAAATGGTTAATATTGCTTAGAAATCAAAAACAATAATATGCTGGGGACGCATGTATATATACAACATTATTATACATTTAATTTATTTGTATAATTGCACACGTAATTCCAATAAAATTATTCAATGTGAGAGTGTGATTTATATTGCATGTTCCATTTACAGTCCAGCGTTACAGAAACTGGTCCGGTATCGATACACTGCTGCCTGGCCACATGAGCTTGAAGTTCGATGGTGCATCTGAACCATTTAACACTTATATTCGCTTTTAACATGTTTTTATTAGCACATTACATAACAGCTTTTAAACATGTGAAAGATAAAAGGCAGTGTCATCGCACCATCATTGGGAGGTTCTCTTGACACAGTTTAGCCTATATGTGCACAAATATAGACTTAAAACCCATTCAGTCAGTCAGTCAGTCTTGTCCCCCAGATTTTTCTTTGGCTTCTGCGATCCCTGTTCTTGATATTTTCATATTAAAAAGAGTTATCACTGTTTCATGTTATTTTCTCGTATCATATTTAAGATTCCAACCGTTTCCCGGGAGCTGTACTAAAGGGCGTAATTTCGCTGCGACTATATACACTTTACATCCTCCCCCCCCCCCATCCCCCAGATGATCCAACTAATATACTCGGTTTTTTTTATATGATCCAAAATCGCCGAAGCCCAAGAAAAGTCTGACAGACATGATTGACTAACTGACTGAAATAAAGTCAACTAAAGAGCGCACCAATAATCTTTGTTTTAATTATTATTGTTATTTCAAATTGTGTATCACCGAATGACCATTATAAATAACCAGTTTGTAGAATCAACGCTGTCACAGTGCTGGGAAAGCGTTACCGGTGCTGTCACAACATTGAGGCGGCTCTGTGTGGATGCCACTGGAAATGTTCAATGAGACCGGAATATATGTAAATGGGAATATTTTCTTCAAATGAAGAGAACCATCCGACAATGCGAATGTGATGAATATGCAGACGCGGGCATGCCTAGGCCTATGCCCAAGGGATTCCACAAATCAATATACGCCCGAAAAACAATTACTCACTCGGTATTACTTGATCGAAAAAACGTGGTGTTTGCTCGGGAAAAGGTTCACGTCTGAGTAATAAATCACGACTGTGGGCAGTCAGAAGTTTGGTGGGTGTTGTTCAAACTGGTGCGAAACTCCATCCCAATGTCATGACGCAAATCACTGGTTGGTTTGTTAATGGCGGGACTGCCTTTCTATTATTCATGGTGACACACAGGGTTTATACTAATGTCGTCCTCATAAGCTTACAGAGGTGGAGTTTGCAATTCGGAGGCAAACTGAAGCATCTGTTTATTTGAAAAATAACCAGTTATTGCTGTTTCACTTTGCACAACTGGTAACTGGAATTCCATTTCCCTTGCGATGTGTAGACTGACAATGCACAGTATAATAGTTATGTGATTATCATATCACAGGCGTTTGCATAGTTATTAATTTTGCAAGCGTTTTAAACAGTCAATGGTGTTGATAATACAGTACTTGCCAACAGTGTAGTCCCTCTACTATAGAAATATAACCAGGTATGAAACGGGCTCCCTACCCTTCATGGCTTCATAGAGAGATATATTGGTCGTCTATCGCCATCAGCATATGTGCTTTATTTATTAACATTGCGTCATTTTTTTCCTGGTGTCTGATTGATCCAGATAAGTGTCGTCATGATTATTACGTAAAAATATGGGCTCCCTAGGGTAACATCATTTATGATTGCCTATTTTCAATGATCCCCATTTATAAAAAACATAAATTTACAGTGCTATATATAAATGGACAAAATTAATGATCAGTAGTGGAACTAGATAATTAACATATTTTGTGCTCATAAAAAATCGTCGTGTTGTAAAAAATAATTAAATAAGTTGGTATTCAATCAGGTTGTAGTGGTGTGTAACCAACTAGGGTAGTGGGTGTAAGTAATCATTGTTATGAGTCTTCATGTACACTGGAACACGCAAACTATACTCGTTAAACCAAAGTTGATTTGATGTTGGGCTACCATCATCGACATCAGCCCAACATTAAGCCAAATTGAGTCAATGTCTCGTGATTTGTAGGTGTAGCACGTGGATGTAGTAGTTGCCCTCTCACTCAGCTCTACACAGTAACCTGGTAACAGGCGATTTTGATGGAGAGTGGATGGGGAATTATTGTAGGCCTACAATGTTCATCAGTAAAGACTTTTTACATAATAGTGTTCACGTTTTTAATAAACTTTTTATATGAATGACAAACACTATGAAACACTCAATCTGTCAATTGAATGCCATAAATTGATCATTACGGGGCAGTGTCGCACTGGGAAAACTTAAGACAACTCTATTTAAATGAAGCATAATTACGATTAGACCCACTGGATTGCATTCCTACTCGAATGGTTATTGAACCACCAGTATTGAAGTGGGGGTCAGAATTAAGCATGGTTCTAGGTTCCAACCCTCATTTTTTAAAGAAAATATAGATGAATGCATTTTGGCGTCAAAAGAAACCATTACGGCAAACATGAGATTAATATTGCACTATCACTGCATTCGGGTATTTGTTAGGCCTATATATTCCCTATACCGTTACCTTTTTCGTAACTTTGATTTCGAACTCTGCCTCTTGAGATATTTAATATATATTATACTTTGCTAAAGGTGTTACACGTTACCGGGGGGGGGGGGGGTTAAATCCGTTATTTTGTTGAACGTGGTGTTGGTATTAAAAAAGCCCACATGTATAGGCCTACATCCACACCGTTTTTACTGTTATATATATGCCAGGGCCTGATCTAGGATTGTTTTAAACAGATCTAATGCCTTGTCAATGTGGCTTTGTGTCAGCTATTTTGATTTTTTGTGATGTTAGACAAAACCTGAAAATGACCCGTAAACATTACGCTATTGTAATACTTGCAGTTTTTACTTGATGTCAATACACAAGAAATATGCAAGACTAACTAACACATAACAACAGTAAACTTAACTTGATGAATGTTTGTCATTCCTATAATAGTCCTTCAATGTGAATACAAGCGTCCAGGTGAAAATCTCCTGATGCTCTGTGAATACAGGCGTCCTGATGAAAATGTCCTGACGCTCTGGAGTAACGTTTGTCGAAAGTAGAAAAATACAATTTTGACCTCCTACTTATAGTGTTTACAATGTGTCACAATGCTCCTGTGTTAAAGTAGCGTTTGTTGAAAGTGAAAAAATACAATTGTTACCTCCTACTTATAGCATTTTTATATTGTGCAATACACCAGCGAACCAATCAGAGTGAAGTGTTTGGCGTCCTTTTTAATGCTGATGAAGCACAAACAAGTCTATGCATATTCATGAGGTGTGTGGGGAGCTGTGATGAGTCATCACACAAATCTGTACATGTTCATGAGGGAGGTGGGGAGCTGTGATGAGTCAGACCAAGGGGAGGGTGACCTAATGATAGTGGTGAGTCATCACAGACAAAGGGGATGGGGGACATGGTTGCTGACATGTCATATGTCAGCATGGACAAACATTGACAATGTTGGTGGCAGTGATGACGATGTCTAACAGGTTTGATCTGTACAGCGGTACTGCCATGTGGAACGATCATCTAGTGAGTAGTGTTTATGTCGCATTATGTTGTCTGTCCGTCGGTCGGTCTATACACACTGACTTGATTAGTTTACCTTTGGTTATAATAATAATAATAATACTATCATATGAAAATACATCATTTCCTGTTTTTCATTTGTAATATAACCATCTACGCAGCATTGATAACGCTTGGTGATTAAAAGATAACTAGATAATTGGTTATGATGATACATAAACTCAGTAACCTAATCATACATGTAGGTTATTATTTAATTAATTATTATTAGGATGTACAGCCTTGGTGCAATATATTGTTTGATTTGGTTATAATATATTTAAAATGTCGCATCACATAATTATGTTTATTGTGTGAATATCTATACATGTACATACAGACGTCAGATTCTGACGTATAAAGACAGTCCGTGCAATGAAAGGGTTGACATGCCAGCAGTAACAGCAGCAGCAGCAGCAACGGAATGTTGTGACAGGGCAAGTTTTAAAACGTGAGGTAATTTCCATTCATTCTGGTATAAGCTAGCACTCTTTTTTTAAATAATACATGCATGCACTGAACATTGGCGTGTGGATATAATTTGTACATTGTGAATCCTACACATGGTACATACCATATTTGGACTGAATTAAATAAAATTAATTTATATCAGTATACTGGCTGATATTTCAGATTATTTTCAAGTAGTTTTGATATATATATAATATATATATAGCATATATGATTTTATTCATTGTGAAGTCAAAAGTCACAGATCTCAGTGAGTTAGATGTGAATTTGAAAATTGGCGTGTTGACTTAATTCAATCCAAGTATGAATATACAAATACTTTTAAATATACACTGAATGTGCTATACACAGCACATATCATATTTCGAAGCATAATAATATCTAAATAATATCTAAATAATATATAAATAATGTATAAATGATGTAAAAATAATATCTCGATAAAATCTAAATAATATATAAATACTGTATAAATAATAACATTTATAGCTTTTTCATAAAGGAATTGACACCTACTTATATTTTGAATCAACCAATGACAAAGCAGAGATCAGCGTCATGACACTGAATTATGATGACACATCTTTAATTAGTGTCCTATGCTGACATCAGCGTCCTGACGCCCATTAATCACCCGAGGATGAGTCATCATCCTGACGCTCATTAATCATACATACCAATAATATGACAATGACGCTCATTAATCATGCACATTGATGCTCCCAGTGTCAAAACATGATGCTCATTCATCATTTGAGGATGAGTCATCATCCTGATTAATCATCGCTCATTAATCAAATATCATCCACATTACATAGGTGGGGTGTCATACCAGTCTGTAACAGACACCAAGGGGAGGGAGACCCCCTGTGGACCCAAGGGGTGGGGGCGTACCAGTCTGCAACAGGCACCAAGTGGAGGGGAGAGGGGGCAGTGGTGAATAATCCTTTTCAGGGGAGGAGGAATGCAGTGGTGAGTCATCTTTTTCTAGGGGAGGGAGACCCCCTGCGGACCCAAAGGGAGGGGGCGTACCAGTCTGTAACAGCCACCAAGGGGAGGGGGGACCCAAGGGGTGGGAGACCATGATGAGTCACCCTTTCCAAGGAGGGGTGGGGGCCGTGATGAGTCATCCTTTCCAAGGAGGGGTGGGGGACAGTGATGAGTCATCCAATGGAGGCGTGTCCCAAAGGAGGGGGGCTCCACCAATCACAACCAAGGGGAGGGGGTGACGGTTCCAACGTTAAACCAACCATACACCAATGTTGTCAGCATTAAAAGCATTAAGAAACTCAGACACCGATGATCTTATACTTAAATCATGGTTTTGATGCACCAGGGGGGGCCCCTTACTACTGTGGTTAAAAGTGAACGTTCTTGGCAAGATGACCATCATTATTACCAAATCTATTAATAATTATTTGATATATGACTAATTCAACATGATATTTTGTTACCTGGCATCACTAAACTATTGGATATATCGCCAAAACAAATATAAAATGTAACGTTTTGGCAAATACCGTATAGAGTCAAAAAATATTCATGATTAGGCATAGTCAATATTAATAGAAATAGCTGCGTCAAATCTCCTATCAGGAGAAATATAATTACAATAAAATATTTGAAACACTTGTTAGTCTGCAAGCGTTTCTTTGCAAAAGATAGCCTCTCAGATTCCGAATTCACACACTTTGATCTGAAATAAAGCATAACAGTTCTAATTTTCAGAATAGAACTGATAAAACTCATAGCTAGTCAAATGAATGCTAGTATAATTATAAAAACACATAACTAGTAAAATGACTAACTGGCCTTCTGAATATCAATCTTGTCGGACTAACGGGCCTTCTGACAGACGAATGGGCCTTCTGGCAAATATGTAATATACCCCATTTTGGTGCAAAGTGTTGCCTACTTTGAATATAATAAAATAAAATGTATTTTGTCTTCCCAGTAGTGAACACACAAAACGAGACACAACACCCATTCGTCATGATTACAAAAGTTTGTGGAGCCTCCGTGACTGAGAGGTAGTGTGCCCGGAGGTGTCTGGATAGCAGTGTCATCGCATTCATGTCACCATGCTTAGGATGTTCTCCTGACCTAGTTAAGCATATGTGCACAAAGGTGGCCTAAAACAACATTCATTCATTCATCCATTCATTCGTCATACCTATCTGAAATAAGGGTCTATGTAGTGGTTAACAGCTTATATAATAAACTATGAAAATGAAGAAAACACGGTAACAATGAAAACCTCTACATTAATAGAATATGCCCATATTTTATGAATATTTCACACAAGTATTTGGATGTCATATAGATGTGTTTATGCGAAAAAGTGTTGATATTTTAAAAGTATAATTCGTATGGATATAAATATATAGCATGCATGTTGCAGGCCTGCAGCTCTACGGGTATGCTTAATTACAAAAAAAAAGATTATTCGCATAAATTATATAGCGATATAGAAAGGCATACGCAAATGAAAAAGTGGCTGTATGTAAACAATATGATTTGATGTCATCAAAATGAAGGATGAGTGCCAGCCCAAACACAGGGGAGTAACGGGAGTTGATGAGCACCCTCCTGGTACCCTCTGCATGGTTAACCGTCTACTACTGTGGGTTGACCACCAGAAGAACTCTTGAAATATAAATAACTATGCGAATGCCTGTGGTGAGTGTCTATCTGCTTTAGCGCGTAGTCAGTGTATACTCCCTTTAGTGGATAGTGAGTGTCTATCCCATTTAGCTGACAGTGATTGTCAATCTCTTTGAGCTGGTAGTGAGTGTCTATCTCCTTTAGCGGGTGTGAGTGTCTATCCCCTTTAGCGGGTAGTGACTGTTTATCCCCTTCAACGGATAGTCAGTGTATATCTCCTTTAGCGGATAGTGAGTGTCTATCTCTTTTAGTGGGTAGTGAGTGTGTATGTCATTTAGCGGATAGTGACTGTCAATCTCCTTGAGCGGGTAGTGAGTGTCTATCTCCATTAGCGGGTAGTGAGTGTCTATCTCCTTTAGCGGGTAGTGAGTGTCTATCTCCTTTAGCGGGTAGTGAGCATCTGTCCCATTTAGCGGGTAGTCAGTGTCTATCTCCTTTAGTGAATAGTGAGTGTCTATCTCCTTTAGCGGGTAGTGAGTGTCTTTCTCCTTTAGCGGGCAGTGAGTCTATATCTCTTTTAGCAGGTAATGAGTGTCCATCCCCTTTAGCGGGTAGTGAGTGTATATCTCCTTTAGCGGGTAGTGAGTGTATATCTCCTTTAGCAGGTAGTGAGTGTATATCCCCTTTAGCGGGTAGTGAGTGTATATCTCCTTTAGCAGGTAGTGAGTGTAAATCTCCTTTAGCGGGTAGTGAGTGTATATCTCCTTTAGCGGGTAGTGAGTGTATATCTCCTTTAGCAGGTAGTGAGTGTATATCTCCTTTAGCGGGTAGTGAGTGTATATCTCCTTTAGCAGGTAGTGAGTGTATATCCCCTTTAGCGGGTAGTGAGTGTATATTTCCTTTAGCGGGTAGTGAGTGTATATCTCCTTTAGCGGGTAGTGAGTGTACATCCCCTTTCGCGGGTAGTGAGTTTATATCTCCTTTAGCGAGTAGTGAGTGTATATCTCCTTTAGCAGGTAGTGAGTGTATATCCCCTTTAGCGGGTAGTGAGTGTATATCTCCTTTAGCGGGTAGTGAGTGTATATCTCCTTTAGCAGGTAGTGAGTGTATATCTCCTTTAGCGGGTAGTGAGTGTATATCTCCTTTAGCAGGTAGTGAGTGTATATCCCCTTTAGCGGGTAGTGAGTGTATATCTCCTTTAGCGGGTAGTGAGTGTATATCTCTTTTAGCAGGTAGTGAGTGTATATCCCCTTTAGCGGGTAGTGAGTGTATATTTCCTTTAGCGGGTAGTGAGTGTCTATCTCCTTTAGCAGGTAGTGAGTGTATATCCCCTTTAGCGGGTAATGAGTGTATATCTCCTTTAGCAGGTAGTGAGTGTATATCCCCTTAAGCGGGTAGTAAGTGTATATCTCCTTTGGCAGGTAGTGAGTGTCTCTCTCCTTTAGCGGGTAGTGAGTGTATATCTCTTTTAGCGGGTAGTGAGTGTATATCTCCTTTAGCAGGTAGTGAGTGTATATCTCCTTTAGCAGGTAGTGAGTGTATATCCCCTTTAGCGGGTAGTGAGTCTATATCTCCTTTAGCAGGTAGTGAGTGTATATCTCCTTTAGCAGGTAGTGAGTGTATATCTCCTTTAGCGGGTAGTGAGTGTATATCTCCTTTAGCAGGTAGTGAGTGTCTATCTCCTTTAGCGGGTAGTGAGTGTCTATCTCTTTTAGCAGGTAATGAGTGACTATCCCCTTTAGCGGGTAGTGAGTGTATATCTCCTTTAGCAGGTGGTGAGTGTATATCCCCTTTAGCGGGTAGTGAGTGTATACCCCCTTTAGCGGGTAGTGAGTGTATATCTCCTTCGGCAGGTAGTGAGTGTATATCTCTTTTAGCAGGTAGTGAGTGTCTACTTTTTTATGATATATTATTAGATAAACTTCGTATCTAGGCATTTCTGGTATTTCTAAAAATCTTCTAGCATCATATGTTTGAAATAGGCAGCACTATGTAAGTTTTGACAATCAAAATTCCGAAATGGCACAAATTACGACAGGGGTCTCCCAGGGATCAATTCTAGGTCTTCTTATTTTTCTAATATACGTTAATGATTTTGTGAATACAAGTTCACTTTTAAATTTTATCCTTTGTGCTGATGATACTACAATCATCAGTAAAATTGATGCAAAAAATATAAATCTAATTAACAAGAAATTAGATAAATTATTTTTGTGGCTTGAACCTAATAAACTAGCACTAAACATTTCAAAATCCAAATGTATGTTTTTCCATCAGAGCCAAAAATCAATTATTTATCCAACAATAACTATAAATGGTGTTGACATTGATAATTTTAATTTTCTCGGTTTAATAATTAGCAAGAATTTGTAATGAAATTCCCATGTCAACTATATTGCTAGTAAAATATCGCGTTCTATAGGATTATTTATGATATTAAGACATACAATGCCAACTGATATTTTAGTTATGTTATATAATTCTCTAATTTTTCCTCACATGACATACTGCTTGTTGGCGCGGGGTGATTATCAAAATAAGGAGACATGGTAAAAAATCAGCAAGTAAAATTTTATTATCGGTACCTTAATGCAAAGTAACCTTCTTATTTTCTAACATTGATAATTAATCAAAATCGACATAATTACTACACCAGAAGCAATGTTCTATATATCGATTTTCGAATTTAAAAAACAAATGTAAAAAAATGTATTGCATATCGTATTGTAACTACTATAACCAGTTGCCCTCATATTATAAAAGATAAATCAATAATCTATCTGGTGTAATGATCTATATGAAACGTTATTTTATTGATAATTATTCGAATACCTTTAATTTGGTTAATTGTTTTGTTTGCTCGTATGAGTAGTTATGTTTTTGTATTATGTACACATTATACTTTCATTTGCTTTTCATGTACTTTTATTAAGTCATATATTAATCTATTCTTAACATCATTATTAGAATGATATAAAATAGGCCTTTTCTATACATATCTATGTATATTTTCTTTCAGGTGGCTTCTACGCTAGCAAACTAAAGTCTATGTAGAAGTCTCCTGATTTTCTACAATTGCTTTTGTTCATGTTGTTTCTTTATATGTTTGTACTATCAACTTCTGTAGAAAAATCGAATAAACTTGTCTGAGTCTGAGTCTGAGTCTTTAGCGGGTAGTGAGTGTCAATCTCCTTTAGCAGGTGGTGAGTGTCTATCTCCTTTAGCAGGTAGTGAGTGTCTATCTCCTTTAGCAGGTAGTGAGTGTCTATCTCCTTTAGCAGGTAGTGAGTGTCTATCTCCTTTAGCAGGTAGTGAGTGTCTCTCTCCTTTAGCAGGTAGTGAGTGTCTATCCCCTTTAGCAGGTAGTGAGTGTATATCCCATTTAGCAGGTAGTGAGTGTATATCTCCTTTAGCAGGTGGTGAGTGTCTCTCTCCTTTAGCAGGTAGTGAGTGTCTATCCCCTTTAGCAGGTAGTGAGTGTATATCCCCTTGAGCAGGTAGTGAGTGTCTCTCTCCTTTAGCAGGTAGTGAGTGTCTATCCCCTTTAGCAGGTAGTGAGTGTCTCTCTCCTTTGGCAGGTAGTGAGTGTCTATCTCCTTTAGCAGGTAGTGAGTGTCTCTCTCCTTTAGCGGGTAGTGAGTGTCTATCCCCTTTAGCAGGTAGTGAGTGTATATCCCCTTTAGCAGGTAGTGAGTGTATATCTCCTTTAGCAGGTAGTGAGTGTCTATCCCCTTTAGCGGGTAGTCGACAGTGTTTATCCCCTTTAGCGGGTAGTGACTGTTTGTCCCCTTTGGCGGATTGTGAGTGTATAATCTCCTTTGGCCCATAGTGAGTGTCTATCTCCTTTAGCGGGTAGTGAGTGCATGTCTATCTCTTTTAGCGGGTAGTGAGTGTAAATCTCCTTCAGCGGGAAGTGAGTGTATATCTTCTTTAGCGGACAGTGAGTGTTTATCCCATTTAATTTAATAATCATTACGATAAACCGAGCTGGGGTATGTGGGGGAGTAAAGTGAACTCTGTCCCAGTGCCCGGACATGTATCTACGACGCAAGCCCAAAATCACCCCAGATTTGATTCAACGTCTCGTGATTGCTTTGTTAAGCCAATACACATCTGGTGCTTCCTGAGCATAATTAATGAAGCCATTGATTTCAGAACTATAATGCCATTTGTGTAAGCTCATTTTTGTATAATAAAATTTGTCAGCAAATTAGTATGCCTCTTCGTGTAAATAAACATTTGGATTTTAATCCAGAACCTTTTTATATTCCGGAAATTATTTAAATCTCATCGGCCTGGCTTTCCCGCCCTAGCTCCTCTGCGGTCCTGTTCCCAGTTGACGAACTTTCTTACACCCGTATTATGACAAATATCATGCTAAACAGTTTTGCGCCTCTGAGCTCAGTCCTCTGAGGATTTAGGAGTTATACAATTTTAATTGATTATATATTATGAATATTGCTATATATTTTAAAATCAGTGCAGGTAGGCGTTGCTATAAGGTGAATTGGGCGGGGGCCCTAGGGTAGTGGTTAGCACCGCTGCCTTTCACGCCAGAGTTCGGGGTTCGGTTCCCGGTCTCGGCGGTTTCAAGAAACAAAAATGTTTCTTCCCCATCCACGTGTGAAAGTCAGTATTGTGGGGAGCCTCCGTGACCGAGAGGTAGCGTGCTCGGCCTCAGACCGCCAGGGCTCGAATTTCGAATCCTGTGTCTGGAGGACAGTGTCATCTCAATCATCTCACCATCCTCAGGAGGTTCTCCTGGCCCAGTTTAGCCTATATGTGCACAAAGGTGGCCTAAAGCCCGATTCATTTCATTTATAAGGTGAATTGTCACAATAGGCCACTACGAACACATTGGTTTATCTCATTTCAAATGTCAGCCAGCTGTTTCGTAGCATCATATCAATTAATTTATATTTTCAGTCACTTGAAGTTGTGTCTCGCTATCGCGTTACACAACTTCAAGTGACTACAAATTAACTTAAAGCGCTGAAATATTTTTTTCTATAAATCAAGAGACCAAAGTGGGTTTTTTCAATTTGAATTCATCATAAATGACTTAGTTAGCTCTTTCCGTTTCATTTGAATACCTATGTTATGGGTCTACGGCCATTATTCTTCACTCTTTCAATGCGGGGACCGACTTTGAACGTAAATTCTGACGTCTAACGTCGGTCCCCGCGCTGAAAGGGTGCTGACCGAAAAAAAAGATTTATACACATTTTTTTTTCATTCGAATATTAAAAACAGCACCTGGTCTTCAACACGGACGCAACCAGCCAAATGCTTAATTACATTTCAGATGGAAGTGCCAATTCTTTATTAAGTAAATGTTAAATTATATCACAAATACCTTCATATTTTTTCACATTAGATTTTATTTTACGTCGACCCACATGTGTTCCAGCCGAGAGGAGGAGTTTCAAATTCGTGAAAGGAATGTTTACAAGGGGACAGGGAAGTTCAGTACCGATGATATAGCATGTGAAGGTCCGACATAATTCGTGTGGAATTTTCTCTATTCGTGTCTGATCATTATATGTCAAATTCTGTTGCTGATAACTATATTGTAATCGTAGCAGTAACCGTTTCCATTGAAACATATCAGGTCCGAGTGAAAACAGATGTTACACCACATTTTCGTTGACAATATTAGCTCATTACCCGCTAGTTATCGAATTTAAATTTTCACCCACTTGAAGTTGTGTCTCGCTACCGCGAGACACAACTTCAAGTGGGTGAAAATTACTTAATACACCCTTTTTAATACCAACACGCCACACGGTGAGCAACGCTGAACTGTTTTAATCAGACAACTGTTACACACTTTTCAATGACAACACGCCACACAGTGAGCAACTCTGAACTGTTTTAATCACACAATTGTTCACGCGCAAACTCGTGCAAGCAGTCTATTGATGACCAAACACTTGCAAATCTTGATGTTTAAATTTTATACTCGCACTAGCTGTGGTTTAACCTGCTAATAAAATAGATGAAAAACCATTACAGTTGTTCTTAGCGGCTAAATGGGTGATTATTTACATCCCAGTAAACAAGAGTTGACCCATTGTATGATTGATGTTGCCCAGCGTCAGTCACACAATGGGTCAACATCTCTAATTTGCTGGGATTACACATTATCATAATTCACGTGTCTATTTTTCTCTATCTGTTAAAAAAACATGTAGGTGTCGTATTCTCTAGGATTTATTACCGAAGCTCTTAAGTTAAGAACTGAATCCATCCGGTGTTCATTACGTAATGTGCGACGTCCGGTATTCGTGTACATTGACACGGGTAATGTGATAAAAATCTCTGATCAATTATTAACCGGCAATCCGGTAGATGGCTCCAGCCCTGCTAAATATACCATTATAATAATGATATGGCCTAACAATCCCATTTAATTCCCAGCAAGCGCAATTCATTTTTCCCATGTCGGGACAGTGTACTTTCCCGTCTATTCACAAGAAAGTCTCAGCATCATATTTTGAGGTATTTCCAGTGATGTCAATTGTTGGGAAAAACTTTACAATTTTTTTTAAGTAATCAAGCTCTTATTAAAAGGGCTAATGATCATTATGTTCAACATAAAGAACGAAAAGGATATGAAAAAGGTTATTCCACAAATGACATCATTTTCTTATTATAATCAATAATGCAAAAATATTAAGGTAGGTGAAGGTGGATATGATGTTTTGGTTATTGACTTTTCTAAATCGATACCATCACACATGTTCTTTGATGGCATAAAACGCACACACATGGGATACATGGAAAACGTTTGGTATTATAAAGAAATATGCATAGGCAATTAAAAATTGTGTGCGCACTGAAAACGGGTTAACTGATTATTCTAAATGCGCAATAATTATTGGCACACGACACGGTTGTATTTTAACCCCTTTCTCTTTGCCTTTTATATTGGTGAGTTGGTTGATACGAACAAGTACCAAATTTAATGATTATTTTGAAAGCAGATGATAATGTGAAGGTTCTGATACGGTTGGTAGATTACAATTTATGACCAATGAATGTCCTCTCAGAATATTGTCATATGTGGTCACTAATTGTAAATTTATGTAGAACAAAGATAGTTGTGTTCAGAAGAGCTGGTTTTTTAGATATCATTATCAGGGTGGTTATTTGCCGGTAGGAGTTGCTAAAAATGTTTTTGATAAAATGATTACAAGTACTCCAATACTGCTGTATTGTTGTGAGGCGTGGAGATGGAAATATTGTGATAAAATCGAAAGTGTACAATTTTACTTTTACGAACGAATATCAGGTATGGCCCATACACTTCGCGCACTTGGTATGTATACCCTCTTGTAGTGATATACTCTAAAATATGAGTGAAATACTGGTTAAAAATATTAAAAATGATACGAAAAAATGATCGAGTACCCATGCTGGTTATGGGATGACTTAAAGGGATCGAATGATTGTAGCCGAGTCATCTGGACATCAAATATAAACATATTATTATGTAAATTTGATTTTGAATACGTTAGGAATGCACAAGATGTACAATGTGAAAATGCGTGTTTTTGATGACTGAGTTAAATAATGTTTTGTAACATTAAACTATCTAAATAAACAGTGTTCAAAAGAGAATTTGGCTTAGAACCGTACCTTGATATATTTAAAAAAGTAAACACAGATAAATATTTTGCCAAGGACGGTCTATTTATTATTAAAGTTGAGTTTCATTTTTTGTTCTGCGGCCCATCTTAAGCGGATATCAGAAAAAATATAAATCATTTATTCTAAAAACAGGATTTGTAAATTTTGTTAATACTATCTTTCACTGATCCAAATGTAATAAAACCATTAGCGTCATATCAGAAATGCATACCATGCATTTCTGTTCAGATGTATATCACTCCTTCAAGCATCGTGATGCGATTCTGTCTGATACTAGACAATACACTTTGTTTTTTTTTTCTGATTATGTATGTACATGTATGTGTATACAATTATCTGTATTTGCTTTATCATGTTTGTACTATGGGCCGATGGCCTTACAATACTGAATGAATCAATCAAAATAAATGAATGAAATAATGAATAAATGAATGAATGAATTAATGAATTAATGAAAAAATGAATAAATGAATAAACGAATGAATAAATAAAATAATAAAAAAAAATTAAAAAAAAATAAATAAAAAAATAGATAAATAAATAAATAAATAAATAAATAAATAAATAAATAAATATATAAATAAATAAATAAATAAATAAATAAATAAATAAATAAATGAATGAATGAATGAATGAATGAATGAATGAATGAATGAATGAATGAATGAATGAATGAATGAATGAATGAATGAATGAATGAATGAATGAATGAATGAATGAACGAACGAATGAATGAATGAATAAATGAATGAATGAATGAATGAATGAATGATTGAATGAATGAATGAATGAATGAATGAATGAATGAATGAATGAATGAATGAATGAATGAATGAATGAATGAATGAATGAATGACACGATTTGTTGCAATTTCACTTTATGATTATGAATGCGTCAGCAGACAGCGGGCTCAATCACATGGTCATACTTCACAAGATACCGTCCAAATTGCATAATACATTTGCTTAATTCATGGCGTCCACATGTTTGAAATAATTTTGCGCTTTTATTAATGATGTTTTGCAATATATTTGCAATTGAAAAACTGCACATATCTCATTTAGTCCGCTTGCTTTCCTGACATTTTATGTCATATTCAATTGATAAAACAGCAATATTGCTGCTGTTGCAAACTGGATCAACGTTGCAGCAATAGGGAGCCGACCTCTGAGACTTTGGTCCACCATTGAGTCAGCATCAAAGAATGCAACACTGGCATTCTGTTGAGACGAGAAGTATGACAACTCTAATCATTGCTTGTTAAGAATAGCTCACGTACTTAGTCTGCATGTAGAACAGTTATTTCATGTGTTTACTGGGTAGTCACCTTCATTGGGCATTTCGCTACAGCAACATTGGGCGTCTGCAAAACAAACGAATATCTACCAAGTACGAGAATAGGATTACAATAGAGACACATGTTATTTATCTGCAAATGAGCCAATTGTGCGCGATTACTCTTGCGATAACACATAAAAACAACTAAATCGCGATAACATACATGATTGGGCAGGATCACGATAACCTGCCTAGCCACGGTGCAAAGTTAACATGAAGTAGTTGCTTACTTGAGAGCGTAATTTAGCTAATACTGCATTTTGGCTTTGCAGAACAGTACATGCAGTGTGGTCAAGGATAGGGAAGTAAAAAAAAACTGTCTGTAGTGATGATGGGGCTATAGCAAGATAATTCACCCACCATGGCAATGTGCTTTGCCAACAATGGGTTAATGTTGGACCCGACGTCTGTGAAGTTAAACCAGTATTTTACCACCCTGTAGTCCATTATCGTCTATCCGATAAGTACAAGTATAGTTACAACGTTCCGTTGCTGTGCTAATTTTAGAGTTATCGCAATACTGGTATCAAATTCTAGATGACAAAAAATCAGCGGTGGGCCATTGTTTAAGATGTTGGGTTTATCGTGCGGTACACCGCCATGCGAATCCAAAAGGCAGTATTTGCTTATTTTACAAGTAAGCAGATACTGCCTTTTGGCACAGCAGTAGAGATGAACCATCTATCGATTGTACATGTATTCCAAGTAAACCCGAGACGTTGAATCAATGTTGGGTTGATGTTGGCCCAGCGTCTGCGACGCTGGGTCAACATCAAACCAACATTGATTCAACGTCTCGTGTTTAATGGGTCTACACTAGGTGCTCCAAGAAACAGATCAAATCCAAACACTGAGGTGACCAGGTGTCATCAGATACACCTGAAATTACTGATCAAATGAAGATATTGAAAGCTTACTACTCGACCAATCTGTAGCAACCAAGATAGGCTCACCCGATGCTGGTGTATTGTTCGACCAACGTCTTCGACGCTGGCCATTCATTAACCCGACATTGAGTATACGTCTCGTTGTTTGTTTGAAATAACTTTTTTACATGCACAACTATGTACGTAACTTTATTTCCATGCAATTTAAACATCGGGTCAGGTTCCTCGTGGTCGTATGGTAACGGAGTGACATTCGCTAAATATTTACAAATTGCTATGTTTTTGAAATAAACTATCATCGTTGGACAAATGTACGAAACATATACTGGTCATTATGCAAAAAAGTCAGTTTTAGCTTTTAACTATTATTAATTATTATGAGGTATATGTATCACCTTAATTCAACAAACATGGCAAGTAATCTTCCAAACAATGAGCCATATGTAATTCAGTTTTCGATTTCTTTTATCAACTTCTACGTACCCACGAAATGACAGACAAAGTAATTAGTCTAGACGGTAGGAGGTATCGTGCTGGTCCGTAAAGAAGGGCTAACAGTAGGACAAAATCCACCGAATGTATTTGTTTCCTTCTTTCAGGTGTACCTGCTGCCAGCGCGCCGAGGGAGATCAGGCCACCATACGTATGTAATCAGAGATTTTATGTAACTGCATCCGAGTCATCGGTCATGCGTCGCCTGCAAATTGGCCCATCGTCTACGACGATGGTTCACATTGCAGTCGATGCTGAACGCTACGAGCTGCCCGCCGAATTAGGTGCCGCAGAAAAAGAAACAGCTGGCACTGCAGGAGAAGTATCGGTGTCGGACTAATTGTTTCATTCTTTGGCAATGGCAGCTTCTTTCAACGTTGTTCCTTATCCCTAAAGATATACGATCTGACAAACACAAAACATTTGTATAACATTAATTTTATACAGCGTCGGCCCAACGTCTTCGACGTCGGCCAACGTCTACGACGTCGGGCCGACGTTGTATAAATGTTATACAAATGTTTTGTGTTTGCTGGGGACAGATCGTCCGGTATGGTCAATAAATAAGCAATTCAAGCAAAGCATCGTCAGCACTTAACGGACATCTGCAAGTCATCATTCTCTGGGATATAATGGAGCAGCAGGCGACGGACCGCGGCAGTAACACGACCCGACGGGTATTAGGACATTCCCCGTGGCGTCCTGGTTGGAATTGTTTATCAAGGAGGACAATGCAGTTTTTTCTCATTCGTATTGATTTCGGAGCACCGGGCAACTCAATTAATATATAACATTCGCTGCAAAACAAAACCGTCTTAGGGTCTATCTTTGATTTTACTATATACTATATTGTGTCATTTCAGTCATTCTCTGTGACCAATAAATGAAACAACTTGACATGTAGCACTATTCTGTCAATATGCAGTGGGAAAATACGATTGTAAGCAGCACCATGCCAAGTTGAGTTGTTCCATGAAGAAATATTAAGATAGACTTAATCGCCATAAATTTGATCTATACTGTAGTATAACAAAGGCAAACAACGGTGACCGTATAACAAGTCCGGGTACTACTTTGTAATTTATGGTGAACGTAACTGTAAAAGGAAACATGTGTAGGCCTAATAGCTAGTTAACTAGAAACCACCAACATGTGAGTGAGTTGTAAGAACCATGTGGGCACATTGTAAATAATTAACCTTCTATCGAGTTAAACTATCAGTTTTAAGCCATTCGTTTGGTGTCCGAGAGCTATCCGGTTCAAATCCGAACGAACGAACGAACGAACGAACGAACGAACGAACGAACGAACGAATGAATGAATGAATGAATGAATGAATGAATGAATGAATGAATGAATGAATGAATGAATGAATGAATGAATGAATGAATGAATGAATGAATAATTGAATGAATGAATGAATGAATGAATAAATGAATGAATGAATGAATGAATGAATGAATGAATAAAAAAATGAATGAACGAATGAATGAATGAATGAATGAATGAATGAATGAATGAATAAATGAATGAATGAATGAATGAATGAATGAATGAATGAATTATTGAATGAATGAATGAATGAATGAATGAATGAATGAATGAATGAATGAATGAATGAATGAATGAATGAATGAATGAATGAATGAATGAATGAATGAATGAATGAATGAATGAATGAATGCACCGGTGGACGCATAAATGAATAAACAAACGAACGAACGAAGGAAAAATAAATAAATGAATGAATGAATGAATGAATAAATGAATGAATGAATGAATGAATGAATGAATGAATGAATGAATGAATGAATGAATGAATGAATGAATGAATGAATGAATGAGCAAACGAACGAACGAACGACGAACGAATGGATGAATGAATGAACGAATGAATGAATGAATGAATGAATGAATGAATAAATGAATGAGTGAATGAATGAATGAATGAATGAGTGAATGAATGAATGAATAAATGAATGAATGAATGAATGAATGAATGAATGAATGAATGAATGAATAAATGAATGAATGAATGAATGAATGAATGAATGAATGAATGAATGAATGAATGAATGAATGAATGAATGAATGAATGAATGAATGAATGAATGAATGAATGTGGTTCAGGCCCATTTTTGCACATACAGGCTAAACTGGGCCAGGTAGTAGTTTAATCCGGGATAATACATAAATGCAAAAGTTTTTTTTGGTTTGTAGAGTAGTATTTTTTTTATATGTTTGCACCCAATACTTATCTGACGCTCCTTTATAGACACCACCGTGGCCATAATTTATCACACTTCTAAGGGAACGCAGTGGAAATAAGTAAACCGCTCGAAGCCTACGATATATCGTAACTTGTACGAAAATATGGGTCAGGACACTTTCCATCGTGTGTTTATCCGTGGCGACCAGAGATGGTAGCTCCCTCTGTGTAGTTGATAATATTATCATGTATGCTTTGTTTACATAAATGGTATACTATTATATTATATCAAATCAAACCAAATCATAAGCACACAGAATTATAAGCATTTGTACCTTTCGCCCATAGACCTCTAGCCGATGAAACACATAAATTGACAGCAGGAAAGGTAGACCGGTAATCAGTTATCCCTTTTCCTAGCCGATAGTTGATTGTCTATATCTAGAGGTCTATGCTTTCGCCCAATAATCACCCTTGTGTTCCTGAGCGTATGTAATATACGGTTGTAACACTTCATTATATTATACAATTTAAATTTTACATTATACAATTTAAATTTTGAATCGAGACATATCGTAATCCAGCAAATTTGAAGCTCATTTCTCCTTCAAAGGATAAATAAAAAAGGGCAGGACGAATAATGTCGTGACGTGATTAACACTTTAACTCTTTCAAGCCTGAATTGACCTTTGTCCTCTTCATCCACGCAAATTTCTGTCGCAATTCTCGACTTGTAGTGCATAAAGATAACGTAAAGTATGTGAAAAATTAAGAAAAATTGTCATTTATTTGTAAAACAGTTTCGTGGATTTTTTTCTTCTAAAACTCTTAGTTGCAGGAAAATCAAGGATGTTCTCAGAGATGTAAAATGATATTTTAATGCATCGTGAGGGATTGAAGGGTAACGGATTATGTAAGATTCAATGTTAATAAAATGACACAGGAATTAGTGAAATATTCCGTAATAAATACTTAACTTATGAAATATTGAAAGACGTCTATGTTGCTTAAACATATTTCGCAAACTGGACATTGCTTAGGAATTTTATTTTTACGTTCACGTGTTTTCTGCGTAAATGTGATGTGTAAAGTGTCTAATAGTACAGCAGCAGAGGGACCAAATTTTCGAGGTACCTAAACCGGGGGTACAACATTTGTCCACATGTCTAGAATTGTTCTCAGGGATCTCTAGATACATAGTATGGTTGATGACAGTGCCGGAAATGGGGGCGGGCTGAGAATTTGCCACTTTTGTACACCTACCCAATTTTTAGAGAAAATATTCGCCTAAATATGATTTTTGCGTCATTCTCACTCTATCACAATGTTGTGCCAGTTAAATCAAATATTGTTGTATTTAGTTTTTTCTATCCATCAGGTCATATATATGTGGAGATAAAATAGTATAAAAAATATAATTTTGCAGTTGCATCCCACTTCGAAGAGCTATTTTGGACATTGTAGATATGTCGCAAAATGCATTTTTTCAGAATTGTAAATTTTTTCCATTATTTTGCATATAGTTTATGACAACAAGTTCGTTTCTGCACAAATGTTTGCATGAGCGGTACCATTTGGTTTGGATACATCCCTTAAGTCAGAATTAGGTTACCAATGCTTGATTTTTCGAGTAATTTATCATTATGGTCAATTTGAAAATGGCCGCCGTAAAATCCATGATTTCTCCTGAAATGTATTATCAAACATGGTTTTCTTAAATTTCACATCACAATCACAGTTTTGGTATCTAATCTTCCATTTCAATACTTGCTTACGTATTAGCAAATGCTGTAATGTGATATTTACCACCGAATCCAAGATGGCCGCCACAGAATGGTGAAGAAAATGCTCTAAATGTTTGCAAATAGTTTATGAGCACAGGCTCTAATGGTGTACGATAAGTCGATAACCTCCATGAGCGGTATCATTTCATTGAGAGACACGTACCCATGAACAAAAATCAGGTGATTAATGCTTGATGTGTTGAATAATTAATATTTATGGCTGATTTCAAAATAGTCTCTGTGAAATCAATTACCGGTAATTCTCGTAAAATGCATTATTGAACATGTTTGTTACACAGTTATCTCACATACACGATTTACCGGGTAAGTGTCTAATCTCTTTTTAATCCTCACCATGTCCATTAAAAGTATAATAATATGGGAAAAAAGTAGAAATTCAAGATGGCCGCCGCAACATGTCAAAATGTCGCGCCATTTTACAAATAATTTATGAGCACACGCTCTATTCTCTATCTGTATGAAAACCTTCATGAGCGGTATTTTTTTTTTCCGAGACGTCCTATGAGTTAAAATCACGTTATTAATGCTTGATTTGTGAGGTAATAAATACTTTTGGACGAATACAAAATGGACGCCATGAAATCAATGAATCCTCCTAAAATGCTTTATCGAACATGTTGTGCATAATATAATGGTCATTTCAACCACGGTCTTGTTATTTAATTTTGCATTTTATTTTCAGTGAATCAACTAAGAGTAATGTTAAGTACTTTAAGATGGAATCTAAGATGGCAGCAATGAAAATGACAAGAAAATATGCGTTTGTTCAGCTTTGGCCCCGGTGACCTAAAGCCTTGTCTCCTAAAGAAATGAACATTCAGTTCCCTTTAATTATTGTAATTGTTAACCATGTACTACGTATCATTATAGAAACGCTGGTTTGGTGTTTGCGCCAGAGATCACAGCCACCTTGAAAGTTATCTCAGCCACTACAAGGGTGATCTTGGCCACTAACAAACTGGTGTCAGTCACTGAAAAGTCATCTAAGCCACTACAAAGTGGTCTAGGCCACTGCTGAAGTGATGTCATCAACTTTAAAAGTTATCTCAACCACTACAAAAGTGAATATCGGCCACTAAAGAAGCGATCACACCACTTTGAAAATGATCTAAGCCATTACAAAAGTGATCTTGACGACTAAATAAGTGATCTAGCCACTTTAAAAGTTATATCAGCCACTGCAAAAGTGATCTTGGCCACTAACAAACTGGTGTCAGCCACTGAAAAAAGTTATCTAAGCCACTACAAAGTGTTCTTAGCCACTGAAGAAGTGATCACAGCCACTTTAAAAATTATCTCAACCACTTCAAAGTGACCTTGACTACTGAAGAAGTGATCTCAGCCATGACAAAAGTGATCTCAACCACCGAAGAAGCGATTACAACCATTTTAAAAGTGATCTTGATCCCTGAAGAAGAGATCACAGCGACTTTAAAAGTTATTTCAGCCAATACAAAAGTGATCTGGGTCAATGAAGAAGTGATAACAGGCACTTTGCAAATTATGTCAGCCACTACAAAGTTATCTTGACCACTGAATAAGTGATCACAGCCACTTGTAAAATTATCTAAACCTCCACAAAAATGATCTTGACCACTGAAGAAGTGAAAACAACCATTCTAAAAGTTATCTCAGCCATGACAAAAGTGATTTCGACCACCCAAGAAGTGATTACCAACATTTAAAAGTTATCTCAGCCACTACAAAAGTGATCTTGACCACCGAAGAAGTGATTACAACCATTTTAAAAGTTATCTCAGCCACAACAAAAGTGATCCTGACAACTGAAGAAGTGATCACAGCCACTTTAAAAGTTATGTCAGCCACTACAAAAGTGATCTTGGCCATTAAAAAACTTATTGGAACCACTTTAAAAGTTGTCTTAGCCAATACAAAGTGATCTTGGCCACCGAAGAAGTGATTAGAACAACTTTGAAAGTTATCTCAGCCACTAGAAAAGTGATCTTGACCACTGAAGAAGTGATCACAGCCACTTTAAAAGTTAAGTTAGCTACTACAGAGGTGATCTTGGCCACTAACAAACTGGTGTCAGCCACTGAAAAAGTTATCTAAGCCACTACACTGTGATCTTAGCCACTGAAGAAGTGATCACAGCCACTTTAAAAAATATCTAAACCACTACAAAGTGATCTTGACTACTGAAGAAGTGATTACAACCATTCTAAAAGTTATCTCAGCCATGACAAAAGTGATCTCAACCACCGAAAAAGTGATTACAACCATATTATAAGTTATCTCAGCCACTACAAAAGTGATCTTGACAACTGAAGAAGTGATCACAGCCACTTTAAAAGTTATGTCAGCCACTAAAAAAGTGATCTTGGCCACTGAAAAAGTGATTCGAACCACTTTAAAAGTTGTCTTAGCCAAAATTTATCTCAGCCACTAGAAAAGTGATCTTGACCACTGAAGAAGAGATCACAGCGACTTTAAAAGTTATCTCAGCCACTACGAAAGTGATCTTGGCCAATGAAGAGTGACAACAGCCACTTTGCAAATTATGTCAGCTACTACGAAGTGATCTTGATCACTGAATAAATGATCACAGCCACTTTAAAAAATATCTAAGCCACTACAAAAGTGATCTTGACCACTGACGAAGTGATTACAACCGTTCTAAAATTTATCTCAGCCCCTACAAATGGGATCTTTGCCACCGAAGAAGTTATTAGAACCACTTTAAAAGTTATATCAGCCACTACAAAAGTGCTCTTGACCACTGAAGAAGTGATCAAGCGATTTTAAAAGTTATCTCGGCAACTACAAAAGTGATCTTGGCCAGTGAATGAGTGATGACAGCCACCTTGAAAATTATGTAAGCCACTATACTGTAGTATATTTTTAGCACCAGATCGAAATTTCTTTTTTCGGACATGCATGTCCAAAGTAAGAAATAGGGGGATTTTGTCACTATATCTCGCTTAACTGGTAAATGCGTAGCACAAAAATAAAATAAAAATTTTGCAGTTCTAGTCTATGTACATGTTTACATCATATGGTCATATTAGGAAGCCAAGAAAAAATTACCGATTTTTTAATGATTTTAGCCTGATTGTGTCGCTTTAAGATATTACATCAAAACCGTATAAATACGTTTTTTTGTAATATCTTAAAGCAATGCAGTCATATCATAAATTTATGATATGACTATTAGGTAAACATCGTTCAATGATGCATTTATTTAACGGCGGCCATTTTGAAAACGTCATAATGAATAATTACTTGACAAATCGAGAATTAGTCACCTTATTTTGACTTAATAATTATATGCCTCTGAACCAGACAATGCCGCTCACTGAGGTTTTCGTACAGAACAGAACGTATGCTCATGAACTATTTTCAAAAGTTTCCAAAATATTATTTGCCATTTCTATGGAAGACATTACTGGATTGGTTCTTAAATAACATATTCTAGCACTAAAAATATACATATATATATTCAGGGGATTCATTCAGCGTTAAAATATAAGAATATACATAAAAACCGTGTTTCTGAGATAAAAATTAAGCAAACTATGTTGAATTATGCATTTGAAGATTAAGCATTGATTTCACGATGGCCATTTTAAAATCGGTCATATTGATTATTTATTCTACAAATCAAGCATTAATAATTAGATTTTCACTCAAGGATTGTCTCTGAACCAAATGACACCGATCGTAGGGGTTTTCTTATATGATAAAACATGTGCTTCTAAAATATTTGCAAGAAAATGCGAAATTTTGAACATTTTATTGATCATTTGTGGCAGCCATCTTGGATTGAGTCTTAAATATTACATGCCAGCATTTGTAAATACTTGAACCAACAACAAAATGTAAGATGAGACACTCAAACCGTGCTTGTGATGCGAAATTTAAGAAAACCCTGTTCAATAATACATATCGAGAAAAAACATGGATTTTACGGCGGCCATTTTGTAATTGGCCATAATGATCAATTATCCGACGAATCAAGCATTGCCAACCTAAATAATGACTTAAGGGATGTATCTGAACCAAATGGTACCGCTCATAGAGACTTTTGTGCAGAAACGAACCTGTTGTCATAAACTATATGCAGAAAAATGGAAAAAATTGAAAATTTTGAAAAGTTGCATTTTGCGACATATTTACAATATCCAAAATAGCTTTTAGAGGTAGGATGCTAGTGCAAAATTATATTCTTTTTAATTATCTTATCTTATCTCCACAGATATATGACCTGATCAATAGAAAAAAACTAAATACAAAAATATTTCATTTAAACGGCCCAACATTATAATAGAGTGAGAATGACGCGAAAATCAATTTTAGCGAATATTTTCTCTAAAAATCGGGTAGGTGTACAAAAGTGTCAAATTCTCAGCCCGCCCCCATTTCCGGTAATGTCATCAACCAGATTCTGTATCTAGAGACCCCTGAGAACAATTCTAGACATGTGGACAAATGTTGTAACGCCGGTTTAGGTAACTCCTTGAATATAGCTCTTTTTTGGTGTCTGCTGCTGTACTAAAGGATTTTAAAAGTCAAATGCAGAGGGCTTAGGAAACAGTGAATACTCAGCCCTAATACAGATTACCCACCAATTTTTGCAACGGCTGTTAAAAAATACACAAAAAGGTTAAAATTTTAGTTAAAATATAGTTTGTTTTATCAACCTGTTGAATTTGTGAAAATGTGTCGATCCTTTTCCCAATGATGACGTACCTCCCTGCACAGTTCACTGGTAATCGTGTTCACGTGATTTTCTGACGTAGTTATGAGTATCCCATCATTGTTAACATTGTTCACATGCTTTTGAACAGAGAGCTGACTGGTTTGAACGTTAGAGAGGGAGCCCATAACTTTTATTCAAATGGAAAGGGTCAATTTGTTCGACCTCATGGATTGATCATAATAATCCTCCAGCATCTCAAACATGAATTGCTGTAGGGTATTTATGTACCACCTTCACCTACATATAAAAATGGCTGGAAAAAAGTTCTTTTTGTTCAGATGAAGAGCGCCAAAGTTAAAAAATACAGGAAATTATTCCTATGGACTGAGAGAGCTTAGAATAACATCAATTTTAAGAGTGGCTTTACCTCTGACAATACCTTTTTCATAAGAAAATGGCGGAATTTTGTTTTCAGCAAAGGTGCGCTATGGTTGATATAGAAATTGCTACACAATATTTTGTTGTGTTTTAAGGAAGGGTGATAAAATAGAAAAAATCCACATTTTTGTATGTAACTCAAAAACTATTACACTATTAAAGGCCTAGTCAGACAGCACTTGACGGCTTAATCACGGCCAAAAAACGTCAAAAAGTGGTCTTGCGTGAAACAGCCGGTGTTGTTCGCGAAGACGAGCTACAGCCGCGTTGTAGACGTTGCAGGACGTGGGGAAAGATCGGAACGGCGTCGGACGCGGAAGAAAGTTTTGAGCTGCTCGAGACTTTAGAGCGCGGACAAACACGGACGACACACATGGAAGGACGTGCAACACACGTGAAGCACACGTGATAATCCGTGTTCCGGCAGTGATTAAATCTTAGTGAGACGTGGTAAGACGTGGTAAGACGCCAAAGTTGAGCGGTCTGTCACGGTCAAAGCACGGTTATCGGACGTGTATTACGCGTTGGTATCACGGGAAATAGCGTGTGTTTACCTGCTTATCACTGACAAATGCATTTTTCCGCGTACATAGCACTATCTAAGCACGTTTCAAACAAGTTCAAAATACGATTGATCCCTGCATAGTCACATCTGTATCACTTATGTATCACTTCTGATTTGCGGCATATAAAAGACCGTAATTTTCTGAAGACTTCGGCGCTTGCAGTTTAGATGTCAAGGGGTGAACATGAAATGAACGGGGTTTTAGGCCACCTTTTTTGCAGATATAGGCTAACCTAATCTCTGAATAGCCTAATATTAGGTTACCCATGGTTACCCGTGCTTAGGCAGTGCTTCAGCAGTGGAGCAGCCGCCGACGGCCATTCCACGTACAAAGCACGGCCAGGCACAAAATTCACCAATAATTAGCACGTACGACCACGTCCAACAGATTTTATAACTTTTTGGCCGTGAATAAGCCGTCAAGCTGTCTGACCAGGGCTTTACGTCGGTGATTTTTCAGACTGGTAGTATAGTGCCCATAAATTATGTAGTAAAATATTAAACCTAAAAGTATGATTGCTTATTTCAATGAGTGTGTGTGTATGTGGGGGGGGGGGGGGGGGAGGGGCGTAATAATACTTTGTGGCATCAGTTATATATCATAGTGATACTATGTAAAGAAAGGAGTCTGCTGAAAGCCTCAACTTTAATAACTCTTTATTTATAGTTTCATATATCCTTATTTCACGTACTGCATTGAAGTTTGGGGGTCACACTCACTTTTTCTAATCTTAAAGTTCTTGACATGTATAATATTTATAAATATCAGAACCGGATATTTATACTGGAGCACAAAAAAAGGATTCAATTGCCTTCAATCTGTAATGATATGTTCATAAAAAAAACAGTACAATACACAGTCATAATACCAGGCAAGCTAACAATATCCATTATATCAGCTTGTAAAAGTAGATTGTCACAACAAACTATCAGATTTACAGGAACAAAATAGTGATATTTCATGTACTCTAAATTACAAATGAATATTAGTTTTTCATCATATAGACATAATTTAAAACAATATATTGTAGCCAATGGTTTCCCTTATATTATGTAAGATTAAGAAATGTTCTTAGTTAGTACTTAGTATTCTGTTGTTTTTTCACGCGGATGTTTGCTTTGATGTTTTCTGTATTTTTCATTTCAACAATTATAGGAAGTATTTTGAGGGCATCATAATGTATTTTTGATGCCTTATGATGTTTAAACTTCGTTTGTCCTGATAATAAGCGCATTTTGAATTTAACTTGAATTGAATTGAATTGCCTTTCCCCACCTTATTGGTGACAGATCTGGCATGAATGCCTGCTATTACCTCATCAAGTTATTTTGATCTTTCTATGGGATACCAGTCTGGCTACAACATCGATAATCTGCCACCCACAATATTTTGGATTATTTTCATTTGCTCTTTCCACATCATTGCAGCAAACGTTGGCCGCTTGATATAATTACCTGGATATTGTTACATGTAGGAGGAGAGCAAAATAATATGTTCTTCTGATCGGCAAGGGTCTCCTTCCCCTTTCCATCACTGACACACACAAAAGATTTCACCTTGCATCTTCGATATAAAGTGCGTTGTAACCATCCGGTGAGCAAACCATTTATGAAGTGACTGCTGGAACACCAACGTCCTCAGATGTGAAATATCTCAAGGCATTTTTCTCAACCTCCAATGAACCAAACGTTTTCATCTTTCGTTTCTGAAAAAGCACGATGTGAAATCACATCATAAAAGTGCGCGAAGCTCAATCTGGGAATCCAAGATGATTCTCATCGAGAATATAATCAATGTGGAATATATCAAATATATAATCCATAGTCCACGAAGACCCCAATCTTAAGCACGATTCCCATGAACAAAAACATCAACGCGCCATCTTCATTTGATCTTCGTAGGTTACTGTCTGAGACATTCCTACAATTCCTGTCGTGTATTATTCTGAACTCCCTCAATCCATAGGGATACTTTCATGTATTTTTTAACTCCGGCGAGCTTACATTGAACAAGAAACATTTTCCCGCCATTTTCATACCATCTTCCCAGGCTGTCAGAGGTAAAGCTACTCCTAAAATTGCTGCCATTGGACATTCTGGACTCCAGGCGGCCAATGGATCATTTAAAACATATTTGAGCCTTGGCGCAATATCTTTAAATAAATGCCACTATATAATTACATAACAACAATGGTCATTTGGAGGTGAAGGTGATACATAAATCCGACAGCCATTCATTTTTGAGATCCTGAGAGTTAAAACATAGGCGATTGTGCTTTGAACAATATTATTTAGATATAATAGTGAATGTTCTCGGCTTAAAGTATCGCATTCGATTATTGTTAAATAACTTCACAAAATATATGGAGACGATCCCGACGACATTGATTTAGTGTCGTGATAACGTTGTCTGCCCAGTGGACAGGCCATGTCAGACCGTCGTGTTGACACACATCATCACGATGATGAGTTAACCCTTTAAGCCCTCACGATGCATCAAAGCATCATTTTGCATCTCTGAAAAAGGACTTAATTTCCTTGAAATTAGGGGGTTTAGAACGAACATGTTCATGAAACTGTTTGAATAATGACAAAACATTTTTTTTCATTTCCAACCCACTTCAAGTCATCTTCATTCACTACAAGGCGATAATTGCGACAGCAATTCGCGGCTTGTAGTGAATGAAGATGACAATGGTGAGCTCAGGCCTGAAAGGGTCAAAGGGAGCTTCATGTGATGCTTTCATCCTTTATAATCCAATAAAGTTTGCCCCTCTGTCAGCCGTTATTGACTGTATGGTAATGAACAGTGCCGCCTGTTCTGCCATTGCCATAACTGGCAGCTGTGACCCACACCATCTGTCAGCATTGTTTTAGATTTCAGTAATCCATATAATTTTCAAAGAGACACCGTTGCTACTGATACTATGCAGTGCTGTTATATAGACGAAACGATGTTAATTATGTTGTGCGATCAAAAGTGAACCATACAATCTAAACTCAAGGCTAAATTTATTTCCTTCTAACATTTTTTTGGAAATACTAAGCTTTATATCATACTGTTATATATGATTGTATTATATAATTTTAATTCAATAATATATGGTTGACAGGCCCCGTAGAGGTGGCCTCGACCTGCTCCCGTCAAACAAAGTTAGTAACATGTCTTAATTAATATTGATGATATTGTACCGTTTTTATTGCAAGTTTTCAAATAAAAATAATAATTAAAAAAAACGTTGTGTCGACATTACTATGGCAGAGCTCGCAAACGATCACAAATTCACATAAAAAATGATGCAGTGATTTTTCAGTTTAAATCCACGGGGTAATACAAATATTTTGTTGACGTATCAATAACCCATCCGATATGCAGCATACAGGATGTTGTGAATAAATTTATTCAATATAAAAATTGTTTTATCTATCAATATATTTCATCTACCAATAAAAGAGTTATGACCTATAACTTCATATGACATTTACATTTCCTTATTTATTGCATTATGGGTTGTTTTCACTTTTAATTGAGATTTTTATCAGTTTCCACATAACGAAATCAGCTAATCACCGCAGTCATTCAGTATCTATGTATCAGGGAGTAGAATAGCATACTTGGGCTAAAAGTAAAAATAACGACGTATGGTTATTAGAGCTGGTTGACGTTGTTGAGTTGATAATAGCATACCATACAACATTACAACAATCAAAAAGTGTAAAAATGTCTTTGTAAGATAATCTGATAACCTATTGGTTTTATCCCTTAATAGTCCAGGAGCAAGGCCTGAAAACAAATATCGTTCAGCCGGCACTACATGTAAGATCTGACTTGACAGAATGGTAGAATATGAGAAATGAAAGATAATTTATATTGCCTCAAAATGCTTTATATTCCCAAGAATGCACAATGTGTGAGAGAAAAAGTATAACCGAAGTAAATTTACCGGGACCGTGCTCAATTTGTGTACATTGTTGGTGATTATTCAGCTTTTCTGTATCTAGACATTTCACTAAATCACTTTTAGGACATAACACACATAGTTACCCACACCAACTTTTTGTTGAGGCTTGATATGTCCAAAACATGAGACGAGATGTTGACAGTTCTTTTTATTTATAATTGCAGCCTTTTATGAAGATGTGTGTATTTATCCTGGGCTGAAATCTGAAACATTGAGCTTTGCTCGGCATTTTTGTGTATACTTTTTTATTCACTGGTTTTTAAATAATTTGGGTGTGCTGGATTCGAATTGTATAACACTCTATATTTGTTGACCTTCAACTTCACCTTATCCGACAGATTCGAATTTAGCAAACCCAAATTACTGTAGATCTGGTGATTTTCTCGTGTTTTAATTTTCGCGAATTTGTGATTTTGAAACTTCTCGCGAGCTCTAGTTTTCGCGAATTTTCAATTTTGAAAAAGAAATCAATCGTAATTAGATCTAGCAGATAGTTATTGAGCTGTGAAATGTCACATTTTCATGGCACTGGCTCAGCGGTGAAATCAACGACTCCTCTGATCCATCGTTATCACAAGTAGGCGTAATCCACTGTCACCACACCCTCTTATGTAATACCAATTACGGCAATCACAAGGCACACAGCATGCACAGTGGTCGACCTCAGGTCACGACACGTGCCTATTTTCTCAACACACGGGTCCTTGCGCAAATGTTGGTTTAATGTTGGATCAAAGCTGGAAAAACCAGGCCAACGTTTAATCAGCGCTGGAGTTAGTTTGGACTGGTGACAATAGACAGCGGTATTGTTATACAAACACATTACTGGTAATTAGCAAAACGGTTCCAATCATCGTCATCAATAGCAGGCGGGTACCGACTTGTATAGCACTCAAATCGATCACCATATTGTACATCATGATCAATAAATATGCACATTGATGATTATACTCTATTCCAGCGTTATTTTTATTCACGCTCACACACTATCCGTTAAGATATACATTGTTGTTGAGTCTTCATAGAGGCTGTAGTTAAAGCTCACTGTGGCATTTGTAATTTTCGATGATAGGTAGCGCTGTTATAATAATAATTTTCGCGAAATTTTTGAATTCGCGAATTTGTCCTCCGCGCGAAATTCACGAAAATTAAAACCTCGCGAATATTACCAGATCCACAGTATATAAAAACAAGATATAAATCTATATACCACTCAGTGTTAAGCGTTATTATGCATATCTGGGTTCAAAAAACATAGGCCACATAGAGATACGGCCAATAACTATGTTTTACTAATTCGTCTAGTTTGCTTTGTTGATTTTGATTATTTTCATAAAAATTATATAAAAATTACGTTCCAACGTATGTGACGAGATTTCTGCTTATTTCACATGCAACATGCAATATATCATCACAACGGCAATGGAAATATCTTTTATATGGTATCTATTACATGATTGTGTAGATTGGTAAACTAGAACATTTCAAGATTTGGAAATACAAGCCTCAAAGTAAAGCTGGTGTTGGTGAGATATATGTGTGTGTTGGGGGGGGGGGGGGGTGTACACGTAGGGTAGTAGGGTGGTAGTAGCATATGACCTATTTCCTCCTGCTGCTAACACTTACCAAAGCTGTGTGGTGTTTCAAACATGTCGATTGCATAGGTTCATCGCTTTATAACCTATGTAAATTGGCAAAGCTTTAGATCAAATCAGATCAAGCGAGTAATGTTCAGTATTAAGTGAGTTGGAAAAAATGTCTCAATGACCACTAGAGTATATCACTAATCACCAGGACCGTATGCAGCATGAAATGAGCACAGTCCCATTGAATCGAATCTTACTTTTCACCCAAAACATTGTACATTTTGGTAATATAATGCATTTTCAAACAATCAGCCAATACACGCAGTATAATTTCTGTTTCATTTTTTGTAAAGATTTAAGAGCATGACGTATTTACTACTAAGATGTGAGTTGTGGGAATTCGGTAATTATTCTCACATTACATAATCTTGCCTAAGACCAGACGGACCCAACATTGCAGTGTATTGATACAAACATTTTTAGAATTGGTCTATTAACATGATTAATTGCATTATGGCTATTTTCCAAACTTGACCTCCACTTTGACAGAAATAGCGAAACACTATCATAGTGTTTCGCTACAGGAATTAATTTTCAAAATCAGGAATTCAGCGGTGGAGATGCAGTTGCATCCAGTTCAGCGTCAAAAGGGTGTTTATCCCGGGTGTTTCCTAATTGTGACACGTAAGGGGCGTGGACATCGATGCAGGGCTGATTTCAGAACACGTCCTGTGGTCGATATTATCAATGGGTGCATGATATTAGCTTTTCTGAAAATACATGAGAAAGGATAAGATTTTTTTTTGTAGGCCCCATCATACATGTACATTACATAATTATATCACCACCTTGATATTTAGGGTCGTATATTCCATTTTGCTGGTCAATGTGTCAATGTTAAAGCTGGTCCACCGTTACGTCTTCGACGCTAGGCCAACATGAAACGAACATTGGGCCACGTTTGCTGGGATGTGTCTACTATATGGGGATAATATTATATTAGAAGACCTACTTCTCATATTGATTGATTTACTGCAAATATTGATTTTAGCCATTTTAGAGATAGGGGGCTCACGATCTACATGATAATCATGATACCTGATAACGTTGATTTTCACCAGAATATTGATCAGATGTCACTGAACAGATATGACTACATGTAACATAATTATATCATTATTCGTGAATGTCTATCATTATGTGTCAGTGTTAAATATAGACTACCACATAATCTATCTTTTTTATAATTTTTTCACCGGCGCGGAAAATAGTGTTTCTATATTAGTTAGGTATGGTGATGGAACTTCTTTATTGTTTGTATTTCATTACCATGATTAATAAAAAATTATGTAAAATGTGAAATATGCTTGGATGCCAACATTGGCACTCGGATTAATCAATCTAGATTAATATTTTTTATCAATCGCTTTTGTTACCTGTCTAACTAATCATGCCAGAGACATTATGTTAAATATAAAAAAATCATAAATGACATTAAAGAAACAAATGAAAAAGCACTGTCAAAGTACAGTAATCGCAATCGTAAAGGTGAATGTGCAGGTTTATAGTCTGATATCAAATATTTCATCCGACTTTCACATATTCACTGTTCATTTGTGTGCCATCTCAACTCCACGGAGAGCATGCAGTCCTGCAGCCATTTCGGCGTATTGAAGTTATCATACACATTGCCATCTCTGTCCTACCAGGTCATTTTCACCTGAGTCAAGTGAATCATTTGAGGGTTAAGTGCCATGCCCAAGGACACAACATCGAAACAATGTCCCAATATTCAGAGGGGAGAAACATGATATTTCTCTGAAAATCTTGGACCAAAGAGGGATTCGAAACAGGCACGGCAGGCAGATGCATTAATCATAATCGGATTCGTAATCACCAATGTAATCGACCACAACCCTGATGTCACGCGCAACTTCAAATCTGACTATACAATTTAATTGTTTGTGAAAGGTCCGTTTTGCAAACAAAGTGGATCACTGTTCAGGACAATATGGGCCGCTGGCTCCTTATCTACCAATTGAAGAAAATAATCATATTGAATGTTATATCAATTAACATGATGTAGGAGCAATAAAACATGATTAAGGGCTTGTATTGGTAGATGTATTGTCATTAGTATGTCAACACAATGATGGCAAAAATTATTATTATTATCATTGTCCTTCAAAGAGGGACACCTGGTGATTACGTCAGACATCGAAGTTATTATTTTGTTTCAGCTCAGCATATATCTAGGATATTATGTATAAAAGTGGCCCAAAGGGCCATTCACTTAATCATAATTTTTTTTTCATTTATTCCTTAATATATTCATACGTTGTTTTGCTCATTACTAAATTATTGATCGAGTAAAAATTTTAGAGATAATAAAATGAAAACATATTTGTAAAAAAAAAGCACTAGGTATCCCTCTATCCAGACGATGCCGCTGAAACTGAAAGTCTGAGCCACAATTTTCACTCTGAAATTTGTTTTTGGATGGAAATATGTGTATAATATTATTCACTCGTAGGCCTATATAGCTCTATACATTTTCGCCCACGGTTTATAAATCGTGGGATTGGATTATAAAGTGTGGGAACGAATTAGTATGACTTCGGCATGCCTAAGTCATCATTATTCACACATGGTTATCGTTATAAATAAATGTTATATATATGAGTGTTATTATATATATATCACCAGAAATGCATAAGATATTTTTACTTATATCACCTACATGTAATGTATCATTTATATTATCAGTTATGTATCAGTTATATATATATAACACATAACATAGTCTTTTGATAGACAATAGACAATAGTTTATTAAAATTGTGCCATTATTGACTTGGAAATAATTTTAAATACCGTATGTAGGCCTAGAAAGTGTGGCGCAAACATACAACAGTATGTAAAGTATAAGGCAATATTATGATAAATAAAAAATTGTATAATTGTAGTTGTAATCTTCGCGTGACAGCAACGAGTATTAAACATTAGTACTGCTCAAATTGCTGCAGACCCATATTATATTTTGAATATGACGCTGACACGTAAGGGAAGGTCAATGTATGTGTAACATATTTTGGCAGCACCATGCAGGCACATCAGTTTTGCACAAAGCTGCAAACCAATGTGCTAAACATGATGCTGTCATAAATAAACGTGAAAAAGGAGAAAAAATATAATACGGAGCGTATTTTAGGTCAAGAGAAGAGATTTAAAGAAATACCTTAGAACTTAAATATGAAGATTATTACAATTATATTTAAAGTCAGCTATCAGATATTTAGCTAGTTCATTAGAAGTGTTACATGAGTTATCTGACATGACATTTTTTTTTAATTTTTATATTATTTAGAGGAATTTGGCAGGAGGGTGGTAATAATGTTTACCGTATATCAAGAAGGGAATCACATTCGAGTACAAAGTGGAATTTATCATAAATGTTATCAGAATTACAAAAAAAAATTCACGGTCTTCTGTTCTGTATTGATCCAATAGTATCTTTAAATTTATATAAATACATTTTATTCACGTAAAACATACAGCTACAAAGCAACACGATGCCACCTGAAATAAAAAAAGAATACATTGAATGATGGCGATACAACACAAACTATACATAATTATCACAAGGTGATCAACATGATGAGCGGACAGCTTAGGCCAGACACCGACCCATGCTGATTCAAAACTGGGCAATGATCGAGCGAGGTGGACCAGCATTAATTGGGAGTCTGTATTTCAATTGAGAGTCTGGGGTCTGATGTTCTAAATCGGCAATGTAATTTTCGGTCCATAGGTGACATATAACATACATATTTTTCGAGTTAAAATCTCGTTATTAAAATAATGTAAGAACAGTATTTATTTGAAGGATTAAGATATGCTGAATATACTGATATTTTAGTCTATGTTTGATCAGATTCCGAAATGTAATAATATTGGCTACTTCTTGCAAAGTCCAAAATGTAGTAAGATCCAGCATTCAGCTAAAATAGTTTAAACCTATTGGATATGTTAATTAGTGAATAACGTGGAGCACGGTAAAAAGGTGGGGCATACAAGAAACGACTAGTCTTCCAAAAATAACTGGATAACAACAGCAACAAGGCACTGGTGACGAAGAAATGTATCCAATGCTCATACTCATCCAAGTACAGTCGCCACATTTCAATTATACATAGCGACAATATTCAAGTGTGACCACTGTGACAAATCGTTCATTGGAATATATTATTTTAAGCTGCATCTCCTGAGTGACCACGATGGGAAGAAGATAATCTTCTAGTGTTCTTTAGAATGTGACACTGGCCGACGATATAATTATGATAAGAAGTTTAATTTTTCGTGTCGATATTGTCAAAAATGTCTTATAGAGAAGGCCCATTTTCATGGACCCATATATATAGTGAACCTCACAAGTGTGAAAAGACGTTCGCCAAAAACCTCCGTAGCAGAGACATGCTGCTAGTTGCGCTAGAAACGATAAACGTGTCTGGGAGTTATATGTTTAGCTCGTCATCTTCCTTGGTGATCATATATAGTTAGTATGGCAGGAGAAAATGGTACACGAGCATAGGGTGGAATAACTTTTGTAACTTACATGTTTAAAACCCTTATTGTGTCCAGAATACATATTTTGATGTTAACAGCTCGAAATTTAGCCCCATGGGTGTTTTTGACCGCTTATATGGGGGTATCCCCGAACCAGTCTAAAATTAAGGGGTAGGGTTACGCAAACGTCTGTCGTTGATGTTCTGATTAACCGATCTGCACTCGATTTATTTGTAGTAATTTAGTGGGCCAGAAATAAACTGACGAGTAAATTTGAATGAAAAAAATCTAAAATGGCCGCGACATTCACCTTCATATGAGCACAAAAAATGGCTATCAAAATGTAAATTAAACAGATTTTTGTATTTGTGGTTCGAGTTTGCTAAACTTCAATGGTTTTTGTATAACTTAGTAGCTGAAACACACATTTCTGATGTTTATTGTTCATCGTCTACACACATTTCTGATGTTTATTGTTCATCGTCTGACCTATATTTGATCGAAAAACCCAAGATGGACGTCATTTTACATATTTATAATTAAATTAATGACGTCATTCTCAATACTAATATAAGCACATCAAATCAGGTTAGAGTATACTGTGCCTAAGCGCGTTTCGAATACCTTGTGTTGCCGGTAACCATTCTGAATTTGAAGGTCAAATAAAGGTCATTTTATCTGAAAACATGACAGATAAATTTATCAACTCCAAATCAAGCAAAAATCGAAAATCAAAAATATAGAAAACGTGTGTTTTGGTGGCCATTTTTTGTTCTGATTATTATGCTTATTTCAGCACACCCAAATTATCTAAAAAACTAGCGGAAAAATATCTGCACCCAAATGTCGAGCAAAGTTCAATGTTTGATATTTCAGCCCAGGTTAAATACACAATTTTTTAAAAAAGGCTGCAATATTCCCTAATTTCAAAATATATATGCCATGTACAAATCTAAACACTCAAATCTAACACTCAGTTTAAGTAGATGCACATCTGGGTTTAGAAAACAGAGGTCAAATATAGATATGGCCAATAATTATATTTTATTTAATCGTTTCCACTGGCCATAATGACTAGCTTGTTTTGTTGTCGATTTTGATTATTTTGTAATAAAAAAAATGTTTCAACGTATTTGTAAAGATCTGTACTCCTCTGCACCATGCAATATTATTTGAACGGAAATTTAATTAGCTTTTACATGGGATATTGCTTGTGTAAATTGATAAACTAGAACAGCAACGATCGATACATTCGTGTAACCCTACCCCCTGATTTTAGACAGTCTCAGGGGTACTCCTATAATATTATAAGCGGTCAAAACACCCATGGGACTAAATTTAGAGCTGTTAACATCAACATATGTCTTCTAAACATCATAAGGGTTTTAAAAATGTAGGTTATAAAAGCTAATCCACCCATGCTCTCCTGTCATAGGCCTACTAATACAGGATATAGAATCACGGCCACAAACAAAAATGGAGGTCAGCTCATGTTGTTTTGTAGTAATTCAAATCTTTTTCAAGTGTATATGTGGATCCTTAGTCACAATTGATTAATTTCAGTTCTTGTCATTTTAAAATTGTTTAAAAAATTATCCAGTAATAAATTATTATATCTTTTTATCATTATTGATTGTTTAGACATTATTGACTATTTTCAATGCGGTTATATATGTAACAGTTAGGATCACTCTATGACAACATCAATAATAATTAAATAAATCGCTTCACACTGCCCTTTTCCAAACTGCTCTAAATTGTGATACTATTAGAAATCATATTGATACTGGGAATACACCATTCGCTGTCTACCTGGATTGGGCGAAAAAGTTCGATACATCCAATATATTATTAATAATATCATTGGACAAACTATTTTTTCGGTTCAGATCTTCCTCTATAAATAAATCCACTGTGGTTCCACAAGGGTCAACATCAGGGCCCTTGTTGTTTATCATCTACATGATTAATCTCCTAAACGCAAGTCGTTTATTCAAATGACGTTTATTCATCTACGCTGATGACACAACCCTTATCTCAAATTTAAATATTTTTTATGCTTAATATGATTCTGAACTAATTAATATTAATATAATAAATGATGAATTAGAAACAAATAAGTTACTGATTATTAATTAACAAGCTGTCCCTAAATAAGTTAAAATCAAAGTTCATGCTTTCTTATCAGAAACTTAAAAATAAAAAATAAACAATACATTAATCGAATGTGTGGATTAATTTAATTACCTGTTCACATGTTGCAATTCTCCCATTCTTCCAATTTTTATTTATTGTACATTAGCATAGGGGATGATTCAAAGCGGATTTCAAAACTTCAAATGAAAGCAATTCGAATTATTGATCAAGGTATTTTTTTGCACACACTGATCCTGCCTTTAAAATAAGTGATATACATCTTCATCAAAAACTAAAATGTAATTTTAAATTATTTAACAACATTCTTCCAGATCATTGTTATGAATTTAGTTTTGCTCTAATGCATGATTATAACACAAGGGGGGATGTCCATTTAAAACACGGATTTGCTCGTGATTTTATCAGAAACCAATTGCCACATTTATTAAATACCACACATTTATCAATAACGGAAAAAGGTACTCACTCATATAGTTGAACAAGTCTTGGACAATATACTAAACGCCATCTAATAGAAAAATATTCTGACAGTGGTCTAATTTATAATATTGTTATGTTTGAAATCTGGCAACAGCTACCTAATTCATGAAATATATAATTTTTTACCATTCAACCGCCACGTTATTTAATTGTAATTTGTGGCGGTGTCTCGCTGACGCGACTCACAGGTTCAACTGGGTGAAGAGTATTGGGATTTAATAAATTGAGGTTTTTTTAATCTTGCTGATTCATGTCATATTTTATCTTTAACATGTATAAATGCGGATTTGTTTGGTTAAAATATTATCTTATATGTATCTTATATTTATCCAACCTTTTAAAATTTGTTTTGACAAGCGGCATTACATTCTGTATAATAATTTTGTATTGTGATAATTATTTCATAGTAAATTATATATATTTTTTTTCTAATATGGTAGCTTACATGCCAGCGACTCTTCGAGTCTAAATGGGCATCATCCTGACATGATATTAAATTTGCATTATTTCACAGTGTTTTTTTCTCCTATGTGGTGTGTGTGCTAAGGAAAGAATATCGGCCGCAGTGGGATTCGAGCCCATTAGTCGCTCCGTGCTCTGAGATGACCACGCAAATAAAATGAAATGAATCGGGCTTTAGGCCACCTTTGTGCACAAATAGGCTAAACTGGGCCAGGAGAACCTCCTGAGAATGGTGAGATGATTGAGATGACACTGTCCTCCAGACACAGGATTCGAAATTCGAACCCTGGCGGTCTGAGGCCGAGCACGCTACCTCTCGGTCACGGAGGCTCCCCACAATACTAACTTTCACACGTGGATGGGGAAGAAACATTTTTATTTCTTTCAAACAGCCGAGACCGGGCCGGGAACCGAACCCCGAACTCTGGCGTGAAAGGCAGCGGTGCTAGCCACTACCCTAGGGCCCCCGCCCGAGATGACCACGCAACTAATGAGCTAAATGTAGATATACTGCATGTTATATATTTTTTTTATTGTAACTTAGCAATAGAAATAGCGACCTTTTTCATCCCGAAAACCAAAAAGTACTGTCATCACTAAACATCTGGAAAGCTATCACAATGAAACCGTGACCTAGTGGCAAAGAGACCGTGACATTCAATTAATGTCTGATCTATAGCGTTATAGCATTTGAAATGTTCTGAACATATTTTTTCTTTAAAGCAGCATTGGATGTAGAATGGTAGGGATTTTATTAAGGCATAGTTATTGATAAATACTGAAACTAAACTAACTGTGACATCAGATAGATATTTATTGACGGCGGGAAGTCTGACTAGACTTATGCGTCATTAAAATCAACAGTACATTTCATGATACAGTGCATAATATGCTAAAATATAAAGTGCTGTAAATATATGTACAAGAATTAAATGATTTAAAATAATTAAAAGAAATATACATGTTAATATTATATACATGATAGATATATGTCTCCCGCACCAATGACATCACACATGTAAACCTCGATCGAGATAGTCACTAAATATTTTGGCCGTGACAGATCGAGTCACCCACATTGAGGATTTGCAATTAATAGCAGAAATACATAATCCGGGTACATAATACAGTGTATTATGTATTTCTGCTGACAGGGAATTTTACAATGGACAAAATAGTAACTTCGGTGTCTGAAGTAATCACCAGGTGTCCCTCTAGCCCAATGATGTAGCTGAAACTGAATGTTTGAGCCGTAGCTTCCACCCTCAAAAACCTGTAAATTTATTCTTTGAAATACAATATCTATCTTTGACCGTACATTTTCCGGCCAATAATGATGTTCTTATTAGCAGCAATATTTCACATACATTTCCAGATCATCAGCTCGCGTTCCATTACATTTATTGTATCTCTTGTATGCATATTGTGGACAACAGTGCAGCGATTTCTTTTCCCGGATGCTATATTAATCTTCGGGTGAAATGAATACCGCCTTACACGACCCACACGAATTGCTACGGCTATAGTGTGTCCTAAATTCAAAATTTATCCCGACGAACGATGAGGGCGTGGGCCCTAGGGTAGTGGTTAGCACCGCTGCCTTTCACGCCAGAGTTCGGGGTTCGGTTCCAGGTCTAGGCGGTTTGAAAGAAACAAAAAAATGCATCTTCCCCATCCACGTCATCTGCACCAGTCCAGTCTTAATACACGCAGAGCAGGGATTGCGTGCCGCAAATCACATGGCAAAGTGAAGATGCATCCACGTGTGAAAGTCAGTATTGAGGTGAGCCTTCGTGACCCCGAGGTAGCGTGCTCGGCCTCAGACCGCCAGGGCTCGATTTTCAAATTCTGTGTCTAGAGGACAGTGTCATCTCAAAAATCTCACCATCCTCAGGAGGTTCTCTTGGCCCAGTTTAGCCTATATGTGCACAAAGGTGGCATAAAGCCCGATTCATTTCATTTCATTTCCGACAAACGATGAACACGAAATCACAGATAGATAGATATTTATTGACAGATAGATAGATAATGATTATTATTTGTTCACTTCTATTAAACCATAGCCTGGAATCTCCGAAACAGATGGGCCTGAATTATAATTCCGGTAAACTGCCTCACCCTTCAACCTTATCAAGCCTGAATTTACCATTGTCATCTTCATCCACTACAAGCCGCGAATTGCTGTCGCAATTCTCGACTTGTATAGTCCAGTCAATGTACGGTCAAAAATGACCCAACCTAGAACAAATTGCAACATAATTATTTTTTATGGAAAAGTATTCAGAAAACATTCAGGGATTCCAGAAAAAAAGTCTACAAAAAATATAAGTGGGGGAACATTCTCAAAACACCCTTTGATGTCGACCTCCCATTTAACACATGTTGATTAAGGGAAGAATGTTTTGCCGAGCTTTAAAATGATTTTATATCTATATTTATCAAATTGTCTATTTATCTAATGCAAGCCCATATCACTTTATAAGTCTATATCGCCATGTCCAATATCTGAATCACGTTACTGAGAGCGTTCAGTCAATTAACACATTGAACACTAGAAGCCAGCTGTCCACTAAGGTTCAATAAAAATATGAAAAGACCCACCACAAATTGCATCAGTCATTTTTTCACCAATCAGCTCAGAATCATCAATAGAAAATCTGCTAAATCAAATCGGTTGAAAGATACCTAATTTACATAAATCCAAGATGGCCGCCACTCCATTTGCAGAACACAATTTTATATATACTATTTTGCATCAAATATAGGTAGCAGCAAGTGTAATCCTATTGTTGATGGGTTTTGATTTTTTATTATTTTTATATTCAAGGTCAAAAGGTCAATTTGAAGGTCAAATTTATGCGCAAATGTGTAATTTAATTTTGGCTGGAGAATATTTGTCTGGTATTAGTGTGGTGATTCAAAGTCATCCGCAAGGTCAAAAGGTCAATTTCAAGGTAACAAAATGCGAAAATGTGATTCAAAAAGAAAATACTGGCCATGATAGAACGTAATCGATATCAAATGTTACTTACATAAAATAAAAATAGTGAACAATGCAGAACCATACAGTACATACACTGACACCACCAGACAGAAAGTAAAAATAAACAGGAGCAAAATATATTTTTAAATCTAAGTAAGCAGCACCACGGCCAGTAATACATACTTCTATCCGAGAACATAATATTATGTATTCTGTTACTTGACTTGATTGATTTATGGGACATTTGGCATGACTATGTGTTTTCACCTAAGCCCTGAAAATGTTTATTTCACAGGTGCACACCAAACATGACAGTATAATGACGATGGTCAATGCGTGGTAGTAGAAGTAAGAAGTGGCGAATTTAAAACGATAAAATGCAATAAAATTAATGGGGTTTTAGGCCAGCTTTGTGCACATATAGGCTAAACTGCCCCAGGAGAACCACATAATAACGTTAAAAATTGTCATAAACTGCTAAGACATGAATACATTTGAAAGAACAGTGTTTGGCCATGGCACGCCCAGTTATGTCCCGCTGACTACAAAATGACTGGCGGCGACTATACTGACATCTCTTTTCTAGAGACAGTGATTCCATGATGTGTTCTTGATTAAAAAAGAGAAGCACATAAATTGACACAACTTGGTTTCAAAGGCACAACATCTTTCATAACCGGTCGAAAAACAACATTGTGGGGAGCATCCATTCCGAAAAAATAACGTTTCTAGAGGGCAATGTTAGCAACTTAGCTGATTCTCATCCAACATCCCCCTCCGTATAATAGGCTGGCACCAGTTGAATAATTGTGTTTGTTATAAATCTAATAAGCACACTTTACGTTTATTCTGCTCTACCGGAGTGATGTACTTGTTAAACGTTTAGTGTATATTCATCATTGTGTCATACAGAGTGCTCTTATGACATGCATCCTATTGGTATTTCAATAGGGATTGTCAAATTCTATTGTACTATCAACTTATTAAGCCTCACGTTGTCAAATTCAAATACACTAAATACTGGCTGAGAACAGGAACTCCAAGCACTTTCAATTTGTTATCGGAGGTACAACGTATTATACTTGTAATTAGTATATGCTTTTGCTAAAAAATCACAGAAATGCATTCTCCATTCAAAATAAAAAAAGTTTTTTTGGTATTATGTATAAATATGTATAATATTATATTTTGTTATATTTAATATGTTTAACTTGACCTTTTGACACTGAAGATGACTTTGAATCATCAAAATAGTATCAGATTTTTTTTCCAGTTAAACTCACACCAACAAGAGGTATTCGCCTTGTTACAATTTAGATTTGTTAAAAATTATTTCTTTGCCTAGGCCCACCTGACCTTGAAATTAACATTTACCCTAAATATGACCTTGAATAATAACATTTTGCTAAAAATGGGATTATCCTGTCAAAAACACCCAAAAACGAAGTATTACATTTGTTCTCATTTATATTTGTTAAAGCAGCCCCTTGGGATGACATCAATTTTCGTTTTTACTTCCGCACTGAAGTAGTGTATCCCACGGATCATGTTTTTATTTTTTTCAGAATTTTTATATTTTTACAAATATTTTTAATCAACATTTCTATGAAACCAGAAGAAACCCAAACAAACTATTTGTATACCTGATGGACGATTGAATGTTTTCACAGCATTGGGCCACATGCTGATGGCATCGGCCCAGCGTTGGGTAGACAATCAGTGCTGCAGGTGTGTCCTCCCGTGTCCTGACTATGAGACACCAATTATCCCCCAATTAGCGGCGACTGCTCTGATCTTACCGTCTGATACGTGCGAATATGTGATGAAAAGTGCTTAATATTGCTGACTTGTTTTGTTTACATGGCAATATACGACATGGAAATACAACTATTTCGCTCTTTTTCGGTGCTTTAAAAATGTTTTTTGACTTTTTCGTATTTTTAGCTAAGATCAGTAGGCTATATAGCTTCATATAAATTAAATTGTCAAAATTGACAACATTAAAAATGTCTCATCCCAAGGGGTCCCTTTAAAAATAATATTTTTTATTTTTCGTTTTAAAATGGACCTTTTGACCTCACATATGACCTTAAACCACCAAATCACATAAATAGATTATCCAGGCAAAATTAAATTTTAAAAGATGCATTACACTTGTTTTTAATTCTATTTGGTAAAAATCACATATCTACATTTTATATCTTAAAATTCACCTTTTAACCCTTAAGATGATTCGAAATTACCATAATCTTCCCGGAAAATTATTTTTCCGTCACACACACACTAAAAAGTCAAACATAAAAATTATGTTCAACAAATGGAGGCAGCCATCTTGGATTTATGGTAAGTTGGTGTCTTTCCACCAATCGGATTTTAGAGGATTTTTAATATGTTTTTCTTTTGTTGATTCTGAACTGTTCGGTTCTTTATATATTGATCAATCTGTAAATTTTTATGGATTTGGTATTTTTTATAATTATAATATTTATTTTTTTATAAAAAATCAGTTTTGGCTTTTAAAAATATGTTCCCCCCCATTATATTTTTGTATTATGTTATTATTAAAGCAGTTCCGATAAAATGTTCGTTCTAAACCCCCTAGGTGCAGGAGATTAGGTCATTCTTGAGAGATGCAAAATGTTATGCCTTGATGCATAGTGAGGCTTTAAAGGGGTAAACTAAATAGTTCTGAGGATAGGATATTTTAAACATGTTAAACTGAGGATGGAGCTTCCTAAGCATAGCTATAAGACATTCGGAATGACATCGGTCTATTGAATCTATACAAACGGCGGGAACACTCATGAGTGACTGACCATACTGCTAGTAGATACAGAATGTTCCAGAAAACCAATTCACTGCCATTCTCTGATATTGATAATATAGGTGTCAATATAACAGTATTGGGAAAATACATTTGTAGTGCGGCACAAGTATAAATTTTATGCATCCGCTATTCTTAATTGTGTAGTACTGGGATATATTTAATTGTCTTCACAAACAAGAACTATAGCGCAATCAGTTTTATATTCATACATATGGTAGATCAATCGCTGAAGAACCAGGTCTACGAAACACTTAACCCTGTTAGCGAGATCGGGGTTAAAAAATGTGTATTGCACGGGAAAAGATTGGTTTATAACAAAAACACTATGTACTTATTTTGTAGCACGATATAAAAACAACCAGGTAAAGCTATTCAATATGTATAATATTTTACGTTGCATTTTTCAATATTCAGACCTAGCGCCATTCCATAGTCACTACTTCCTGGATTTACATTTTCCGTGGTTATTCGCGGACAGTGGTGGTTTTTATCCTGAAGGTGAGTCATTATTATTATTTAGTATACTCGTTTTAAGTTAGTATTTGTCATATGTTAACTGAACTATAACGCCAATCAGTTTCATCGCATTTCCCAGGATGGTCTGGAATATGAAACTGTGGCTGATGTAAATGTCAAACGTTGATTATTGAACGATTCTTTTTAGCGTTACACATCGTCATCAGTGGTCACTATGCAAACACTCACCATTGAGCAATATGCGAAGTGAGTAATGAATTATAAAAACTTAGTGAGGTTGATAAAAGTCGGAATATAAACACTATTGCGTTCACCAACGTCATCAATAAACGAATTTGATGTAAACATAGAACTACAACGAAATAATCATATTAATGTAATTAAATAGAAATAACAATCCAGTAGACATAGCAGTTCGCTTTATCATGTACATGTTCGCTTTTTCATGTGCATTATATCACAATCATGTATTTGCCTGAGCCAAAATCATTTCAACATGTTCAGTGGAGACAACTTCATTGTACCTGACATAGAAAAAACTGTCGAGTTTAAGCTCTAGTATTGTAGTTTCTCAATTGTGGATGTGTTTTTTCCAGTTAGTATAATGCCATATTATATTTATATATATGTTTATATATATTATATACAAATATCTAAGAAGCAAAGGTTAGAAAACTTCGGTTCTTCAACTTGATAAAGAAATGGGCGTGCTAAGAGGTTTTTGGGTTGCCCGGAACCCCCCTCCAAGGATAGGAAAAAAAATATTTCAGTTGGTATTACCTCGCCTCATCACCAAGAACAATGCGTCTCCCTCCCAATATGTCTTGAAACCTGGTTTTATCAATATTATAGCAAGGAAACTATTGAATATATAGGCCAGCGATTATGCTCTCAGACAATAATTTGTTGATATCATCAGATCATATCACTTGAATCTGGTGAGAATGGCATGTGTATCATCTTCACACAGACGCTGGCTGAATTTGATTTCTACACACAAATGCACAGCCAGTAGGCTAACCAATATAGTCAAATAAAGTTGTGGATAGCAGTATAATAATAATAATAATAATAATAACTTTATTTACTGAGGGTGGACCCAATGAGCTATATAGCTCATCTGCCTTGGGGCCCTCAAGGCTAACAATATAAGAGTACAATATGGAACATAATATAACATATAATATATATATAGTACATATTTATATTCTGATATACTCGACATGAATAATGCATGTATACAAAAAAAAAACATACACAGTCAGAGATAAATGAAACAAATACATACATTTTATACAAACATGTTAATAAATAGCACATTACTATCCATAGATAAGTAATATTTACACACATGAATCTGACAATAGATATGATTTCTTAAATTGTGATAGGGTAGAAGCTTTACGGCTATTGGTACTTAATGAATTCCATACTTTTGGTCCTAAAAAACGTAAACTCTTTATGTGCGTTCTGGGAATGAATAACTTTTTATTACTAACAGATCTCAAACTGAATGGTGCGGTTTCACTGGATCTGGTGAACATATCGGCCATGTAACTGGGTGTCATATTGTTGAGGGCTTTATATACTAATGTGGCTTGACGAAATTGAACATTTTTATCGATTGGTAGCCATTCAAGAATTTTGAATAGTTCTATGGATGGGACGGTATAATCTACATCAAGAATTAAACGAGCCGCCATTTTCTGTAATTTTATCAGGGTGTGGATATCTTTTTTAAATGCAGTTCCCCACACTGAACAACAGTAATCAAAGTGGGGTTTAACAAAGTAATTATAAAATGTTAGACGTCCGGAAAGCGGAACAAATCTTTTTATTTTTCGCAATATTGACAATTTATAAAGAACAGTCTTTCTAACCTTTCTAACCTGAGGAGTCCACGAAAGATTTTCATCAATAACACAGCCTAATAATTTTTCTTCAGTGACCTGCGTTATCTTACTTTTTCCAAGATATACATTTAATTTATATTTGTTAACGTCAAAATATTGGAGTCTCTTGCTTGTGCCTATTACCATAATTTTTGTTTTGTCAGAACTAGGTACCATGCGGTTAATACTACACCACCGCATTAGACTGTCAGAGCTTTCTTGTAGAGATTTCTCCACGTTTTTTATATCTTTAGAAGCCGTGGATTTGGTGGCATCATCAGCGAAGAGTGATACTAGATCTAGTCCATCCTCGAGAGGTAGATCATTGATAAATAAAAGAAATAACAATGGTCCCAAGATAGAGCCCTGGGGTACACCATACTTAATTTCTAGTGGTTGTGATACTTTGTGATTAATCTTTACACATTGTTGTCTATTGGATAAATAAGACGTGAACCAGCTCATAGAATCCTGACTAAAGTTATACAATTTTAGTTTTTTCAACAAAATATCATGGTCAACCATATCGAAAGCCTTGCAAAAGTCAATGAACAGTACACCTACAATTTTCTTGTTATATATGGAAGATAGCCATTCATCAACAAGTAGATGAAGAGCAGTCTCACACGAGTGTTTTGATCTGAATCCGGACTGCCGAGAAATTAACAGGTCATGACAAACAAGAAATTCATAGAGACAGTTAAACACATGTCTCTCCAATAGTTTAGAAAGAATAGGTAAAATAGATATTGGTCTGTAATTTCCGGGATTATCTGTGGAACCTTTCTTGAAAAGTGGTGTAACAACTGCCGTTTTCCAATCATTAGGAAATTGATTTTTAGTAATGCTAAGATTACAAATTTCAGTGATTATATGTGTGATGTAAGGAGCGCTTAACTTTAACATATGTGCACTGATGCCATCTACTCCTGCTGATTTCTTAACATCTAATGTCGACAAAAACTTGAAGACAGCCTGTTTGGTGATAAGGCTGTCTAAAGTTCTAAAGCGTGTAATCATGATATATTCTCGTCTTAAATATTACGGGCTGATATTGTACTTCATGTCACACTCGTTAAACCTGTTTCGGTCTGTAGAATAATGAGCGTGTTTTTTCATCGGACTCTTATGTGTCCACCCTGAGGGACAATTGCCCTTTTGACGTTCCATCATACAAGGGAAATATCTATGAAACATGATGAAAAAATTGATCACAAAATACAACCGCAGATTTTCTGGATCTCCTACTCTGCATCTAGTTTCATCGCCACGCCGTGTTATCAGTAATGTGTGCCAGAATACGACAGAATACAAGGACATAAACCCAGCAGAGTGTTGTCGACATTATCTATCAGCTGGTGGAATAGCAAGGAGATTCTTCTCATACCACTATACAGCTATAGGCCTATGTTGCTTCCGCCAAAGGAAGTTATGTTTTCGATCGTCTCGGTTTGTTTGTCTGTATGTTTGTGTTCTATCCGCAGGTTTACTTGTGATTACCCCCAAGCTTGCCACATGTTTTATGAGTTTAACCTTTAACTAATTAAGGTAGAAATTAAATAAAACAGCTATGTCTACTGTAAGTTATTAAATATTTTTATCAGCTTGTTGTCGCATCTGTTTAATGCCCTTAAATTACCACATATACGTTTTTAGAATTCCTGTACTAAAATTGTCATAATTAGATGTTAATAAAATACCAGTATCATCATTTGCGATATTTCATTTTGGAAAGGACCCCGACCCCCTAATCCCAAGCCTGGGCACGCCCCTGAGATATGTTCAAGGCGTGTGTTATATACAGTTTTTGTCGCAGCATTTATTAAAGTGTGGGTCAACTTGTCAATGTATCTACACGTTGACACATCACATATAGCTTTTGCTTTTTTGACAGTTTGGCTTATTGCCACATTTCCTAGTGTACGCTCTAGCATGGATCGCCAGAGCATTACCGATCCACTCTGAAGATCCGCTTGTGTACACCAAGGATACTACACTGACACATAACAGAACCACGCTTGTCAGTATAGCTGTTGTGTAACGAGACTATTTTGGTTGACCCGTACGCTGTTGGGACAGCATAGACGTTTCCAAGCAAGTTTCAAACTAAAAGAAATGTACTGAAGTTGATAAATTAGCTTGCGCTAGATGCTTGGATAATCAAATATTTTATTTTTGGGTAGGCGTATATTTATTTTTCATACTGATACTGGCAGTCGTGTAAGCAATTCCAGAATTCAAATGAATGAAACATAGTAGCAAACAATTTAGCAGGACTATTGTTAAGTTATTTAGGGTGTACAGGTGTGTGGACGTGTTCAAAATGACTGATCAAATTCATCAAAATTGGACTTAAATAGTTTCTACATAATGTAGTAAACATGTGTATAGTTTCATAAAGTGTATGAGGTTATGGAGATGAATTTGGATTATAAGCTGTGAGAAATGTAGTGAGTGAAATGGTGTCATAAAATATTGGTTCCCGTCTGAGTGGAAATGTGAAGACATGTTCTATTCCAGTGAACACTGATTTCAACACCATGCATACTCTAGGGGAGAGTTGCCGGGATTGGACCCCCTAACAAAAAGTTGCTGTGTAACTCACAAAAAAATATTATAATTTTTGAAGAATTTTTTTTAATACTGTTATGATAGAGACTAACGTTTGTGCAACCAATTGTTCAGCACGTTTATTATCTTGTAGGCAAATCAATATTTTCTTAAAACCCAAATTGCACGTTTCATGTCACTGGCATACCATAGTAATACTATCAAGATATCAAGATATACTATCAAGAAATCAAAGAATTAGTGTCAGTATCAAACAATAGTCCAAGACCAATGGACCACTACCTGACTACCCCTCGATTGGACCACTTTTAATATTTTGACTGTTTTTTTTCAAAACAATACCTAGATTTTAATTTGATTTTGTTGAGTTTGTAAAACTATTTTTTATCACATATAGCAGATATCACAGTTATCGGGATGTACCAGTTCAATTGAGGAACTGGTCCAATCCCGGCCACACAGGTGGTCCAATCGTGGAGGTAATATGGTCGTTTATATCATGACAGCCTACCTAGACACGTGGCAAATTTCCAAACTTGCATTATCGCTCACATTAACAGATGTGTGTGTAGCTTTTGTGATAAATTTCATGGGTGTATGTGTGTTCACAGTAGTCCATAGACATTATTTAAGAATTGCAATATTAGATTAGCAACCTAAAATATGGTTTTAATTATTAAATATAACAAAATCACAGTTTTCATATTCAAAATTTCCATGTGAGGAAAGGCAAGTCTTAACGATGACATACTGGCCATATGACCCTCTAAGCACAGGGGCGGATCCAGGATTTGAAAAAGGAGGGGGAGCAGGTGGCTTGGAGGCGAGTTTTAGGCATAATGAGGCAAATTTAGGGGACTTTTTAAAGAATTTGGCACAAAAACGGGTGGGCGTGCGCCCCCTGCGCCCCCTCTGGATCCGCGCCTTAGGCATAACAGGACGCGAGCAATAGCACTGGTCCGATTGAGGCACTGGTCCAATCCCGGCAACTCTCCCCTAATCCTGTGGCTTTGAATATTGTGACCTGTACACCTACAGTAGACATACACAGAGCTACGCTGATATATATCTCCATACAGTGTATGTGGTCACGACGCCTTTCAACAAGCATGGGGATTGATGCCAACGACCTAAATAATTCTATAAAGACCAACAAAAAATTATATATGGCAAAAATATTAAACATAAAACAATTTTTATTGAGAACGCATATAAAGTCTACAAACGTATTTTAAATAATACAATATAAAAAACCGAACGAGATCATTATGATGCTTTATTTAGAGCTAACAAAGATAATCTTAAGAAAACCTGGACGATTATTCAAGAAGTAATTAACAAAACAAAAAATCAAACAACAGTCAATAAGTTTATAATTAATAATAAAGTTATAACAAATACCGAAGAAATAGCATAAAGTTTTATTAGTTTTTATGTAAACATTGGACCGAATTTAGCGAGTAAAATTCAACAGGCTAGCAAAAATCCTGCTTTATATATAGCTAAGCAGAATCCCGATTCTTTTTTCCTAAATAATGTTACAGAAAATGAAGTCATCAAAATAATAAATGCATTAAATATATCTAGCCCAGGATGGGATGGAGTATATTACAAGGCGTGTTTCCAAGCGAGTTAAAATCTTCTCGTGTTATCCCTATTTATAAAGGTGATAACAATATGATTATAAGCAACTTTAGGCCTGTTTCTGTGTTGACAGTATTCTCTAAAATTTATAAATGTATATTGTATAAGAGACTGTTTAATTTTATCAAGTAGCATAATATATTTTATAAATATCAATTTTGTTTTAGAGAAAAACATGGAACGAACTCTGCTATAATTGTACTCACAGATAAAATTGCTACAGCTATAAGTGAAGATAACCTTGTATTAGGAGTCTTACTTGATTTCAGTAAAGCGTTTGATACAGTCGATCATTCTATATTACTAAATACATTAATTATATAAGTATGGTATCAGAGGAATTGCTCATGACTGGCTTTAAAGTTATTTATATAATAGAAGACAGCTTGTTTCTTTCAATAATGATTGTTCAGACATGAACAATATAACTTGTGGTGTGCCTCAAGGGTCCATACTTGGCCCCTGTTATTTTTTATATGTGAATGATATTGTTGAAGTATCATCTGTTTTAATACCTATATTGTATGCCGATGACACCAGCTTATTTCTAATTGGACAAAATATAAATGTATTAATTCAAAATATGAATAATGAATTGGTAAAAATAGTACAATGGTTAAACTGTAACAAGTTACCTTTAAATATATAAAAATCTCAATATATTGCATTTCGATAAATCAAGAATTCTCCGGATGAAATAAACATCGTCAATATTAATAACCGAACATTACACAAAGTTAAGTATTCGAAATTCCCAGGGGTCATTATTAATGAATACCCAAATTGGGCGGAGCATATTACCACAGTAAAAACTAAAATCTCGTAAGGAATGGGAATTTTATGTAAAGATAGACGTGTATTCAAAACATCGACGTTGGTTTCACTTTATAATAGCTTTATCTATACATACATTAATTATTGCAGTGAAGTATGGGGTCGAGCTAGTGATAAATATAAAAAATCTCTACTTAAAATTCATAAAATAGCTGTTAGAATAATTCAACCTCATATTTAACCCACACCCAACCCAATCTTCCATGCATTAAATATACTGAATATTTAGTGGATATATGAATTTGAAGTGTCTTTATTTATGTACAAAATGAAAATGCAATTGTTACCTACTTTATTCAGCGACATGTTTGTAAAACATTTTGATGTTCATAACTATTTAACTATGCTCATAATCTACGTGTAACTAATCACCATAAAAGAAAATTATCTGAACAGTTGATTAGAACCGCTGCTATATCTATATGGAATAATATATCTTTTAATATTGGTAACAATTGTTCAATATGTACCTTTAAATATAAACTTAAAAAATATTTATTATATTATACTATTCCTAACAGTGGAGCTCCAAATATGATACTGAATCATGAATGAATTTGTTTGTTACTTAATAATGTATTATTTTTTCCATTGCACGTTTTATGCACATAACACATGTATTGTCGTTTCTGTGGATCCACGGGGATGTGTCTTCCACTTATGCAAGTGGGAGATACAGCCCTTTACTTCCTAAGGGTTGACATATAAATAGTGTAACTAATGAGAGGGCATATAATGTCACCCGATATTCTGTCCCCTTTGTCATATTGTTTATCAATATTGTTATGTATGTTGTTAATATAGATATTGCATATTTTCTATAGTATCGATCAGTTGAATATACATTAGCTTTTTCAGTATATTAAGTTGGGGACTATTTTTGACATTTTTGCTCAGACAAAATGAAAGGTAGTGATTTTATATCCGATTCACAATTTCCCCAATGCACAAATGCACTTATTTTTGATGCACAATTTCATAACCTACATTACAAAACTTTTAATGCCAAATAACACGTTGATATATGTCTATTTTATCGCCATCTTGTATTTACAAACGGCTATCAATCAATCTCACGAACAATAACTAGCCTGGGACCTGCTCATAGCATGTTAACACTAGACTTTACTAAAAAAAACGATTGCTGAGGTCATTTTTGTTCTGAAGAATAATCTCCTATAAATGAAATATTATTCAATATCAATAATCATAAAAACTTCTATTTAATTTTAACATTATTAGCAGTGATATATATTATGAGTGTTCTACACCATATTGCCACATTGGGACTATATTTATGTTCCCTTTGGAAACTATATAACCCATATGTACGTGATATAGTCATGTCCAATATTATCTATATTATACTATATTTTACCATTGATATTTCCGAAATGTAAAACATTTAATTCTAAAAATTAAAAAGAAACCATTGCCAAGTCTTACTGCAAAGGTTTGTGATGGCATAATATGCTAACCATTCTGGTCTCATATTGGCTTCAACTACGATATAATTCATGTCAGTGTAATCTAGCTACAGGTAATTTTTGTACATGAGTTTGGACATGCATTGTGAACTTTCAATGAGCAATCTAGTGATTAGGGGGCCACACGAACTATGTGTGTATGTCATTAATAAACTAACATGATAGAGCTTACACCAGTCTTTATCCTATTAGAATCTGGACACATGATGAAAGATACTGGCATGGCTGTACATAGATACAGACCATATAAACTAATCCTAGCGAGCAGCTACATGTGTAGAAGTGTGCGCATATCCAAAACACTGCTCTTCTAGTGCTATGATATGCTTGATTCTCCTGACATGAACTGTGTGCCTTTGTCATCAGCTAAACGTGAGGCAATCATAAACTCACCAATCAAAAACAAAGCTTAGCCACTGTCACTGAAGATATTGACCACGTCCAAAATGTTCCCGACCCTGTGTCAATGTCTGCTCCCTGAATGATGGACTTGCACTGGTACAGTCTGAATATGGTGAAGTCAATAATTATGAAAGTCCCACGAGACTACACTTAGTGCGACGGGGGTAATATGGAAACATTGAGCTGATGTATTGAGATATAGGAAACTGTATGTATACAAGTGGGCTTACTGTTGAGTTACCAATGATTGCTTTGACCCAACCATTATCTTGTACAGAGGTAATGTTACTTCGCATCAAGCTAATTGGTGGGAAATATATAAATATGCAGATTTTAGATGATACAGTCATACTATTCGTTTCATGAGATTCCAGACATACTAGTGCAAGCTAAGAGCAATGATCTTGCTGGATTTCATGTACATTATGTATTGCCAGCTTGTGACAGCACATCCTCTTCCAAAAGATGTGGAAAGCAATCAACCTGAACGATGTTCAAACAGGGCTGTCTTGATGGTGTTTGCCGTTAATGTTGAGGATGTTTGTTCTCATCGCCAAATAAATCTAATTAACGCAGTAAGGCACGTACAAGGAGCGTTGAAGCACTACTATAGCTATACTAAGCAAAATATGCAATACTGGTGGGACATTTATTCAGTCAATTATTGGAATATAATAAATGAACGACTATACTTTTGATAACAAAACACTGGCACGCCATGGGGCTGCTCGCTCTCTCACAGACACTGCCCGATACTGGTTATCCCGCCTATAAAGGTCACTGTATGCTATTCGTCAGTCCACTTCGTCAGCGTTTAAACCATTTTCTGATCTGTGATTGGTCGGTATCAGTGTGTAAAATAGGGCGTGGCACATCGGCAGACTGCCTCGCCAGTCTTGTTCAAAACCTGTTGATCCTACTTGGGTCTATCACAAAAATATTCATGTTTGTCCCCTCTCAATGTGAAAAGAAGATCAAGCTAATGGTCGGTCATCGAGTCAAGGTTGAGAACAGCTAATGCATTACCGTTAATTTCGCGAAGGGCTACACACCCTGTGCTCGTTCACATATCAGTGTGTGGAATGCACGGCTACTGTTGAATCAGTGAGGAATCTAACGAATCAGTCCACAAACATAATGTGTGCTCATATTCAAAAACATGAACCATAGTAACCTGATACTTCACTGATATCAATTCTAGATAAAGCTTTAGCAATAGTCTCACAGTTCGATGTCCAGATCTGCTCATTTAATGGCTCATTCCATGCGCTCTAAAATGTATAAAATAAAATAAAAAATCGTGAAATTCGGTCAAGTATCTGCAAAACTATACATAATTTGGATTTTCGTATTGTTTCTTTGGCGGCCATTTTGAATGACTTCATAAAATGCTTTTAAGCACAGTGAGAGTTTGTTATCCGCCCAGGTGGGGTCCACACTGCAGGATTCTACTTGAAATGCCTGATGTGTCAGATTGCTTGTAACAAAGGAAGTGAAAATGTTGATGACGAGAGATTATCTATGAGATTGGTCTGATAATTTGAATAAAAATATAATTAGGTACGGCTCGGAGACATGGACACTGAATGATGTGTTGTGTATTGAATTTTATAATAACTGATTAAAGGAGGTGTGACACTATAACGTATAAAGGAAACGTATGATTTACGTTTCAAAATTAATAAAAAAGAAATTGTATGCGCACAAAAACGCTTGAAACTACAGACTTGAACCTGCGATTTACGAGCCTCGTAACAATGAATGGAATACATTATTCACTGATGTCACGATTTATTTTTTCTCTACTAAAGGTAACGATATAATTATTGGTGACATTAATGCCCGTGAAGGATATTTGCAGGAGTGTTACCTTATTGTGTCTGCAGCTTCTGTCTGAGCTATAGCGAAATTGAAGAAAATCACAACTTTACAAACCCATCATAGTAGTATCAAAACGTATTAATGGATAATACGTATGTGGGTTGAAACGCTAGACCGCATGATACATGAATGGTAAATGTTTTTCTCACAAAGACATGTAGAAATAGGTGTTGTGCACATTCAGTCCTCCGAACATGCATCACTATGAAAAAGAAGTTTTGATGCCCTGTAGCTGATCCCCTGGGCCCGGATTGCAACGTGACATGAAATAATTTACGCGTTTCAGATAAATGTCGTTCGAAACAAACGGGTGCAGGTTATCTCGACACTGGGTGGTTCCGACATAAGTGACACAAAAAAGTTATTTCGTCACATAATCACTGAGAACACGAAAGTGAATTCATTACCCTTTTACGAGGAATTATAATCCATCTAATTAATATGCATTTACATAAATCACCACAGCTGTTTCGAAAAAAAATATATAAAACGTTGCAACTTTTGAATCAAATGAAAATTCCTAACTATTTCAATTGTTTGTCTTTTGTATTTAGTTTTATGAAGCAGATTTACAAAAAAACTGAACTCATGCATACTAGCTAACATCCAATGCTCTATTTTACTTCGTTATATATGCTCAAGCGTTTGTTTTTAGTGCAAGTAATCCTTCTCAGGCAACTCTACTGGACTGTCAGGCAGACATAAAGACATGATTACATGACTCGCTAGCCTGGCACTGTGTAAGAAGGTGTGTTGGAGGAGAAATAAAGGAGTCGGGAATACATATACGAATATATTACTGTGTACAGGTGATTATCAATATGGCAGAAAAATTCCCGTCCAACAAATCCATGGGAAATAGAGGGGATGTACCGGAAACATGCAGTTCTGCAACCAAGGATATCGGAAATGTGATAGCATCAACTGCAGAAAATCCATCTAACCAAAAGCCCGACCAACCGAAAATAGAAAGAATGAAAGAAGAGAAAGCAAGACTAGAGTCATTCCCGCATTGCTGGGCAGAATCTGCTGTTTCGAAGGAAGATGTTGCAAAAGCAGGAATGTACTACATAGGACCGGGGGATAGGGTCCGCTGTGCATTTTGCATGCATGTCTTAAAAGATTGGGAGAAGGGAGATGAACCTGAATTGGAGCACAAGAAGTTCTCTCCTGACTGTCCAAGATTAAAGATTTGTAAACCTGCCAGCATCCCACATTTTCCAATACAAGAGGTATGTAAAAGATATGATCCTAATTTCAACCCCACATGATCTCTTGTTAGGCGAGTTTATGCTAGAAGATACCATATACGGTGTACCAATCCAGTTGAAACTATTTATATCTGCTTTATCTGTAAGTCAACGGTGTGTAGATGCCGTATTACATTTCGATGAAATATTAAGAACGAAAAGACAAAGTGTTAATTGCAATTAGCAGTTATTATTTTTTTTTATGGGATTAATTATTTATAGGTACGCATCATTGTAATGCTATGTAATTGTTGTTGTCGTTTATGTCATAGAGAGGCCTTTACCATGATCACCAGGGGTTATGCTTGTGTCTAAAGAGGTGATTAAATTAAGATTGACCACAAAAGTCATTTGTTTTTTAATAGGGCCACGCTTTTTATGCATCACTCCCCACTTTTCTTTTTCTCAATGGTTGACTCATCGAGTGGTGTTATATATTAGGTGCAGCTGAAATCTTCACAGACCCTATCCTATCACCTGCAATGAGTCATCCAATGGGGTCAACAGCTGGCTACAGGACATTTCGCACCATAGACGTTTCGCCCCCCCCCTCCCCAAGACGTTTCGCACCCATCTTCAAGACGTTTCGCCCCAGTCGCCACGACGACTGGCCTCAGTTTAAGACGTTTCGCCCCCTGTAAGACGTTTCGCACCCACGGAAGACGTTTAGCCCCCTATGTGAGACGTTTCGCCCTCCATTAAGACGTTTCGCCCCCTAGGAAGACTTTTGCCCCCTCTCTAAATTAAGACATTTCGACTCTCCATGTGAGACGTTTCGCCCCCATTCTTATAGGTCATTTCGCACCCTAGGAAATTCGTTTCGCCCCCGTTGTTATAGGACGTTTCGCACCCTAGAGAAGACGTTTCTAATTGTTTAAATTTTATGTCCTGTCATATTAGGATTGACACACCTCCTCCTACCCCTTGGTCTGGATATTCTCTGTCCTTCCTCACCTTAATATATGATAATTAGGAATCCTTATTTTCTGTTGTTTCCTAATTTTAGTCTACTCTCATCTATCGTTACAAATTGCGGGTAATGCTCATTGCGATATAGTGTATTAATTTGGCGCTCTTGTTGGTGATACCATTTACTTTTATATGAATAATTTCAGTTTGTTCCTGATCTTGACTTTTAGGACAACCCTTACTTGTGCGAATCTCACAAAACTTTTCAAGGCCCAATTATTGGGGGCAACAATCTTTAAAATATTATGCTGATTTATGATTAGGGGGCGAAACGTCTTTCCAAATTATGACTAGGGGGCGAAACGTCTTTCTGATTAGGGGGAGAAACGTCTTTCGTAAATATGAAAAGGGGACGAAACGTCTTTCCTAATTATGAAATAGGTGCGAAACATCTTTCTGAAATATGGTTTGGGTGCGAAACGTCTTTCAGAAATATGGTTTGGGTGCGAAACGTCTTTCTGAAATATGGTTAGGGTGCGAAACGTCTTTCTAAAATATGAACACAGGGGCGAAACGTCTTTCCTATGTATAGGGTGGGGCGAAACGTCTTTCCTAAGTATTAATTGGGGGCGAAACGTCTCACTAAATAATGGTGCGAACTGACTATGGGGCGAAAAGTCTATGTACCCAACAGCTGACGTCAAGGGGGTTGTATCAGTGAGTAATAGTGCAACCCCATCATCTCAAGACTTTTACTTTAACTTTTACAGGTTTTTTGTATGAAATACACGAATGTTGATCTTGTAGATTGTGTTTTTTTTCAATTAAACAGGTAAACAACTAATTTAAAAAAAAAATCATATTTTTATATAATTCGATGTTTTCCCAAAAACAAACTGTTGATAAAAATTTCACACTATCATTTGAGCATTGATAAATATCATGCTAACAAAACACACTTCTGACACCATTCACCCTTCACCCCACAGAGTGATAAAATATATCATGCTGACAAAGCAAGCTTTTTAAATCATCGCTTCTCCCCAATCCTCGTTAGCGTCATGATGTCATTGACTCAGACACCTAACATTTGCAATAAAACATGTCCGAATACGTAGGGGTGGCCTATGCATGACTCTACAGGGTAATGTTATAATGCCAAAAGCATGTCCAAATGCATCTCTTATCAGAGAGGGTATGGTACACATGATGCTATGTCATCTATGATTTCTCAATGACAATTTACCCGACCATCTTGTTAGTTAAATAATGTCCACTTCAAACTCCACTTGCGCCGAGCTGGGAGCACTATGTACATTTCGAAGCTTGGAGGGGTGGCGTGAATACCAACAACACTGGGGTGTCCCACAATTACAAGCCAGGGATGTTAGCTCCCCGCAATCAGTGTGGCAGGACAAACACTTCGTATTGACCAGTTATGAGTCGTTCACATGACTTGATGTCTTGTCTTAATAAACAATATACATTATATAACTATAAGCTATCAGCTATCACCAGGGCTACTTAACATTGGAACACATACACGATCAAATGCTGTATGTTGCAAATTAAACGTCAGTCCATTATATAAAACATTATTCTAGACTATTGACAATGTGACATGTAGTCTTGTCATGTAGATAATGTGTCATTATTCAATCTTTAATTCATGATTTTGTTCGTTATTTCTACTGGTGTTATCCAGACATTGTCCCAGTGTGGCTTGCCAAGAGTCGATTGACACTTCATGTCTCAAAATGTCCCTATGTCTCAAATGTTTCGCAACAGTGATGATGGGACTTCAGGTTTTAATGTGAGCATCTATGCGGAAATAGTAATGAGAATTACAGGTTTCCAAAAATGGCGTCTTGTGTGGGGCTGCTGGTATCTGCCAGTAGCCACTTTTAAGGTTAAGTGCTGAGAACAGTTTGGCACCACCCAACTGGTCGAATATGTCCTGGATGAGATTGAGGAGGTAGCGATCTTTTACACTTACTGCATTTAATTTGTGGTGGTCGCTACAAACTCGATATGAGCGGTACCGCCGGTGTTGTAGGGGCTGGCCATGGTGATGTAGATGTCTGTATCACCACTGCCTTAAGCATTATGGGTCTACCACTTTCCCCTTAGGTAATGATGTCCTGTAATGATTAGACTGTGGCTGTCAACGTCAATCTTCAGGGGTTAAGGTCGCAACGACTGATCATCTCTCCCTAATCATCGATGTCATGATGCCATTGACTCACATAACAGTTGTAACACAACGTGACAGGAGTTTACAGTCTAGCTTGTTGGTTTGATATGTTATGAATGCACAACAGTTATTTTTAAAACATCGAATTTTGCAAAAAAAAAAACATGAACAAATGGTTTTAAAATTTGTTGCTGTTTTATTGTACAATTAGTTTTTTGTCAAGTTTTAAAAAAAACACGATCTAAATGATCAAAATTCATCTATTCATATAAAAAACCTTGTTTAAGTTAGTAACAATTTGGATAAAATAAACCTATATGGTACAAGACAAGACAATTTTTTTTTTCCCAAACAAATACTTTGGTACATGGTGAGTAGGTCGTTGTGAAATGTGTGATTATCTTATGTACACATAATTAGAGCCAATATATATTATAGGTGTACATGTAAGAAGTTGATAATTTACTACAAAGCAAAAAAAGTAAGATTATATTAATCATCTACATTGCAATATATCCTAAAGTATATTACAAGCTTTCAAAAAAATTGTCAAACTAATAAGCGTTCGGTATTTATCTGACCCTTAAAGATTAGCAAATTTTAAGACATTAGGTCGAGTTGTATATACGTTTGGTAAATATTTGGTTCTGAACGGTTTGAGTTTTGAACACCCGAGCACATAATGAAATTCATCTCCAATACATCTTTGGTCACAAAGTGTACAGAACCGTTCCTTTCTGTGAGTATCTGTATATCTATTAATTACGATTGGGAGCTTAGGATTACAAGTTCTGAATTTTGCAAAAATGAAGTATTTCGAATACGGTAAGATATCAAAGTATTTTTCAAAACCAAATGTCCGTTTATATAATTTATAATAAAAACATTTGGGACAATTATTGATCTCGGACGTCCATCTCTGAACGAATTGATATTTTATGTGTGTTTTTTCAAAATAATAGTCTACCCAGATATCTAATCGTTTACACTGTTGTAGCCAAATATAGGTGAATCCGCAAAATTTTTAGATGTTTTCTATGGCGCGGGTCCATGGGGAGGAGTAAATATCGGCTAAAACATCGATTAGCCTCATCCTTTTTATATTATTTCACAATCGATTTGGAGTCTGCCAAGCTCTCCATAGATCATACATAGTTGAGTGCTATTTTTCAAATGCAAGGTGTATTTAAAAATTTGTAAAAGGACTTTTTCTATAATAGCAAGATTTTCAAATCCCCATATTTCGCAAACATAGATAAGTACTGGCAATACCACTGAATCGTATATTTTTAGGTAAACTAAACATGGTTCATGTGCCCTTTTATACATATCATCTCTGCACTTTTTAATTGTACTCATTCTACTGAAAGTGACACCTCGTAAACAATATCTAATACATCATTATTTAATGTAAAAATTACGTTGCCCGAATATTTCCTGCTACAAAAATCATAACTTTTGTTTTTTGTCGTTCACAAGTAACTTTCATTCCTTTCAATATTGATTTACAGAATTCAATGCTTTTTGCGCCTTTTACAAAGTCAGCTAACACAATTGTGTCGTCAGCGTATAACAAAACAGTAATCTTCAAAAAGTTTGCAATCTGTGCATCATTAAAGTTGTAGTGTTCACAACCATTTTCAGACAGATGATCCAGATCGTTCACAAAAATAGAAAATAGCATAGGGGATAAGTTTTCCCCTGGTCGTACTCCTATGTAGCTACTGAAAAAAAATCCTTGCAATATTGATTTAAAGAATTCAATGCTTTTGCAAGCCTTTTACGGAGTCAGCTAACACAATTGTGTCGTCTGCGTATAACAAAACAGTAATCTTCAAAAAGTTTGCAATCTGTGCATCATTAAAGTTGAGTTGTTCACAACCATTTTCAGAAAGATGATCCAGATCGTTCACAAAAATAGAAAATAGCATAGGGGTTAAGTCTTCCCCTTGTCGAACTCCTATGTAGCTACTGAAAAAATCTGAGCATTCACCGTTTACAGTCACACATGATGGGATGTCCTGGGATATATTGTAAATTGGTGTGTACATCTGTCCAGTAATTCCTGTTTTAATGAGTTTATACCATAATCCTGATCTCGCTATGACGCATACAACCCCATTGACGTCACCCGTTGACTCCATTGATTGACTCATCGCTGCGATAGGGACGGGGTTGTGATAATGTCAGCTGCATCTTGATGCCACTCGATGAGGTGGTCATTGCATATTGTGGTCAACATCAAAGAGACAAATGGGGAGTGATGCATAAAAAATGTGGCCCTATAAAAAAATGATCAGAATTTATCAAAGGATGGTGGAGTCATAACTTAAGCACCTCATTAGACACAATCATAAGCTATGGTAATAGCCTATTTAGCTGTGCATAAAAAAACATTAAATATCAGCTAAAACATCGATTAGCCTCATCCAGAATTTAATCATTCTTTTTATATTATTTCACAATCGATTTGTAGTCTGCCAAGCTCTCCATAGATCATACAAAGTTGGGTGCTATTTTTCAAATGCAAGGTGTATTTTAAGAATTGTAAATTGACTTTTTCTATAATAGCAAGACTTTCAAATCCCCATAGTTCGCAACCATAGATAAGTACTGGCATTACCACTGAATCAAATAGCTGCAATTGGACATCAATAGGTACCAGTTTCAATCGTATATTTTTAGGTAAACTAAACATGCTTCTTTGTGCCTTTTTATACATATCATCTCTGCACTTTTTAAATGTACTCATTCTACTGAAAGTGGCACATCGTAAACAATATCTAATACATCATTATTTAATGTAAAAATTAAGTTGCCCGAATATTTCTTGCTACAAAAATCATAGCTTTTGTTTTTTTTTCGTTCACAAGTAACTTCCATTCCTTGCAATATTGATCTACAGAATTCAATGCTTTTTGCGCCTTTTACAAAGTCAGCTAACACAATTGTGCGTCAGCGTATAACAAAACAGTAATCTTCAAAAAGTTTGCAATCTGTGCATCATTAAAGTTGAGTTGCTCACAACCATTTTCAGACAGATGATCCACATCGTTCACAAAAATAGAAAATAGCATAGGGGATAAGTTTTCCCCTGGTCGTACCCCTATGTAGCTACTGAAAAAAAATCCTTGCAATATTGATTTAAAGAATTCAATGCTTTTTTCAAGCCTTTTACAGAGTCAGCTAACACAATTGTGTCGTCTACGTATAACAAAACAGTAACCTACAGAAAGTTTGCAATCTGTGCATCATTAAAGTTGAGTTGTTCACAACCATTTTCAGAAAGATGATCCAGATCGTTCACAAAAATAGAAAATAGCATAGGGGTTAAGTCTTCCCCTTGTCGTACTCCTATGGAGCTACTGAAAAAATCTGAGCATTCACCGTTTACACCCACACATGATCGGATGTCCTGGTACATATTGTAAATTGGTGTGTACATCTGTCCAGTAATTCCTGCTTTAATGAGTTTATACCATAATCCTGATCTCGCTATGACGCATACAACCCCATTGACGTCACCCGTTGACTCCATTGATTGACTCATCGCTGCGATAGGGTCGGGGTTGTGATAATGTCAGCTGCATCTTGATGCCACTCGATGAGGTGGTCATTGCATATTGTGGTCAACATCAAAGAGACAAATGGGGAGTGATGCATAAAAAATGTGGCCCTATAAAAAAATGATCAGAATTTATCAAAGGATGGTGGAGTCATAACTTAAGCACCTCATTAGACACAATCATAAGCTATGGTAATAGCCTATTTAGCTGTGCATAAAAAAACATTAAATATCAGCTAAAACATCGATTAGCCTCATCCAGAATTTAATTATTCTTTTTATATTATTTCACAATCGATTTGTAGTCTGCCAAGCTCTCCATAGATCATACAAAGTTGGGTGCTATTTTTCAAATGCAAGGTGTATTTTAAGAATTGTAAATTGACTTTTTCTATAATAGCAAGATTTTCAAATCCCCATAGTTCGCAACCATAGATAAGTACTGGCATTACCACTAAATCAAATAGCTGCAATTGGACATCAATAGGTACCAGTTTCAATCGTATATTTTTAGGTAAACTAAACATGCTTCTTTGTGCCTTTTTATACATATCATCTCTGCACTTTTTAAATGTACTCATTCTACTGAAAGTGGCACATCGTAAACAATATCTAATACATCATTATTTAATGTAAAAATTAAGTTGCCCGAATATTTCTTGCTACAAAAATCATAGCTTTTTTTTTTTTTTCGTTCACAAGTAACTTCCATTCCTTGCAATATTGATCTACAGAATTCAATGCTTTTTGCGCCTTTTACAAAGTCAGCTAACACAATTGTGCGTCAGCGTATAACAAAACAGTAATCTTCAAAAAGTTTGCAATCTGTGCATCATTAAAGTTGAGTTGCTCACAACCATTTTCAGACAGATGATCCACATCGTTCACAAAAATAGAAAATAGCATAGGGGATAAGTTTTCCCCTGGTCGTACCCCTATGTAGCTACTGAAAAAAAATCCTTGCAATATTGATTTAAAGAATTCAATGCTTTTTTCAAGCCTTTTACAGAGTCAGCTAACACAATTGTGTCGTCTACGTATAACAAAACAGTAACCTACAGAAAGTTTGCAATCTGTGCATCATTAAAGTTGAGTTGTTCACAACCATTTTCAGAAAGATGATCCAGATCGTTCACAAAAATAGAAAATAGCATAGGGGTTAAGTCTTCCCCTTGTCGTACTCCTATGGAGCTACTGAAAAAATCTGAGCATTCACCGTTTACACCCACACATGATCGGATGTCCTGGTACATATTGTAAATTGGTGTGTACATCTGTCCAGTAATTCCTGCTTTAATGAGTTTATACCATAATCCTGATCTCGCTATGACGCATACAACCCCATTGACGTCACCCGTTGACTCCATTGATTGACTCATCGCTGCGATAGGGACGGGGTTGTGATAATGTCAGCTGCATCTTGATGCCACTCGATGAGGTAGTCATTGCATATTGTGGTCAACATCAAAGAGGAAAATGGGGAGTGATGCATAACAAATGTGGCCCTATAAAAAAATGATCGAAAATTTATCAAAGGGTGGTGGGGTCATAACTTAAGCACCTCATTAGACACAATCATAAGCTATGGTAATAGCCTGTTTAGCTGTGCATAAAAAAAACATGGTCGTTCCGGTGATGCACATCCAGCACTATACCTCAAACCAATGCTGGATTAATGTTGGCCCACCGTCTGCAACGCTGGTACAACAAGTACTGTGATGTCTTCAGCTAGTGTAGGGATACTCTCGAAAAATGTTAAGATGCAAAAGTTATAGATAATAACGGGAGCAGTTACTACCTTTTATAGTCTTTTCAGTTATGTATTAAGGTTGGCTCACAATAAAAAACATTGCGCCATCATTTCATCATCATTCCCTCTACAGCACCCACTGGACGATTAATTTTAATGTTGGTCCAACGTCTCAGGTATCAATATGTTTTTAGGTCTATTTTAGGCATAGGTTTCCAAAAACTATATGGAGCAACATCACTTCTGATAATTTCTCCTGTTTGTAGATGCTGAAACAAATAGCCAGATAAAAAAAATAATGTGAATGATAGAAATGTTCAACATCTGTTTGAAGACGTTTCAAAATTGTTAAATCTACGCCATATTAATATGTGCAAAGTAATATCTAAGCAATTTTATAAACTGGGATAATTATTGCTACTTCCAAAACCCACTTACAAATTTGCGCGAAGACGCAATTAGCAGCAATAATAATAGTGATCAAAATGTGATCAAAACATATCTGACAAAATGCGTTGTACAAGGTTTTTCATGAAACCAGTCTGCAAAGCAATGTAATAAGATATGCATGTATGTTCTATGATTCTTATAGACTATAGTGTATGATCACTCAGACACACCACCAACAGATGAATCAGATGCTGAGACCATTGCAACGGTGCGAACTTTGTATGGTGCTTTGAATGAAGAAACAACAGTAAATCATCATGGTAAGGATAACAGCTTCCACAATAATGGACGATAAAAAATATATATTATCGATTGAATCACTTTGATAATGGCTCACGAGAAATAATCAGCGTGATTCTAGGTTGTAAGCGTTGATTCAGCGGTGCAAATTCTTTACCTGTTCAGCAGCTTAATCATGTTAACAGTAAAAATTACAATGTCAACTATGGTGCTAGTCATCACAATGGTGTAATTTGTCCACCTCCACTTAGGCTTGCATCTATTAATTATACTAGTGTTATTTAATGTAGAATTGTACTAACATTGCAGTTTGCAGGTAGGCCTACATTTACACATGCAGTACATAATGATCGTGATAGGCCTAATTGGTTTATTCTCATAAATCAATGTCCAAATTCTGGAACAAGTATTGTAACTTTTTTCATCGTAGTTTGCGTTTGATGAAATATGATGATTATTTCCTTACCTAATGCTACTTGTGTGATGTATTACCAATTAGTGTTAAACATGGTAAATTGGGTAAAAACTCGAACTGTACAAACAATTGCTAGATACAATTAACTAAGAAATACGGCTGTTATATGCACATAGTTTTAGTTTAGCTCTAAACGAATGTCTTCCAGAACGTCGGTAGACAAACAACGGCTGGTATACTTTAATAGTCTAATATTATTATGTTGTTATTAAAAGTGTTATCAGGGTTATTAAAAAACTAATTCAGTGTTATTATCCCATTATATTATCATGCTTATGCTTTAAGAATGATAAAATTCCCCCATTTGAACCGCAGTTTTATTGTGAAGTGCACTCATAATTCTGAAAGAATAATATGTTTGTCTGAATTTTATTGCACGTGTATCGCGGATCTTCCGCGTGACAGACTCTTCTTTGCAAAATTCTCAACAAAAAACGTATTCCTCGTGATGTTATATTTCAATTAGACACTCATAAACAACCATGAGACGCAGCATAATTAAATTTGACAAATAACTATATAACCCTCAGGGCTTTAATATGGCATAGTTGTCAGATGACACCAAGGTAATTTCAAGGTCGATTCAAGGTCAAATGAGCTGATTTTTAATGTCGAAAATCGCATTATTGCGAACTTGGGTCGCTACCGGGGATTCGCAATATATTGCGAAGTTGGACAAAGAAACATGTCACAGTCACTAGGTGATATCTAAGTCAGCCGTTGCATGAAAAAATACAGCTGAAGGGACAACTGAATTTAAAACTGTCAACAACAATTATTTTCATACTTAAAATAGAATGATAAATATGCCCTTATTTCATATCAACTATGTCAAATAGGAAATGCTATTTAAAAATAAGACGGTCACTGAAATGTGTATACAATACATTGCATCACAAAATACGGCTGAATGGATATTTTTGATAAAACCTATTTTTAACTGAAAAACGGAAGTAAATAAATACTTTTTTGCTTTAAAATAACAGATGCATTGAAATAGTTATAGATTGCACGACAAAATAAGGCTGAAGGGACAAGAAAATTAAACATTATAAATAAATGTGGGTTTTTTTTATACTAAAAACAGAAGAAGCAGAAGTGATTAAATATTATTGCGAATGCCCTTACTTAAAGGGACATGCCCAGGTTCAAAATCAGCAAAAAATCGGTGATTTTTTTGGCTTCTTAATATGGCCATATGATGTAAACATGTCAATAGACTAGAACTGCAAAAGTTTTTTTAATTTCACTGCTGCGCATTCACCAGTTAGGCTAGATATAGAGACGATATTCCCGTATTTCTTATTTTTGACATGGTTGTCAATAAGTAGAAATCATGAATTTCGTCCCTATATCTGGCCTAACTGGTGAATACGCAGCACAAAAATTAAAAAAACTTTTGCAATTCTAGTCTATAGACATGTTTACATCATATGGTCATATTATTAAGCTAAAATAAAATCACCGATTTCTTTATGATTTTAGACCTGGAATCCCTTTACTGTTAAATTATCTGAAAAGAAAAAGAAAAATGGACGAATGAGAAATAAAATGATGAAGGGGCAAGTTCAGGCATCAGTGAATATGGTTTTACTCTAAAAAACCCATGAAAACCTATATAAATATTATATTTAATTTAAACAACAGCTAGTTAGTAAAATAGTCATTAGATATAATTGTAAATGCCCTTATGTAATATAAAGTTATATAAAATAAGAAATACAATTTCAAAGGTACTGATATGGATATAGATTGCATTGGAAAATAGTAGTATAGGGCTATAATTGTACTAGCGTTGAAATACCATATCCCAGTATTGCAATGCCACATCCTGACATTAAGAGTGAAAATAGTTTCTAAAAGAGCTTAATAAATTATTATTAGCTTGCCCTTTCAGTCATTTTTTTCTCATTCGATCAGTTCCTCCGGTATTTTTTATTCTTATTATTTTACATAATTTTACATGAAATATGAGTCTACATCGTAATACTTATAATGGGCAGTAAAAATATTATCTGCCTGAGCCGTTTTTTTCTCATGTGATCAGTTACTCGTTAGCTTTTAAGCAATATCTGATTATTTCTGTTTTAGCTGTTTTTGCCATGCAAATACATTTCGTTGACGATATTTAATTATGTTGTCCCTTCAGTTGTATTTTCTTATGAAATCTATAACCCATTTTATATTTAATTGCAATTCTGTTTTATAACGAGACATATCTCTTTAATGTATATTGTAAACATATATATTTCAATTGGATGACCCAAATAACACTATTAGCGCTAGTCGAGGGGCTCCCCAAAACAAAAAGTAAAACAGACAATCACAATATATATACAAGACAAACAAGATAGTTATAAATTACAGGAAAGTTAGATAGGAAAAGATTATACAAGTTTCTATGTAGAAAGTAAAATAGATATGTTTCTTAACTTGCTAAATTTAGCTAAATCTATTAGACGATTTTATGTATTTTTGATGACAACTAAACATAAAAGAATGTTCTATGGTAGCTAAATCATCAGATCCTCTTAACAAAATAATAGTCAGTATTTTTGCATCAAGCGTTGGCAAAAGTGAATGGTGTGTGTTTGGCGCGATCAAGTCGGGTATGGCAACCAGTAGCTCAGTCCTTTGTACAGCATAATGGGGGCATTCAAGTAGAAAATAATGAGTGGTTTCTCCGGCTCCACAGGAACAATAAGGCGTGTCATATGAGCCGCAGGGAAAGAGATGAGCAGCCAGTGATGACATATCAAGTCGAAGTCTAGTGTGGTAAATAGATGCTTTAAGGTACCCAGTGTATATTGTGATTTGGTGGTGGTGAAAATCGAAAATGCATTTTCAATTTACTTTTAAATATATTAATTCCATTCCAGTGTCGTATAGTTGACGGCAATTTGTTTTTGAAAAGTGATGTTTTGCACCTGGGTACCCTGATGCTTTGGGAGTATCTGGTCACATATCTACTGGTGCTGGCAATAATGTGGGCGGGCATATTGATGTTAAATACGGCTGGGCTAGATTATTTGTCATTTTGTCATTATTAATTTATGGATTTATGTCTACAATCTAGACGCTCCCAGCCCATTACCATATTTAATTATAGGTCTTGATTCGACAAGTAAACAATCTCTCTAAACCTTTACATGGTAGAGAGTATTTTAATCGCTTTATTACATTTAAAGTTTTATCAAATATAGTCTATGTGGGAATCCCAAGTAAGGATTTGTTGATAACTACACCGAGATGACAGTGTTGATCAACTCCCTGGAGAGTTGAGCAATCCAGTACCAGCTCCGGATGATGCAGTGACTTTTTCCTTCTTGATATTGTTAAGATTACTGTTTTAATGAAATTAAAGTATTAACCACTGAATGGACCACATATGTAACGTTTTTAAGTCGGAACAATTTCAAATATAGTCTGCAAATAACCTTGTATCGCACAATATTGTATCTATTATGGTATCAATGTATATAAGAAAAAACAGAGGTCCAATGATTGATCCTTGTGCGACCCCTGTTTTACGGGTAGTTCATTAGAGGATTGGCCATCAATGACAACCCTCTGAAATCGGTTCTCCCAAGTAGGAAATGAACCACTTTAACAATAATCCATCTATCCCTTTCCTTCTTAGTTTAAATATATGCCACACTTTATCAAAAGCATTTGACATGTCCATAAAAAAATACGCATATCGTGACCATTATCAAGTGCCTCGTGAAGTTCGTGTGACAGAGACAAAAGTTGATAAAGTGTGCCATCTCCTGAATGAAAACTTTTTGTCAGTTAATATATTATTCGATATTAGAAAAATATAAAGTTTATCGTGAATCAATTTTTCAAAAACTTTAAACACGTTGCATAGTAAAGATACAAGTCGATAGCTTTTTTATCTTTTGTATCATTCTTTTTGAGTATCGGAATAACATTACTTTTCTTCCACATTGACGGAAAAGTACTGTTTTGTATAGAATAATTACCAATTTTGCACAGCGGTTCGGATATCAGCCATATTTTAAAGTAAAAAATGTCCTATTTTGTCTGGACCAGTAGCTTTATTCACATCTAGATTGTTTTAAATTTTGTGAATGTTTGAAGGAAAAAGAGTAATATTATCTAACCGCTCGTCGGTTTCGTACCTAAAGGGTGGAAGTGGGTGGTCATTACTACCTTCAGGGAGCTGTCACTGGCTTACAAAATACTCATTGAAAATATTGGCTTTTTCAATCGAATCAATTATAGGCGATCCATTCTCAATTAGAGTTGGAATGCCCGAGTATACTTTATCACCAGTGACCTGACCAGTGAAGACAATAATTACATCGGGTTTGAACCATGTTTTTAAAGTAATATTGTCTCTTAACAACACATAGGGCCTAATAACTAATTTGTCCCATCGGCCATTTATATCTCATTCGCTCGGTTCATAAGATATTCATTTTATTGTACATTTTTACATAATTTCACATGTAATTTGGTTAATTACTTTTGTTTTTGCCGCTTCTTAACATACATGTAAACATACAAATTACTTTCCCCTTCAGCCATATGACATGAAATATTTTTATTATATCTTTTTAATGAAACACAATTATTATTAGTTTTTTTTCTCATTAAATCAATTTCTTTTTTAAATAATCTTACATGAAATGTAAGGCCATTACGCTACAAATATCTGAATACTTCGGATTTTAAAGTTTTTCAAACGGAAATAATTTTTATTGACTTACCTCCGTATTAGTTCATGCAATATAATACCCATTTCGTTTTTTAAATTGCTTTATCTCTTAACGACGCCGAATTATTAACTTGCCCCTTCAGCCGTTTATATCACTTTCGCTCCGCTCCTCAGGTAGTGTTTTTATTATTTTTAAAAATTGCATATGTAATATGTTTAATTGTTTTTGTTCTGTCGCAACTTGCATTGACAATTGTTAAATAATAATAGTATACTTGCCCCTTCAGCCGTAGTATATTTCGTCATGCAATGTATACCCATTTCAAATTAATTGGAAATTCTATATTATATGTTTTTTTTTACATGAGAAATGTTTATTGCATCTCTTTGAATTAAATCCAATAATTACAACCATTTGCCGTGTGTGTTTTTTTATTAAAAATATCTACCTATTTTCCAATGATCTAAAAAATTGTCTCGCTGCTTCAGCCGTTGTTTATCATTCGATCAGTTGTTTTCTGATATTCGGCAGGTACCCTGGTACAGTGGCTGGAGGTGCCTGTCTGGAAAGTCGGATAGTACGGGTGCGTTCCATGTATTCAGTTTTCAAAGGAACAAAAGTATCCCGCTCACTCGTAAAAAAACAATATTGTGGGGATTCCTAATGTAACCAAGGGGTAGCGTGCACCACCAGGAATCAAACTTCGACTCACAAACATGTTAGTGGGCTGCATATATGGTTGAACCATGAAAAAATTGCAACAAAAGGTTTCTCAACGGTTTATTGTAGCATAAGGTGTGCTTAATAACATATCAAAAGTTTACCAAAATCTGACCATGCAAAAAGTATAATTTTTAAGATGGCGTCCAAGATGGCCGCCAAATCCTTAAAATTCCAATTATTTGCCAATTAATCATCCTAAATGACCCATTTTGATGCATTGTCACTTGTTTTTGGGTCTAATATGGTACATAATGTACTTCACACACACCACAGTCAAAATATAACTTATGAAATCCAAGAAGGCGGACCAAAATGGCCGCCAGACTGCAAATATTGAAATAACAAGAATCATTCCTTACTTAATTTCTTATCTACTATTACTGCAGTAGCTAGCTCAGGTTGAGAAGAACTGTCGAAGTTCATCAGGCTTGACTTTAAAATTTGATTATATACTGCCTGGACATACGAAACGGCAGATTGACCTCAATATGTAGTCAAAAGTCACAAAAATCTATCAAAATTAAATCTTTGTTAGTCATATGTAGACTCAAATTGTCGGAAATTTAATACTGATTAATAATATATACCATATATTGCCTTATGATATAAATGATATAAACAAAATATAACGCAAATATATTGGCCAAAAGGTAAAAAAAGGTAAAGGTGCAGTTTTATAATTTGATATCAAGTATTTGATAACAGTTTTACCCCTTGATCACTGGACCTGTTCATTCGTGTGCCATCTCAACCAAACGGAGAGCATACTGTCCTGCAGCCATTTCGGCGCATTGAACACAACATCGAAACAATGTCACAATATTGAGAAGGGAGAAACATGATATTTCTCTGAAAATCCTGCACCAAGTGGGATTCGAAACCGCACGGCAGGCAGGCAGCTATGATACATAACTCCTTGTTTTTCAATTAAAATAGTGTTATTTTTTGCACATTAGTGATGTTAAAGGGCGATGAATATACTTTAAAGGCGACAAGGAGGCTGTAGATGGCAATGGGGAGGTTCAAAGGGCGACACAGGGGCGGTAAATAGAAGGCAAAAAGGTGGTGAAAGGCGACAGATGGCAGTCAAAGGGTGACAGAAATATAAGCGGTAAAGAGCGACGAGAGGGCGACAAAAAGACACGTTAAAAGGGCCACAGAGAGGCGACAAAAAAAGACTGGAAGACGTTAAACGGCGATTGGGAAGTGCTAAGGGGCAACATAGAGTCATTAAAGGGCAAAGGGAGGCTTTAAATGGCGATGGAGATCCTAATATCCTAATAAATTTCTAAATTGACGATAAATATGACCTCGGCCTCTGATCGTTACCCCGAATCGTGTTGTAGGCCTATGCCTAGTATCTTTACAAATATATAAAAATAGACATCAACATTGTTAAATATGCAAGGGGTTCCAGAAATATTTTAATTTTTAGTTCCCACCGCTCAATTTTAAATAAATTAGGATGAGCTGAACAGTTAGAGGTAACATTTCGGTAATGGGCCTGGTGACTAATTATCCCAGACTTGAAATTTAGGACCACTGGTTTCATATGCTCTAGAGTATACTACAAAAGGATACAAGGTCGACAAAGGTATACACTTTTGCGGTAAACATGAAAAAATAGTACTGAGAAATCAGGCAACTTCAATCATTTTCAGGTCTCAGTCGGATTATTGTTAGCCTTGACCGTAAAATAAATGATGTCATAGCGGCTAATTATATTAATGACGATCGTCAAAATCGTTTTAAAGCCGTTTTTTCTAACATTCTGGAATTCAATTAGCATATTATTAGTGTGACCATAATGTGGAAAACGTTAAAATGTTGCAGCTCTGAGTGAAAATGGCTGCAATTTTAATTTTAAATTTAAATTTAATTTTAACATTGCTGTAATTTGAAAGGGATGTTCCTGGGTAGTAGTTATAATTCTATGTTTTACTTTTTTTTCCAAAACTATTTAATAATCTTCATCCTAATTTCTTGGCTCAACTAGTGTATACATTTAATTGAATATTCCCGAAACTGACTAACACATGTTTTAAAATTCGTCTATGTATACAATTCACAGTTTTAAATAACTTGTTAAAACACATATGTAGCCTATATGCTGCCTAACGCACGTTTTGAAAAAAAACCTGTGTATATGTCCATTGAACTTATAATTTTAAATGAATATTCCTGAGGTTAACCAATTTTGATTGAGTTTTCAGTTGACCATTCTATTAATTCAATAATTTTTTTCGATCCACATTTTTGCTCGTGTAAACAATGTACTCACCATTTTGTATCACTCTAAAATCTCTACCATATCTGCTGATAGCGTGTATAAGTTTCAATATGAATGAACATCAGTTGAATTGGGTCACATCAGTTATTTTTTCACATGTAAACCCGCGAATTTTACGTATATGCTCATATTCAAGTGTAAACCGAGTCAAGATTTCTTTTTTTAAATGACAATTATATACAGCAAATTTCAAATTGTTATTGATTTTTGTGACCTTTGACCCCACATATTTGTGGTAAATTTTGTTTATATCATTTGTTTGCAACATAATGTATATATTAGTAATCGATATTTAATTGCCGACGATTTGAGTATAAATATGCCTATATACTGTACCAACGATTTAATTTGTATTTATTTTTATGACCTTTGACCACATATTGGGGTCAATTGACCATCTGCCATTTTTTTATGTCCAGACAGTATACAATCTAATTTATAGTCAAGGCTAATGGACCTCGACAGTCCTATTCAACCTTAGCTAGCTCCAGCAGTAATATTGTAGATAAGAAATTATGTATGGAATGATTCTTATTTATTCCTTTAATTTTCGCAGTTCGGCGGCCATTTTGGTCCGCCATCTTGGATTTCAAAACTTATATTTTGACTGAGGTGTGTGTGAAGTACATTATGAACCATATCAGACCCAAAACAAGTGACAATGCATCAAAATCAATCTTTTCGGATGATTGATGAGCAAATAATTAGACTTTTTTAATCTGGCGGCCATCTTGGACGCCATCTTGAAAATAATTCTTTTTGCACGGTCAGATTTTGGTAAGCTTTTGATGTTATTAAACACACCTAATGCTACAATAAACCGTTGAGAAACCTCTTGTTGCAATTTTTTCAGGGTAAGGTGAGTTTTTTCATATATGCAGCCCACTTTGTCTCTGGAGGGCAGTGTCATCTGATTCATCTCACCATCCTGAGAATGTTCTCCTGGCCCATTTTACTGTATATGTGCACAAATGTGGCCTAAAATCACATTCACGATCATCCATTAATTCATCTGGTATTTCTTTTTTACATAATTTTACATGAAATATAAACTTTTTAAGCTATATCTAATCACTTCGGTTTTGTAGTTTTTGACCCGGAAATAGCTTTTATTGACGATACTTAATTTCCTTATTCCTTTTCGATTTTTAAGTGAAATATATTTTAATAATTAACTTGTCCCTTCGACCGTTTATATCTCATTCGTTTGGATCCTCAGTAGTTTTTTTAAATTTGGGCGGATGCCTATTGTCGTCTGTCCGCCACTTTTAGCACTATAACTTGTTTCGCGTAAGTGGAATGCACATTAAACTTCACATACAGGTTATTCATGACTAAATCTTGATTAATTTCACATTTAACCTTTCTGTGACCCCTATGACTTTGTCTTTTGCGGATCGACAAAATTTCTCGTTAACGCGATTCACTCAATATTTTTTCATGTATCGCTCTAAAATATCCTATATCCATTTCACTATAAGCTCGGACGAGTTCGAAATTGGGCAATATTCGGACAGAAACGATTATCGGCCATTATTTTTGTAATATGCGTAATTTCTGGAAAGCCGGACCAGATAGCTGGACCATTACTATAGAACAAAATGCCCAGTTACAGGTAGGGATATATGAAAAATATTTCAATTTGATCAAATTTGAAATGCCCGACATGCGGTCACTTCCGATCGAAAATTTTCTTGTTAACGTGATTTACTCAAAAAAAAAAAATTTGTATCGCTTCAAAATTTATACCATATATCCATTTCACTAATATCTCGGATGAGTTCGAAATTAGGCAAGATTCGGACAGAAACTAGGTCATGGCAGCCAAAATGGCCGATTATCGGCCATTATTCTTTTAATATGCGTAATATCTAGAAAACCGGACCGGATAGCTAGTCCATTACTATTGAACAAAATGTGCATTTTCAGGTAGGGATATACCATAAAAAAATTCAACTTGATCAAATTCAAAACGGCCGACCTCCTGCCACTTCCGATTGACAAATTTTCACTTAAAGGTGTAGTCAACTAGTAAAATTCGCGGAACAAAGGTCCCCCAGAAGGCAATAATGCCCGTGGGTAGGTCAAGTCCCTATTCCATAATAATACTAAATATGCGTTTCATACCCAAAGCCTCAGTAAGAGCAAGTTCTCAAATCACAGCAAGTTAATATATACTTGAGCGACATATATGAGTTTATAATTCAAAGCTCTTGGCCCTTACCCCTACTTGGTCGCTTGCATGCAAACAAACTGACTGTCTTACTGCGGGGATGTTGAAACTGCTTGACCCAAGCTTGTATTGACATGCCCAGTAAACACAAAACATTTGTATGACTTTATACAATGTTGGGCCAACGTCGAAGACGTTGGGCCGACGTTGTATAAATGTTATACAAATGTCTTGTGTTTGCTGGGCAGGAGGACTTTCTCTCAAACATTGTACATTTATTCAATGTTGGTTCAATGTTGGGCCAGCGTCGCAGACGTTGGCCTAGCATTAAAACAGCATTGGATCAATGTCCCGTTTAAGTAGTATCTTGTAATCAGTTAAGTGGCTATATTAATGCCGTCAATCTGTACTCAATAGGCTACTGTTGGCCTACACTTGACCGTCCCAGGCATGCGCGTCTTGCAGTTGAATCATTCTTTAACTGATAGTTCAGATGAGTTTGAAAATTGGGCAAGATTCGGACATAAACTATGTCATGGCGGCCAAAATGGCCTTTATTTGTGTAATACACTCTAAACAATATAGATTCTTTAAGAAGAATCCTTCAGTATATACTTTCACATGAAATATGAGTATTTTAAGCTGAATCTGATCACTTCGGTTTTTGCTGTTTTTTACATGAAAATATAGTTTATTGTTGATGTTTCAATTCCCTTTCCTTCTCAGCAATATTTTCGCATGCAGTCTATACTTATTGTATAATAATTTAAATGTTGTATCAGGTCTCTTTAAGCTAAATACAATAATTAGGCGTATACCTACATAGGTTTTGATTTACTTTTTTCAGTAAAATTATTGATTAGACCTGATGGAGTGGAATAGAAAAACAAGCTTGCAAATTCCGGGAAAATCAGTTGACAATTAATTGAGTAATCGACCGAAAAATGCGCTACAACTACAAAGACACAATTTGTGCTTGTCTGTTTGGGATATCTAGCCCTAAAAGCAGGCTAGCCGGGTTCCGATAATAGTTTATTTCGTCGTTTTTCTCTCTAAATAAAAACACATAGTCAGTGATATCATACTGATTGCGAAAGGGAAAAAAGACTGAAATTGGTGTCAGTGAAGAGAACTAGTGTTCCACGTGTGCTGCTTTATGGAAACCGGTGTTGGCCTGTAGCGCCTCCACCGTAATGAGTCCAGGAGCACGAATCTGAATATTTGGTTTCGTTCAACACCAAAAGTTGATTGGCTAGGATGATGGTATGAACATTAAAGAACAAAAACAGGTAGTGTGTACAATCAAATTGAGGTATCAAAAAATATTTATGGGCAATTTTAAAATAGGGGGGGGGGGTGTATTAAAGGTACGATCTCAGAAAGTAGAGTATGTATACATAATTGTCAATATACTTGTCAATGCGCAATCAAATTTAAAGATTATAGCATCAAAATGTAAATTTTTTAATGGTTTATGTCTATGTATGAAAACATTACAACAATGTTGAAGTTATGAAGGGGGGTACTGGGATGATTGCTAGTAGTAGTACTTTTTGCCCCCATCTGGGGAGGGTCATTAGGGATCTGTTCCGTCACTTACATGCTGTATGGCATGGTACGGAAGCACTAGTCTACAGCAAAAATCCAAGGGAAGCTGCAGCTTCTTTGTACCTGGTCATAATCTTCGGGTGGATTGCCAGTGGCGTACCCTGGTTCCTCCGCTCAACTGCGGTGCTAAGGCAGTTCTTGCATCAGTGCTGGCACTGCTGTAGGTTGTGGTAGCCTTAAATAACCGGCAATATCATGTTTGACATTAGGTCTCTCACGTGGGATGAATGGAGTTACCCAGAGGGAGTTATCCTTCCTATTGTTACTCTGGGGACTGTCTGACCCGAAGATAGCTGAGCTGCGCGAAATGCCACGGAGTTTCAGCATTAAATTGCACAGCGAAACCCAAGTCTCCCGCCGTCTGGGCATGTCTGGGGGTGGATAGACATGCCCAGAACCCCTTATCGGGCGAGCGAAGGAAAACGCTCTCAATAACCGACCATGCCCTATCACCCCCACCCTCACATCATCATCTGTACATCTTTTCATCTCATCAATTGACTACAGCGTTTTTATCGTATTACAATGTCACTTAAAATACCTTTTGTGTCGAAAAGTGACGTAAAGCAATGATTTACTACTACTTACTAAGTTATGAAGTTCAATGAACGTCACATCTTGTACCACAGCGATCTTCGCAGATGTTTTGTTATCACGCTATATGTAGCATCATTTGTTGAACAAGAAAATTAACCAAGGTTGGACTTGATAAAATTATTATACCCTCTACAATAACCTCAGCCAGCACGAAATTGTGGTATAAATTTTTTTGTAGGTCTTTTTTCAATGTATTGTATCTCATATGCCACGATCTGTAACATTGACAAACTTGGTAGTATATTTGTCAATTGTCATTCAATTGTAAACATTATGTCACCAAAACTTTAGACGTTTAACAAGGTGTAAATATAATAATAAAAAAACAGCAACATTTATCAGGGTTTACAGGTCATTGAAGGTCGAATCCTTATACGATAAGTTTTTTTCTTTTTTTTTGTCATAGCGTTGTTTCTATTTTCATAGTACTTGTTAAACTCCAAAACTAAGCAAGGTTTGACTTGATCATATGACGAAATAGAAATTCTAGAACAAAACCAGACTACATCTATAGTCAAATTAAGCTATATAATTATTTTGCAGTCAGTTTACTATACTCGCTCGGTGACATAGCACATGTTATAGCCTGTGACACATAGTATAATTACATATATGACCATAAATTTGAAAATTATCAATCAAATTTAACAAATTTAACAAATTTAACAAGGTCAGCAATGGTCAAAAGTTCATGCCACAGCGATCTGAACAGAGTTTTTTTCATAATATTATTTGTACATTGACATAATTTCCTCAATACCAAATTGAGGTATAAATAATGTTTTAAAACCGTTTTAAGCGTTTTGTTTCTTCTGGTGGGATATAAAATGGCACAGTCTGACATAAAGGACATTATTGACAATATATATTTGTCAAAACTTGACAAAATGTAGGTATTTTTTTGCATCAAAAATGAAAGTGTTCAATTGGTATTATTTTAGGAAAAAAAAAGCCATATTAATTGCTAAATTGCAATGACTAGCAAAGATCAAAATCTCATACCACACCGATCTGAACAGGGTTTATTCTACATCATGCTATTTGTACGTTGACATAATTTTCTCGAGATCAAAACTAACACAGTTTTGAATTGATTTAATTACCATTTATTATATATATAATACAAGTAATTAGTATATACAGTCAAATCAATGTATAAATAATGTTTCATGGTATTTTTTTCATATGGAGCATATCAGATTACACAGTCTGAAACACATGGTTGAGCTTACATAAGTAGCAATATATTTTCAAGTATTTAATCAATTTTTAATAATTCGTTGCCATAGCGTCAAGCTACTAACGTTGAATATTTCCACTGTAACAAATAAAAGTAGGTGCTGGTTATAAAGTTCAGCAAAGGTCAAAAACGCATGTCACATCGTTCTTAACAGTTGTTTTCAGCACACTATGCCTGCGTTGAAATATCACCCTTGACAGCAAAACTAAACAAAGTTTGACTTTATAGAATGATAACATTGCGCATATCGAAAAAAACATCCCAGGTAGCAGGAATTATTAAATTGGAGTTTAAATAATGTGTAAAATATTCATTTTCATGTGCAGTAATAATATCAAACATCATGATATGAAGCAGGGATTGAATTGCATAATTAGCAAAATACTGCAAATAATCAAGCAAATGTATTGTTTATGGTATCAAAACATCGACATTTTATTGGGCTATGTATTAATTAGCAATAGACGTGACACAGCTATTTGAAACAGGTGACGTTCATCTAGCCAGCAGTTTCGTTATACAACTAATACCATATTCTGATATAATTTTCTCTCGTATGCCTGCAAGATTTATAAAAGTTATTGGCTAAAATAAGCCATAGATTATCATACCACACAGTTTATCTGACAAAATACTATGAGATCAGTTACGGTTACGAGCTGTGGAAAATAACATTAATTCAGTGTACTTTTGTAGTTAGCTATGCTGCTTCGACCATAAAAAGTGCAGCTTATAGCTCTTGTTTGACACTTCACAATGGATTGTTTGTGTGGCTTTTGCAAACTGACTTACATACAACTTACATACCAATGGTCTAAAATAATAGTGGGTCAAGTCGACTTGACAGCAAAATTGTGTTTATCGTTTTGCTTAGAACTACAGTCTGCTAAATCCACTTATCAGCATGTAGACTTGGACTTACACTGATGAAACACACAGCGATTGAAATTTGACAGTAGATCAAGTGAAGTTAGCAGGGTATTTTTTACCCTCCAAAACGATTTACAGAAGCAAAATTGGGATCAACAAGACACTAAGTTGACTTAGCTCATTGTTTTTCTAAGAAAACAGACTATACAGAGATTGCTCCTAGATCAACAATGAACTAAGTCCAAGCACTTCTTCTGTGTTGTTTCCGCAAGTCTTAGAATAACAATGCGCTAAGTGCACTTGCATCTTTTTTTGTCCCAGAAACAGAGCCCATGAGTATGTAATAACAGAACAACAATGTGTCAAGTCGACTTGGTCCTGTGTTGGATAGTAATTATGCTGATATGTGCTCCTTTTCACGAGAATAACAATGTGCTAAGTCGACTTAGACCGTTTTTAAATTTGAATTTGGACTAAAGTCTAACTTTATACATATTATAGTTGACTTAGCTGATTGTTATTTTAAAGGCCCCTTAGCACACTATTGTTTTAACCCATCGATACAACGTACAAAATTACGTACAATATTGTCCGTTGAATGTTTTTTTTTTAATTTGACAAATAATGAACCTGGTATTACGAGATTTTATTTTATATAAGATAATAGCTTGTTATATTAGCTTGGTGTATATTACCAGAAGCGGTTTTTTTCAAAACGACTGCAACACGTGCAAACAGCTTGCAACAATATATTACATCTTACCCAAGGAAAATTATTAATTACATCGAGTTAGTGGAATGTTCACCTGAGGTTTTGTCTAAAAAATTGTGGAAGATGAATTATAGCCTAAGTAAACTTGCAGGCACATGGGGGGAAATTATTTCAAGGCCGGTAAGTGGTGTAAAGAAACTACTGGCTAAATAGGTGTCACTTGATTTTTGTAATACTTTGATACGCCTATTGCTACTTAGAAAATGCTAAAAATAAACATAGCTGTGTTGGTGCAAAACATTGTTAGTTATTCTTTAAAAGATTCATTTATTTCATGCAACTCTGTGTTTTCGATTATGCCATTTAATATAACTCCGGATGACAAAAAATACTTCAAACATTATTTATACCTCAATTTGAGTAGACAAACTTCTCGGAATTGTTCAGAAGACCCTATGTGGTTGGGTTTGGTATTGATAACATTATTTCATTGAATTTAAAATGTATGATAATAATACATGTTTAGATAGAAGTGGCATGTGGCTGCGGACGTGTGTTTATCTTTTCAATTTAGCTATTGTTATTTCACATTTTTGTCAGTACACATATTCCTTATTCAAAATGCTACGTTCTGATGCCAGAATATTGAAAATGATTAAACACAGGCTAATGTATTATCACTTTTGTCATTAAACTATGCATTTCATATCGTGCAATCATATATACTCCGCGTCTCTAAAATAGATATACACCGTAATTTGGCTATACACACTCTCTAACCTTGTTTGAGAGGCTCTATTTTATAATTCAATCAAGTCAAACCTTGGTTAAGTTTGGAGTTGAGGGAATTATGTCGGCTTTAAAATAGACTTAGTATGAAGACAAAAACGCATGTTTTGATCACTGTTGTATAATATGTTGACCTTTACTGTCCATTACAACTCCTGGACTAAATTGGAGGGATTGTTAACTTCATACACCAATGTTGTGAACCTATATTGTCATCATTACTTGTCCAACGCGTTATTATATATAAATCCATATCCTGGCTACCCAGCTAACACTAGACTTTTAACACATTGCTGGTTCAATGTTGGTCCAGTGACGCAGACTGTGATCCAACATTGGGGCAACGCTCGGTTGATATCTTGTATTTGTAGACTCCATATGTTTCCCAGAAAGCTCAATACATTGTCCAACGGTAATTTTGGTTCAACGGCTTGACCGAACAAGTTGGCATCTTGTATTTGCATGGTGCTAGCACAGGAGGCCTTATTTTGGTATTGGACGCTTGCCAATAATCATTAAAAGTAGTTAGCACTGTTACAAAGCCTATTAAAAAGGATTTGGGGTTCATGGTATGCTGTAAAATTGTCAAGGTATGTACATGTATAATCTTGATAACTGTGAGAAATGCACCCCTGTTATTGGGTTTTTCACGGTACGTTTTTAAAAGAATGCATAGGGTTGTAGTACCCTATAATGTAACCAGACGTATAATGTAACCTGCATGTTACATTATACTTCTGGATACATTATACGGTTTTACACTGTGCGTTTTTATCTGGATGACATTTGGGAATGCAGATGACGTCCTTTAAATACCCTTCTAGCCAGAGCAGTGGTCATCAGGCATGGTCCAGGTTCCAAACTCGGTATCATGTGATCATATCACGACACGTGATAGGGTGTAGCAAGCAATTTAAATATTATTGTCAAACAAAAAACATGGGCATTCAAAATATCAACACAGTTCAGCAGGTTTTATTAACGAAATAATTTAAATTTATAAGAATTTGTATAACTTAGGACAATTATATCTAGACATGTTTAGGAACTCGAAAGTGACATTGGCTAAACACCCTGATAACACCTGATACTATGGTCGCTATGCAAACCAGTTTCCCCGGCCAGAATACATTTCACATGCATGCATCTGATTTCAGATATGGCCGCTCTTCAACACGAGAACAGGAGACTGAGAGAAAGGAGAATGTGTCAAATATGCACAGATGATGACGCCAATGTGGTGCTTCTGTATTGTAGGCATCTCGTCGTGTGTCGTCAGTGCGCAGCCATGTTGGTCAACTGCCCAGTGTGTTATATCCCCATCCATGGTACCTTGAGGATAATGTCATAATGATGTCTTGGTTGCGTGTCTTGTGTTTGTCGACTTAGCAGATTCAAATTACCCCCCCTAAAATTAGATGCAAGTTACCCCTTCTAGTTTAAATATATCCCCTGCAATTTTACCGTTGAAATTCCAATAAAAAATATTTATTTACTGTATATTATTATCATATTACATGACGTTTTCTTTATAACAATTTAATCGCTATTAGAACTAACGGAGAACAGTTTTGAGCTATTATTTATAGCAAAATGCACTGACCGCATAAGCCTACAACAGGTGGTGACAGTAGTGACAGTAGGCTATCTTGTGATTTGGCAATGGCGTTTCAATTAAATTTAAAATAAGAACAAGTTTTGATAAATTTCCTCACAGATCACTGTTGTGACGTTCAATCAGCGTCAAACAAACGTCTCTTTGACCATGTTTCAGACGTTTTGTTCAAGCTAGATATTATTAGCAATCAATTGCAAGTTATTTTACATAATGTGTCTGTGGTGAATTATTTCACATAGACATCATATGAAAATAATCAATTATCATACCAAATACACATGCACGTATACAGCATATGAATATATAATTAATAAACAAGACACAGAAAGTGTACTAATAGATATACAAAAGTACATGGTAAAATTATCATGATAATATAATTATACAATATGGGTTATTTGCTATGCAAATTGAATTATAATACCTCATTGGGAATAAATATCATAGTACATATATTAGAGCACTGGTCTATCTATTGCTCGAATATATTGCGAGAATCCCTCGTCAACCTAGCAAACACAAATCATGTCGACGTTGGCCCAATATTGTACAAATGTTTTGTGCTTGCTGGGTAGCGCTTAATCACACCATTTATCATGGTATCTGGACTTTGGTTATGATGTCTATATCTCTATATATTACTATGACTTAGACCCGCACAGCATAGTGCCGGATATTGTGTTATGCGGTGCTCATACTCATAGTACTATAGATATATTTATTGAGCTCTTTGAGCTACCCCAGCTTAAATATCAAACATGTTTATACTGCAGCAGCAAAGCCACCAAAAAACACACCAGTTATTGTATACCACTGGAACTGGAAAGCATATCAAGAATATTATGGCTATGTGGGGGGGGGGGGTTGGTAGCAAGAACGCCATTTTTGGACGAATTAATTTGGAAAATTAACCATTTGTGAACCAACATCACATAGGTCATTTATTTGGACAGAAATAAAAACAAATCCTGATAATTTATTACCAGCTTTGATAGCACGAACATCATAATTCATAGATGTAGAAAACGGTGGATGGTGAGATTGTAAAAATATTTGAAAAAAACAAAAATACATGCATATTTTTACAGTTTCACAAAGTGTTTCATCTAGCCATTCTCGCATTGCACTGCGCAATGCCACCTTCTTGATCACCGTGTTGTCATTCGTGAGCACAACAGTATACATGTATAGTCGAGTTGCCAACACAGTTGACATTTCAATGTATAGTATTGCAAGTAGTATTTAGCTTTATTTATGTTCGTGTGATGTCTGAGAATTATTTCGACTTGGTTGTCCTCTGTTTTATTCTGAGGTCGAAGTTTAAATTTGAAGAGCACATGGGTAAACAAATTGTAAAATAGAATCATCTATATTTCACAAAAGCACAAAATACATTTTTAGAATCAAGGAAAATTAACCTAAAGCTAAAAATGCATTACATGCAAAGAGCAAACATTTTATATGATTTGTCTTAACTAAATGCTAGTGTATTTTAGATAAATGGACGATTTTTAACTTTAGACATATATATATGGATTTTTACCAGTGGAGTAGAAAAAAGAGAATTAGTTGGTTGTATTGTGAGTATTTAGCTGTATTTGTGTATTATGGCGGTAAAATAGTGTCTAAATTTATTAAATCTCAATTATTGTGTTTAAGATGATGGTACATGTCTATTATATATTATTATGAGTGCAAAATGAATGCTTTTGCGATTTATTTCAGGCATAATTATATTAATTACCATTGCAGAAAATTATAATAAACGAAATATATGACTTTAGTTCACAAAGGGTTAAATTGACAAAATTTAGCAAATAATATTGTCAATGGGATGTATAAACCTTTGCATCATGTAAATTAAAAATGATATATCACATGCTATTGACTAATATCTTCATGACGTGAATTGTTTTTCGAACATTATGATTTTTGTGTATTTCCAACAGTATATGATAACTGATTTTGTTCCTGCATGGAAACTTTATACTTTATACATCAGGGAAAGGATATAAAATAGTTATATAGGTTGTAACGGACATGCTGACCTTTCATTCCAATGCTACATCAACAGAGTCCATGTTTCCTTTAATTACTAGTAATGTCATTAACCTCTGAAATCCTACATGGATGAAACTGGTGCGTAGATTTAAGTCTTATTTAAATGTGTTATATCGTGTTAAACAGTTTCACTATTTGTTTCATGATTTGAACCATATATCGACATTAACGTTATTTGCGAAAATTTTACGCAAAATATGTAGTTGAGAGCGTATCATAAGAAGAAAGAAGAAAATAAATTTATTTGACCAAAACATAATTAATTACAAATAAAGTGAAAAGTACAAATAACAAATAACAGTCAGGAGACCATAGTTAAGACAAAAAAATGCCGCTACCACTATGGCCACCTTTCACACAAGAAAACATAATTTCAAGATATTCAAGTTGCAAAAGGGTCAATGATTTTAAAGAAAACGATATTGTACCAGTGATTACATAATAAATATCTACAAACATGCAAAAATGTAGATTGATTTATACAGATATATTTCAAATATATAGCAAAATGATAATGAGACGGTCGTCCCAACAAAAATGTAAACTAGCTTGTCATGATATCATAATAATAATAAAATAATATTATGTCAATACAGCTTGTGCAGAGCCAAAAGGCAGCAACTGCAACTTAAAGTAAGCGGATGCTGCCCTTTGGCTCAACAAGGAAGAATGAAACAAAGCACTTTACTCAGCTCCAATGGAAACAAAAGGTCGGCAGACCCGACCCTTTGGTACCATCAGAGCGAAAAAGGAAATTATGAAAGAGTAAAATGAAATATGGTTTAACATGCTAAATAACATTAAAATCAATTTTGATTCAACATGTTACATATATAACAGTGAATTATATTACATACAGTATTATATTTACTAATACAGAATTTTTTAATGTATTCAGTGAAACCAGTCATACTGTGTGTAGTTGCTTTATTTAATATTATTAAAGGTGTATTGTTAATGACAATGGGTAATTGATATCTAATGCATTTACGTGAGAATTCGTGTTTAACTATGGAGTTTCGCAAATTAGTGCATCCTCTAGTATTGTAATTGTGAGTTTCTAAACCAGTTTGGAAAGTAAAATTTTGAAAATACACAGGAAGACAATTATTTGTATATTTAAAATAAAATTTTAGCTGTTGAACATAATGTAGGTCATATATTTTTAATACGTTAAGCTTTTTAAATATGGGATCAGTATGAGAAAAGAAATGACTTTTGTCTATTATTCGAATAGCCTTTTTTTGCAATTTGTGGATACGCTTAGAGTCGTGTCCCCATGCCAGTAAACAATAATTGAGATGCGGGAGGATAAGAAAATTGTAAATTGTTAGGAGTGTTGTGTGTGAGGGAGCTGGTATTTTAATTTATTAATTATTCCTATAGTTTTTGAAATTTTATTTGCTACTTTGGTCACATGACTTTTCCAAATTAGATGTTTGTGCAAAATTAGTCCTAGAAAATCAAATTGTTCAACACACTCAATTTTTTCATTGTTTATTTCTATCTTTGGAATTTCTAAGCGTTTTTTGGGCTGATAAAATAACATAAATTTAGATTTCTGTGTATTTAAAGTAAGTTTGTTTGCCCTTAACCATAGCCTAATTTTGTCCAACTCGTTATTCAACATTTTTATGTTTACTTTTGTGTTATTTTTAAAATAGAAGTCACTTAAATTGGCTAAAAGTGTGGTGTCATCTGCGTAAATAATAGTTTTAAAAATAGTGCTAGCAAAAGGTATATCATTCATATAGATTATGAATAAAAGCGGACCTAAAATCGATCCTTGTGGGACTCCAGTTAAAATATTTGTGAAGGCTGATCTAATATTATTTATTTCGACGCATTGTTTTCGATTTTTTAAGTAATTTTCGATTAAGTTTAGTGAGCTACCTTGGATACCGTAAAATTTAAGTTTGTCTAGTAAAATTGTATGGTTTAATGTATCAAATGCTTTGGATAAGTCCAAATATATGGCTATCGGTATATTGCCTTTTTCCATTCTACTTGTAATAGTGTCGATAATGTCAAGGGCAGCCAATTCAGTAGAATGTTTACTACGAAAGCCGTATTGTCCTTCATAATAAAGATTGTTTAATGTAAAATAGTTATTTATTTGGTTGTAAATTACACGTTCAAATATCTTTGACAGTGCTGGTAAAAGAGATATTGGTCGATAATTATTTATAGAGGTAGGATCACCTTTTTTGAAAAGAGGAATGACTTTTGCTAATTTAAGATTGTCTGGGAAAATGCCTGTGGTTAGTGATTGGTCTACTGTTGTTGTCACAGCTTTTATTAAATCGAATTTAACAGATTTTATTAAGAAAGTTGATATATCGTCCACACCTGTACTGTTTTTGCGAGAAATATTATCAAAAATTTTGGAAATGGCGTCTTCGTTAACTAGTTGAAATGAAAATAATTTGGAAGTTGGGCTCTTCAAATATTTTTTATGTGAATCTGGTTCAACATCGTTTTGAAGCCAGAGTGTGACCAATGTTGACAAAATACTGATTGAAGTGATTCACAATGGTTTGAGTCTTACTAGTTATATTATTATCTATTAACATTTTGTCGGGCGAAATTGTCTTTTTTGTACTTAAAATATTTTTTATAGCTGACCATGTTTTTTTAATGTTAAATGCGTATTTAGTAAAGAGAGAATGGTAATAAGTTTTCTTCGCGATGAAAATACTTCTTTTTAAGATAACGTTAAGCGTACGGAGATTTATTTTCTTTGCTCATAGTCAAGCGAGTTAGTAGGAGTGTTTTTAAGATTTCGGTACAATGTGTCACGTCTTTTAATTGATTTTATAATTCCAGCTGTGATCCACTCTGATTTTGCGTGTTTAAATTTATTAAATTTTACTTTCTTGCGGGATAAGTTGTTTTGTTTTGCTTTAGTTAAAACGTTCTCAATTATACGATAATTTGTATTGGGGTCTGAAGTTAAATCTGCACTAATTTTGTCATTCAGATTTGCTGATCTTATTTCGGTTTTGAAATTATTTAGAGAATCAGATGAAATGTTATTTACATAGATGTATTTATTAACCGGTGTTTGAGTATGATTAATGTTTATGGAAAGTAGATAGGGAAAATGATCTGATATGTTACTAGTTAATATGCAGGCTGATGTATCTATGAGATTGTAAGTTAACTTACAAAAGAAATTGTCTATGAGTGAACCTGACTTTTCGGATAATCTCGTTGGAAGAGTAATATGGGGGTAAAAACTATGTGATGTTATGGTGTCAAAAAATTCATAACAAAGGGAAGATCCTCTCAATTATGTATATTTTGTGGACAATTGTCGCACAGAAAATACCTCTGTTAATGTTAACCCTTACAGCGCGGGGATCAACTTTAGTCGTCAGAACCTGACGTCTGAAGACGTCAGATTCTGACGTCTGAAGTCGATCCCCGCACTGTAAGAATAAAAATATTTCTAATGGTCGTAGACCCATAACATAGGTATTCAAATGAATCAGCAAGAGCTAACGAATGCTTTTGCGATTTATTTCAGGCATAATTATATTAATTACCATTGCAGAAAATTATAATAAACGAAATATATGACTTTAGTTCACAAAGGGTTAAATTGACAAAATTTAGCAAATAATATTGTCAATGGGATGTATAAACCTTTGCATCATGTAAATTAAAAATGATATATCACATGCTATTGACTAATATCTTCATGACGTGAATTGTTTTTCGAACATTATGATTTTTGTGTATTTCCAACAGTATATGATAACTGATGCTGTTCCTGCATGGAAGGTTTATACTTTATACACACCAGGGAAAGGATATAAAATAATTCTATAGGTTGTAACGGACATGCTGACCTTTCATTCCAATGCTACATCAACAGAGTCCATGTTTCCTTTAATTACTAGTAATGTCATTAACCTCTGAAATCCTGCATGGATGAAACTGGTGCGTAGCTTTAAGTCTTATTTAAATGTGTTATATCGTGTTAAACAGTTTCACTATTTGTTTCATGATTTGAACCATATATCGACATTAACGTTATTTTACGCAAAATATGTAGTTGAGAGCGTATCATAACAAAGGGAAGATCCTCTCAATTATGTATATTTTGTGGACAATTGTCGCACAGAAAATACCTCTGTTAATGTTAACCCTTACAGCGCGGGGATCAACTTTAGTCGTCAGAACCTGACGTCTGAAGACGTCAGATTCTGACGTCTAAAGTCGATCCCCGCACTGTAAGAATAAAAATATTTCTAATGGTCGTAGACCCATAACATAGGTATTCAAATGAATCAGCAAGAGCTAACGAATGATGATTTCAAATTGAAAAAAAAACCCTTTGGCCTCCAAGGTTTTCATAAAACAAATCAGCGCTTTAGGGTTACTGTATGTTTAAGGGCACGATGGTTCGTTATAGAGCACAGTTCCATAGATAGCACTGCATACATTGTCAATAAATGTCATCTCATGATATGACAATACAATATCTATTAACAGATCAGAAATGCATGATACACATGCATTATGCATTTCTGATATTGTTTATCTCCTAAATACAGGTACTATATTGCTGTATTTCGTTATATTATAATGTATGCTTTTTATATTTACTGCACTGCCCTGAAATTAGCGATTGCTTAAAAAAGTTTATCAGAATGACTTATGTTCATTTGTACCTAGAACAATCAAAACTATTATTGAAATTGTCATATGATTTCATATATTTTTTAGATTCACCAAGCTATACTATGACAATTTAAAATAATCAAAAGATTGTATAAGCTTTTTTCATCCAATGAACAACAGCAAATCAATATATAAATGAAATAATATGATTAATATAAAATTGTATACAGAAAGCAAACAAGGTGTGTACATGTATTAATTAAATGTGTATGAAATGAATTTAAGATTATCAGATTATATAGTATTGTCTTGGAATAAGATTATTAAATATGCGTTTATTTTTGTATTACATTTGATATGAATTAACGGGCTTATGATGCATGAGCCTTTCTGTCTTTATTCTCATACATTAAACTTTGAATAATGTTCTATATTTTAATATTGAGTTTTATGAAATAAAATAATTTACCTAATTACTGGTGGTGAAAACCTTGACAATCAGTGTGATTCTGCCTGAGCCTGTTTTTATTATGTATAACTGGAAAAAAAACCGCTTTATGTATAATTATGGAAAAATAAAAAATGAGAAAAGAGATTATTGTCATTTTTTTATTATGGTAGGTAAAAATCACCGAGGGTGACACTAAAACTTATGACACTAGAACTTATATCGTACATCCCATTTCTCAATCAATTTTATCACATTTTCAACACATAAGCATTACGCTGTATTTCTGCAGACTATGTGCGATACAACTGGCACCCGTACTGCTGCTTATGAGAAGCTGGTCTTGTTACGAATATGTTGTTGCTGATGATACTTGGTGCCAGTCTGAGCAGCAGCATGTTCGCTAGCTTGATCAGTGGCCATGTGACTGTGAATTCACAGTCACAGGACCATTGTTCAGGCTACATGTTCCCAATAAGAACATTTTTTTATAAGCAGCGATACGGCTGCCAGTGTAATGCCACACGAGCCATATTGACAACTGTAGACATAATTATATCAGAAATGCATAATACGTCTTATTGCATTTTTGATAATATATTATACGTTGTTTAATATTGAAAATGATATTAAATGCAACATATTCGAATCATACCATATGTTAATTCTTCTTGATGCTAACGATCACTATTTAAATATTTGAAAAAAAAACAAGTATGACCCATATGATACGTTGGAATTTAATGCATACATTCCTTTTACTTTTCGGATCAGAATAAAATAACTGATAAAACCTAATATTTGTCCCGCAAATAGGTTCTCATATTATTTTTCCAGCGTTCTTTTAAATTTTGTAAATTTCCAAATATTCATCAAATTTATTTATAATAGAATATTCCAAGATACTTGTGGGAAAGAAATGGTAGGCATATGACACGAGAAAATGTCCAATACAAAACAGCCTTTACCAAAACACTACTAAACTGTCCCACAAAACTGTGCTTAGGACTTCAATGAGACCAAATTCTTGAAAAGATTATTTTACTGCTAAGGAAAGGTTGATAAATAACATTAATGCCGACACATATTAACGATATTTCCAGCTTGGGATACTACTGATCCTTTAGATTCCTTCTGGTGAGATTGTATTTTATTTTGATGTTTTAGGTGTCTGTTGTGACATTCGGGGTTCAGTATATAGAGGAATTTTTGTCCCAACACCATCAGCAGGGCCTAACATTAGCTGGCTATCGGTGGTTCGCCTGATCATTTGCACCCTCCAAAGGCTATAGGCATACATTTGATAATTAAAATACTAATCAAATTGAATGATGTTTGCATGCTGGACCAGTGTCGCATTCGGTGGCCCTGCATTGAGCCGATCTTGGCTTTCACTATGCTCAATAGAAACAGTAATAATATCCACATTTGATAATATAAAGAGCGGTGGTGTTTCAATGTCACACAATCCCCTTTTTTCAAAAGAGCAGCATTTCATGATCATATTTACACTTGATACCAACATCACTGTTAATGTGTCAGTATCCGCAGTAATATTCTATTATTGTTAACAATTTCATTCACTCCACACAGTTAGTGACAATCCTCGATCTACACTGAGGGAAGTGAAATGCTAACCCCATCACACGTGAGTCACTCCCATAGTCACTCCACAACCAAGTGGTTGTGGTTGTCACCTGGGCCAGGAAAACATCCTTATGAGGGTGAGGTGAATAAGATGGCACTGCCCTCCAGACACAGGATTCGACATTCGAGCTCTGGCGGCTGAGCCTGGTCACACAACCTTTCGGTCACGGAAGCATTGAAACGGTTAAAGAATCATTCAGCTTCAAAACGCGCATGCCTGGGACGGTCAAGTGTAGGCCAACAGTAGCCTATTGAGTACAGATTGACGGCATTAAAATAACTGATTACAAGATACTACTCAAACGAGACATTGATCCAATGCTGTTTTAATGTTAGGCCAACGTCTGCGACGCTGGCCCAACATTGAACCAACATTAGATGAATGTACAATGTTTGAGAGAAAGTCCTCCTGCCCAGCAAACGCAAGACATTTGTATGACATTTATGCAATGTCGGCCCAACGTCTTCGACGTTGGTCCAGCATTGCATAAAGTCATAGAAATGTTTTGTGTTTACTGGGTGACAATACAAACTTGGGGGTCAAGCAGTTTCCAAATCCCCACGGTAATACAGTCAGTTTGCTTGCAAGTAGGCGACCAAGTAGGGGCAAAAGACAAGGGCTTTGAATTATTACCTCATAGATGTCGCTCAAGTATATATGAACTTGCTGTGATTTGAGAACTTGCTCTTAATGAGGCTTTGGGTATGAAACGCATATTTAGTATTATTATGGAATAGGGCCTTGGCTTACCCACGGGCACTATTGCCTTCTGGGGGACCCTTGTCCCGCGAATTTTGACAGTTGACTACACCTTTAATAGGCCAAAGTGAACCTTTGTTATAGTATTGACTATTTCAGCACCGTTTGTGTTTTATACACAATGAACATTTTAGAGAAAAAGATCTAAAGAAAATAATGATATATTCAGCAAAAAAAAAGCTTTCTGAACTTTCATTACATAATCATCTTTTTTTATTATAATCAATCCGGACATTCTGAGGGTGCGAATGGCTGGCGCAATTTACACCTAAAGGTGAATAAAAGTGAGAGGGAAAAACCGGGGGTCAGGATTGGTATCAAGCTATCTTCTGAAATGAAAAGTAGCAATATGCGAGAGAGTTCGCGTTGCCCTCAGATAATGATTAAATAATGGGTTAGAGAACCAACGCGAAATCTCTCGCGAAATCGTGTTGGTCTGTTTTGGGCTTCATGCTGGTTATTTATGTATTTTATGTATAGCTATTAGCCCAGCTTCCATCATTCATAGTGGACCGGGATTTTCTTCCCAGTTTGAAGTTTTTAATTGATTTGTTTTCACATACACATTTCAAGTAGGCTGTATATTAAATTTCTTTGGCATTGCGCCAACTTTGGAAAACAAAACTACAAGCTAGTCATGCTAATTTTCATAGTTCATGATTCTACTGTTGGCCATAGTAGTCTCTAATTATACAAGAGAGGCATGTAGTACATCAAAATAGGGGTTTTAAAATGTGAGAAACTCAAATTTGTGTACATGTAGGACGAGGACTGTTTACTCCACAAATGAAAATATCAATGCTATTTTAGACATTTTAATGTAACATATATTTTTAATTGTTGTTATATTATTATTATAACAATAGTGAAAATCACGATGCAGTTATGACAGATTATGATAGAGAAATGTCATCGTATATCACTATGGCATAAATTTAGAATCTAAAGATATAATGTCAATATATATACAAATGACAATATATAATATTAAGTTATATCACACTAACTTAAACCTACATTACCAAAAAATAACACCCACTACTTGTTTATTTTACTTTTTTTTAATCAGAGTATTTTAATTTACCTGTAATTTGTATATAGGTTAAAGTTGTTACACTGTTTTTATTTAGACATTGATTTGCTAACATTATTTATTAAACGTGGCCTCTATTCCCCACCAAAAAAATCAGGGGTTATTAGGTAAGCATTTAAAACAACAATTAAGTATAGTTCAATTAAATAAGACGACATTTTAACAAAATGACTAATATTTATAATTCTAGTATGTATTAGATAGTGCCTATAGTGGGGTAAAACAAAATAATGTTAGATGCTACGAATCTGTTTCACATATATTTTTTTACAAAAGTGCTAAACATTGGCCGAGCGATTTTACGCATAACGCTGTTGCTATCTCATAACTAAATATGATAATACGTAATTTTGTGCAATATATCTTCTACACCAGTGGTACTAGATACTGAGGACTTTTTTCAGATTTTATAAAGTGTTGCTAATAAATTTTAAAAAGTAATAACGGCAGTAGATTATTTGTATCATTCTGTGTAAGCTAGTGAACACAGTTTGGTGTCAATGGTACAAACATTCAATGTCACCCGGATGTGAACAAATTAATGAGAAGGTAATTATCAATGTTTAACTTTAAATATTCACATCGTTGTATGTTGATCCCATTAATGAAATGTAGCAAATGTGTTCTGTGATGTTATGTTTTCATGAGAAATAAATATGCTAATTTTGGTGAAATATTCACATTAACATATCATATAGGCCTATACTTATCTTAGTATTGGCCCATAGTTTAGGATGCATATTATATAGCGAGATTTATAATTATAAAGACGTATTTAAGAAAATAAAGCAACTTTTTAGATTCGCTATTTTAAACAGGATTTTAATGCGAAAAATGTGGGACGCATATGCTAGATAAAAACCCCACACGCATGCTAGCCTCAATTTTGGAAACATAGATGGACTCATCACTGTATGCTAATTAGGATGAATTATGCAAATTAGCTTCTAAGAACTCTCCACAGACTTTGCACAATGCCAGAAAATCTGAAAATACTTTAAATGCGTATCTGAAAACAAATAAAAGAGACGTACACAGCATGAATTATGGTGCTGGCGACTTGACTAATCTTTATACATATGCAATATATATAAACATCAACCATGGCCAATAACTCAATTCAACTTTCTAGTGTAAATATTTCACTAGGGCATCTTCTAAACCCCCTATTTTGATGTATTACATGTTTCTAGCATAACTAGAGGACTATGTTATAGTAGGATATCTTTAGCGGAAGCCATTTTGGCGGCCATCTCGGATTTATAAAAATTGCCCAAGGATGAGAGTTTCACACCCACCCTAGGTTGTTCAAGTAGACCTTCTACACATGAAAATGAAATGAATCGGCCTTTAGGCCACCTTTGTGCACATATAGGCTAAACTGGGCCAGGGAAACCTTCTGAGGATGGTGAGATGAATGAGATGACACCGTCCTCCAGACACAGGATTCGAAATTCGAGGTCTGAGGCCGAGCACGCTACCTCTCGGTCACGGAGGCTCCCCACAATACTGAGGTTCACACGTGGATGGGGAAGAAACATTTTGTTCCTTTCAAACCGCCGAGACCGGGAACCGAACCCCGAACTCTAGCGTGAAAGGCAGCGGTGCTAACCACTACCCTGGGGCCCCCGCCAAATAGACCTTATAATAATCCACAGAGAAAAAAACGTTATCATAGACTTTATCATAGGTTATCTCACCCGGAAGACATACTATATCCGAAACAGTGAGATAGAAAAACAATAAATACGTCAAGCCATATTATAGAAAAAATAAACACGCATGGCTTACACGGTTTTATAGCCTATTTTAAGAAAGTAACTATTGATCAATATGAGTCATCGTGCAGACTAAACAATTGTTACGTTTGTCATAATAAGTAATTAGTTAAATATATCTTTTTTTATAGATGTATCGAATATATGAATATATGAACAAGGTCTACTGTCTATTATTTCGAAACTAATCCAATACAAATATAGATTATAATTTTATTGCTGTATAAATGTCGCTGTCATAACTTTTATATTGCTCTGTAATTATTCATGTTGTTTTTCATACATGTATTATTGTATAGAAGAATAAATTCGCGTCGATTTATATTGACTTGAACAATTTCGTTATAATTATCATATTGTATGCCATATTATGCAAATTACACAAAAAGGGTGATGTAAACTGTGTTGAAAATTACAGGGGAATAACTTTATTGAGTACTTTTGGAAAACTTTTTACTCGAATATTAAATAACAGGCTTTCTTTTTGGGCCGATGCTTATGGTGTATATATTGAAGCTCAAGCTGGTTTTCGTGCAAACTATAGCACAGTGGATCATATTTTTAATTTGCATGGAGTTATGTCACATTTATTAAACAATAGTAAAAAGTTATACTGTGCGTTTCTCGATTTTCGAAAAGCGTTTGATTACATAGACAGAAATTTCTTATGGCATAAATTAATCGGACTCGGTATCAGAGGTAGAATATTTGATGTCATTCAAAGTATGTACAGTGTTGTTAAATCTCATGTTCAAGTCGGAGCAGAAAAAAACGAAGAATTTGAATGTTTATTGGTGTGCGGCAAGGAGAATGTCTGTAGCCTTTTTTATTTTTGATGTATTTGAATGACATCGAAAATACTCCCAAAACTAACAAATTTGAAGGTATCAATATGAGCTTTACGCGAATGTTAATACTTTTATATGCAGATGATGCAGTAATACTGTCAGACAGTAGAGACAATCTACAGCAAGGTTTAACCATATTAAATGAATATTGTACAAAATGGAAAATAACGTTACATACAGATAAAACAAAAATTGTTGTACTTCGAGAAGGTGTTAAGCTTTCTGTTAAAGATAAATGGTATTATGACGGCAAATAACTATAAGTCGTGAAACATTTTGTATACTTGGGAGCTGTATTCTCACTCATGAAGTTATTAAACAAATTTGATAATGTCATATCCATGATATATACTGTGATCACAGTATATATCATATCCATGATATATACTGTGATCTTTTTGATAAGATGATTATGCCAAGTTTGTGTTACGGTAGCGAGGTGTGGGGATTTCATCAAGGAGAAGCTATTGAACGCGTTCATTTACAATTTTGTAAGCGATTTTTGCATTTAAAATATAACACTGTAAATAATATTGTATATGAACTAGGTAGAACTAGGCAGAACAAATATGCAATGCGTAAGATATGTAAGAATTGTTAAATACTGGCTGAAGATTATGAAATGTAATGACACTCGATTTACCAAGGCCAGATTGTATATATAAGGTCTTATTATGTGATGCACAAAATGGAAAAGTTAACTGGGTTTCTAGGCTAAAAAACTTATTGGAAACGTCAGGTTTTGGGCATGTATGGCTCTATCAAAGTGTTGAAAACGACAAGCTATTTTTCAGAATTTTTAATCAGCGTATTCAAGATAATTATGGTCAAAGACTGCATTTTGAACTGCAGAATATGTCAAGGGAAAATATTTTATTTTATTATATCATAAACATTTCTTTGCTTCAAAATACCTTGAAATACTAAAAACAGAGTGACATAGAATTGCCCTAGGTAGACTACGCTTAAGTAATCATAGGCTAGCTATTGAAAGTGGTCGATGGCATAAACCACACCCGACTCCTGTTGATGAAAGGAAGTGTATGTTATGTGATGATATTGAGGATGAATATCACTTTATTTGTATTTGTCAATTATATAAACAACTGAGAAAGAGGTACATACCTGAATATTATTTTAAAATACCAAATATGCATAAATTTATAGAGCTCATGTCGAATGACGATAGTAGAACTGTATGTAACCTTGCAAATTTTGTTTTTAAAGCTTTTTTAATTCGGAAATCTCATATGGTTATCTCAATTTGAACTGTTTTGTTTAGTTTTAAATGTGTTTTTTCGACAATGTATTGTACTGGTGTTGTGTTTGCACAAGGGCCACAGGCCTATTGCCTAATAAATTACTACTACTATTATCTAAGCATAATAATAATGTCATAACCTCTATGGTGTCATGTTAGAAACTGTATATTTATTTAACACCAATAAATAGTATAAGCTTAGTAAATTTGTTTAATGTACTTATAAATGATTTATTCTTATTATGCTTTTGTATAGAAGAATATATTAAACATGTTAAATATAGTGATGTATTACCGCTATGTGTTTCCTCCATATAAAATATATATGAATCTGATGGCTTTAACACCATGGAACCACTTTTCCCGAACATGTTAATATCAAATATGTCACGCGTTTTTAGATTAGATTAGATTAGATTAGATTAGATTTATTCAGTAAACATTGACATAGGACAAAAACATGATCAATAGTGCAAATACATGAAAATCATGGGTCGCCAATCATGGTCACCAGGGAATAAAATACCGAAAAGTTTCCTGGTGAGAATACTTATTTCCACGGCGGTCCCTTGATAGTGATCCATGATGGCGATGGCAAGAAATAATTTAGTCAATATAAATATATATAAATAATTGGTCTAACTGACCACACCAGAAATTGAAATATCACAGTAATTTGATAACAAGTCTACTCTCGCGGAGAGAAAACCACGCCGGAGAACAGAGAAAGGCTTAGTGATCCATGATGGCGATGGCAAGAAATAATTTAGTCAATATAAATATATATAAATAATTGGTCTAACTGACCACACCAGAAATTGAAATATCACAGTAATTTGATAACAAGTCTACTCTCGCGGAGAGAAAACCACGCCGGAGAACAGAGAAAGGCTTACAACATGCAAACTATACGGAATACGGCGTTCGCTCATCGTGATTGGCTCTATCACTGAAGTTAAGCAACGTCGCGCCCGGTTCATAATTGGATGGGTGACCGCCTGGTGACTGCCAGGTGCTATATACACTCGTGGTGCTCAGAGAACCACGTAAATCAGATGGCTCGTCTGACTGACCTGGAGTTGGACGTAAAAAACCTCAATGGACGTAGGCGCAGTTTCCATCCAGCGAGACCGCAGAAAATCCACAATGTGTGAGTACTTGGCACATAAGGCGAATTTGCTAGGAATGAAAATAGCTTGATGCGCCTCAATGGCAGCTCAGCTGTATATCTCCCAGGAGACTGAGTTGGAATTTGAATGATAACAGGCCTTGCTAAGTTACTCTCGATGTTCAGCGCTCTGAACAGCCGCCGGCTGGATACATGCGCTATATAAGATTTCATTCATTCATTCAAACACAATTGGAAGCCCATCCCACGTCCCCCCGCGGTAGGCCTACACCTCCGCTAGAGTAGAATAAATACCTATATAAATATAGAAAATATGTTATAATATAATAACGGTTACTATGCTAATTTTAGACTTATACTAGTCTAAAATCATTTAAAATAGTGAATATAAATAAAGTGAATAGCTAGTAGTAAATATATACTCCATCTTCATGTCTTTGTAACTCTGTCCACATGTGTTTTCTGACAGCATGTTTGAAAGTTAAAAAGTTTTCTTGCATTCTGAGATGTACCGGTAGACGATTCCACATTTTACTGGCTGAGTAACGACAAGACTTGGCACCCGCAGACTTTACATGTGGTAGGACCAGTGATTGCACACTTGTTCTAGTGTATCTGTCATGTTCTTGACTGACCATGAAAAATAAATCTCGTAAATATTTTGGGGCTGTTCCATGAATTATTCTAAACATGTTGTTAAGTTTAATTTGTTTAACGCGTTCCGAAACAGGTATCCAATTGATAATTTTGAATTCATTGAAACCAATATGCGTCCTTGGGGAGCAGTTCAGGACAAATCTGATAGTTTTATTTTGAAGAATTTGAAGTTTTTGTTGGTAAATTTTCTGAAGACCACTAAACCATGCGGAGCATGCATAATCAAAATGACATTGAATTAGAGCTGATGCCAAAAGTTTCCTTGAATTTGTATTTAAAAAATTTGCATGTCTCCATAAGAATTGGAGTCGTGAGTTGTCTTTCTTTATTGTATTTCTATAATCTATATATTCACCGTCATCACATCATCTGTATATCATTCATTTTTCATCCACAGTTTGCACTGTTTTTAATGAATTACAAAGTCACGTACTTGACCGTACCTATAACTAACGGCCTGAGTACTATTCTCGCAGGTACTCAGACCTAACTTGCCATGTTTAAATTTGTGACCGTCACATTTTTAATCTACTTTCTCGACAAAAAGTTTGAATATAAACATACTCATCTTATGTTGACACATCCAATACACACTCGTTTATCCGAAGCAGGAACTGTCAAATGTCAGAATATACTTTGTATCCATAAAAAAACACATTTAATCACCATAACAAGCTTTTAAATTTCCCCCGAAATGTCAAACGTGTGTACAAAGAATGTACACGTCACATGATGACGTAGTCGATCTGCTACTGGAGGTCACGCGTGATTCTATTGCTAAGAACACAATCATTGTAGTACAAACTCAGGTATAGTGACAGTACAATACCTACATGTGCCCTAGTACTTATGCATACAATCGCAAAATATAGTAAGCAAATATTTACTAGCAACACCAAATACGGTGACCAACATGCTGCTGTGTTCAAATTCGTATCCAGATGTAACCCATTAAATACAGTGTCTACCTACAGTTCTTCTTGAACTAGGACCATTGATCATGTACAATAAGATGGTCGACTCTCCCCAAAACGTGAAATCGCTCTCAGTGCTGTCCCCCGATATTGGAACTAAGGCTTTTACCATTAATCAAGTATGATTTCACCATATTTCGACGAGTAATTATGACATTGATCCTATTAAAAACAATACATACTTTCCATCATAAAAATCATAAAAATAAGTATTGACGGAGGTTTACTTATATTTTTTATCCAATAATTTGGTGGTTAGTTATCAATACTTTTTAATTTTCTTCTTCCCCTTGGTACTTCAGGGGTTGATGCGCCCGTATAAACAAGTATGCATGTTCATTGTTTACAAACAACAGGTGACGCCCAGCTAACACGAGACGTTGTCCCAATTATAGTGTAACGCTGGTCCAACGTTTGTAATGTAATGTAATGTTGGTCCAGCATTACGCCATCATTGGTTCATCTTATCGTATTACCCCATCATGGTGCAATAAGAGAGAAAGCATACCTGATAGCCAGATTGTTTCTCTGTTATTGCATCATGCAGTTATTGTAAAAATTATGTTTGTGTGAATTAATTTAAAAGGGCGTTTATAGAATGTAGTTGTGAAAAGGTTAAACTGTCTTGACTTCTTTGAACATTGACCAGTGACCGTAGAGTGTGTGTACCCTATTTTATCATGCAGACATTTTAAATGTTGGCTGGGCACCTGTATAGACGGCCGGACAAGTGGATTGAAAAAACTTCTGATGGCGTTTTTTGTTACAAGCAGATAACCACGTTTTATTAACTCTATACCTTCACGTTCAATGTGAGGGGGGTTACCAGTTTGTTTTTGACCTCTCAAGGTCATTTCAAGGTCGAACAAAGTCATTTATTGGTTAAAATGTCGATATTTTCATTTTCCTACAGAACAACAAGATACCTCTAAATAAATGATAATTCAATTAGAATAGCAATTTGTGTAAGGTGATTGGCAACTTTTTAATGACCTTTCAAGGTCATTGTATGCGTTCACAAGGTCATTTGAGGGGTAAAATTGCGTTTTGTCATTTTTTTCACCACACACCACGTGGCAACAGCCATACAATAAGGTAAATACAAATAATTATCAATGATAGTACTATGGCTCTTCAAATAAGGAGTTGACGACTGATGTGAACATCTTAGGTCATTTCAAGGTCAGACAAGATCATTTCAAAGTTACAATGTCATTTTTTTCACTTTTAAAACTCAGCAACGGTATAAGCAAATTCTTTATTTTGGAGTGCGCAGCAGACACAACAAGATACATTCAAATAATCAATAATTACATTAACAACATTTCTGGTAAAAAGATTGACAAAAATGTTAGCTTCTCAAGGTCATTTCAGTAACACCCAAGGTCATTTTTAGGTTAAGATATGATTTTTCACCCTTCGCAACGGAATAAGATTTTATCGTCATTTTTCACTCTGTATCAGATAAACAATAAGATACATTCAAATAGTTATTATTAAATAGGTTTTGCTAAGGAGAATAACAAAAATGATAAATTCTCAAGGTAATTTCAGGGTAACACAAGGTCATTTTCTAGTTACAATATAGATTTTTCATTACTGCGCTTTTAACCCAAGTAAGATTTTTTTTCTCTTCATTTTTACACTCCGTGGCATACAAAAAATAATATATATATATAATTATTAAATACAGTAAAAATGCGTTTCTGGTAAAAAGATTAACGCAAATGTAAAATTCTCAAGGTCATGTTAGCGTCCGACAAAATAATTTTCAAGTTACAACCTCGTTTTTTTCAATTTCGCACTCCGCGCCAAAATAACAATACGATACATTCAAATGACCCACACCCATACATGCCTCCACAATATATTATAAATTATCACAAGGAAGTCCAAATAGATTGCAGCCATGTAAGGCGTTGACTTTTACAAACAGTCGTTCATTAATTTTGCAGGATGTTGTCTTGTGTGTATTTTTGCAGCCAGCTGATTATTAGGTGGACTGGGTAGTAGGCTACTCTCAATCCATTTACATCTACAATCAAAACTTCTACAGCATTGTACATATCTGCATTTGTCACCTCACCATCAGCTAATGGTAGGCCATATATACACCTGATCACGCTGTGAATAGTATACATTTGGTGATGAAGCTAGAGGACAAAAGAGATCATGATGAATTACCTGAGGTATACATATCGGCATGGTCAATACACTCCGATATCATGGATATAGATCTCTTCTGCGATGATCTTTTTATAGGGCCTACTTGTTAGTGCCCTGAATGAATACATAGAATAAATCCTGTGCGATTTGAGGGTTTTGAAATCTTTATACACGTACGGTACAAAAAGTTATATATTTGCTTTTTTTTCTCAGTGAATGAAAGATAAGCAACACCATCCAAGATTTGATTACTACTATGGGGTCTTCTATTTCTTCTTTTTTATAGCGGTTAACACATCATGGTCATGTTGCTTACATCTGCATTGGCCACTTTAGTACTATTTACGAATCATGTTGAATGCTCCTGTCTGTTGTTTACAGCTACATTGGCCCCTTCAGCACTGTAAACAGCCACTGTGTGCTCCTGTTGTTAACAATCGCCTCTTTGTCACCGCTGCTCCTTTTTATTTAATAACTGCACTGATTCCTGAGGAGGCCTACTGTTGCTTCGGCTCAAATAACATCCCTTGTATCCCACCAACACTGCTACTTCTGTTGTTAACAACCACCCTATCTCCTATTGCACTGCTGCTCTTGTTTTTACAGACTCCTTCAGCCCTCTTATCAGCATCCCTGACCCCCCCCCAACACTACAGCTTAGGACTGTTCTTAACGGCCACCCTGACCCATTCAGCACTGGACCAGTTGGCACTGTTTATCCTTTTTCTACAAACCTCCCTCCCTGTTAACAGCATTGTATTCCTGTCCCCTCTATCAAGGCTGTTTTTTTTGTATTAACAGCCTCCCTGGCCCCTCAAGCACCGCTACTCTTGTTGTCAACACTCTCTATCCCCTCAAGCATTGTTGCTCCTGATGTTAAAAACCTTTTTGCCCCCCTCTAACATTGCTGCTTCTGTAGTGAATAACCTCCCTGGCCACTCAAACACTGCTGCTGCTGTTGTTAATAGCTTCATTTCCCCTTGCAATACTGTTGCCCCTCTCTCTTGATAACAGCCTCATTGACACTGCAATACTGTTTCTCCTGTTTCCTCCGTGGCCCATCCAGCAATGCTTCTGCTGTTGTTAATAGCTTCCATGTCCCCTTTACTACCGCTGCTCCTGTTGCTAACAGCTCTCTGCCCTCTCCAGCATTGCTGCTCCTGATATTAGCAGCATTTCGTCCCATCTAGCAGTGTTGGTTCTGCAGTTAACAACCTCCCTGACCACTCCAGCACTGCTTGTCCTGTTGTCAACAGCCTCCCTGGCCCCAGGAGGCACTACTGATTCTGCCGTTACCAGCTTCTCTGACCCCCCCCCCCCCAATTCTCTTCCTAAGTTTTCCTGACCCCCTTTATGCAACATATTTTCAAACTTTCGGGGGATGAAATTTAAGCTCTTGACCCCCCCCCCCTCTATATCGGAAAACTGCGGATGCCCCTGTGCTCCTATTGTTAACAATCTCTTTGGTCTCTCCAATTCTGTTAAGACATATCTCATTCCTTGTTCAAAACAGCCCCAAGTATGGCATTTTTGGAACTGTAAAAAATACGACTTCAACATGTTCGTTCTGTCTCTACTTTGTTTTTAATTTGAGAATAATCATGTACCGGGTATGCTAAATATAGCATCTATGGCAGGATATTTATGGTCAATAGTATTTTTTTTCTGATATGATTATAGTATATTAACAGCATTTTTGGTAAATGATCGAACTAACCCTGTTCACCCCTATGCCTAAATGACGGCCCCCTATAAACAGATTTATAAACATAGAGTTACATAGCCTAATCATAATGTCTCACTTGATATAAAACAAGGTATTTGACACTTTGTGAAGTGGCATAAATACACCTTTTCACATACAAAGAGACAATTATTATGTCAAATGGTCTAGATATAATGCTTAAAGAGGTCTTGCAAGCAAAATTTCATGAAAAATGGCTAAGATTTGTCTGAGAAATTGGTTAATGATCCTTTACCACGGCTAACTTTTACAGTAAAATTAAGTATTTCGACACATGAACCCTGGAAAATACATAATATCAACAAAGGCTACAGTTGACATGTGTGGATTAACAATGAAAATGTTGATAATAAAGCAGCCGCCGATCGATCATTGACTGAGGATAATCAAGAAGTAGGAGAACTGATCATAATACGAAATCGGCGAATAGGCCTACTTCACATATTATCCCTCATGTTTGTCATAACGACATAAGCCCATTTCGAGCCCTAATTGGACAACTTATACACATAATGTGAGAGTTTTTGTTATTTTCTAATGATATTTGTAAATATTCTTCCGCTAAAATAATTAGAATTGCTACATTTGATAACGGGAACATTATTGTTGACCTTAGCAACTACTGAAAAGTGCGGAAAACTGCGTGCATGTACGAGGCATGTGCTGCAACGACACAAGAAATATCTTCCAAAATTTACCACAAAAGGGGGTTACAAACACCCCTTAAAAAGGCCTCAAAAGATCAAAATTCCAATGGTAACCCCCCGCATGTCAAAACGTATTATATAAACATTCATTATAGGGTGGTAACCTGCTTGTAACAAAAAACGCCATCAACATTTTTTTAGAGTGATTTAATTGGTATTGGCCGGCCGTCTAGTAGCAATTGGTACGATTAGTACGATCTTTGCTTAGGCCTATGTAATATTTTTTAGACAGCAATATTTTATTGGTGTTGCGCATTAGGTATTTTATTTGTGTGCAGCCTAAATTGAAAACACTGATCAATGTAGGCCTAGTTCAAGAAGAACTGTAGGTCACCATATTTAATGGGTTAACTTTAGATACATGTTTAAGCATAGCAGCATGCTGGTAACTGTATTTAGTGTGCTTCAGTTTGTACTACAATGATTGTGTTCTTAGCAATAGAATCGCGCGTGACCCCCGGTAGCAGATCGACTACGTCATCATGTAACGTGTACACTCGTTGTACACACGTTTGACAATCTGGGGGAAATTTAAAAGCTTGTTATGGTGATTAAATGTGTTTTTTATGGACAAAAAGTATATTCTGACATTTGACAGTTCCTGCTTCGGATAAACGAGTGTGTATTGGATGTGTCAACATAAGATGAGTATGTTTATGTTCAAACTTTTTGTCGAGAAAGTAGATTATATATGTGACGGTCACAAATTTAAACATGGCAAGTTAGGTCTGAGTACCTGCGAGAACAGTACTCAGGCCATTAGTTCTATACCGGTCAATAAGTGACGTTAAGCAACATTCTTACTCACTTTACCGGCCGATAAGTATATTATCTATATAATGTATGTCATTGTTGATAATTGTTGTAGGGTGGCTCCTTTGATAGCGACATGTGTTAATGTCTTAAAAGGAGTCTCCCTCATTATATTGCATTAGATATTGGTTAAATAAAGTAATCTGTCTCTCTGTCTGTCTGTCTGTCTGTCTGTCTGTCTGTCTGTCTGTGCCAACATGGGGGAACAGTTAACAATCTAGGTAGGCCTACACCACAACCATATTTGAGCTGTTGACCCTTTACCTGCTAATCACGACAATAGTCGTTTTTAATCCGTCTGATTAGCCGATTAAATCACTGTTATTGGAAACGAAATGACTGTTTAAACCTTTAACCGCCGGTGTCGCATATATTTGGCTTTTCATTTTATTACCACATTAAGTACCACCTTTTAAGCATGTTAAGGAGAAAATGTGACATCAATCAGCAATATTTGAAAACAGTTGACCTCCATTTTGTCAAATCTGAATAATTTTCACTCACTTGAAGTTGTGGATCGCGTCAGCGAGATACAACTTCAAGTGAGTGAAAATTCAAATTGAATCATTTGGCGGTTAAAGGGTTAAGCATCAAGATTTGTAAATGTTCTGTCTCAAATTAAACAAATACGAGTAATTTTCAACCGCTTGAAGTTGTGGATCGCGGTAGCGAGACACAACCTGAAGTGGTTGAAAAATTAAATGAATTTACTTAGCAGGATAAGGGTTTAGAAACTATCTCAGAGGTTCCTCATTTCATTCAGAAATAAAGACGACGACTCTGAGGACCCAGCACTCATTAGATATTGGTGAAATAAAGTAATCTGTCTCTCTGTCTGTCTGTCTGTCTGTCTGTCTGTCTGTGCCAACATGGGGGAACAGTTAACAATCTAGGTAGGCCTACACCACAACCATATTTGAGCTGTTGACCCTTTACCTGCTAATCACGACAATAGTCGTTTTTAATCCGTTTGATTAGCCGATTAAATCACTGTTATTTGAAACGAAATGACTGTTTAAACCTTTAACCGCCGGTGTCGCATATATTTGGCTTTTCATTTTATTACCACATTAAGTACCACCTTTTAAGCATGTTAAGGAGAAAATGTGACATCAATCAGCAATATTTGAAAACAGTTGACCTCCATTTTGTCAAATCTGAATAATTTTCACTCACTTGAAGTTGTGGATCGCGTCAGCGAGATACAACTTCAAGTGAGTGAAAATTCAAATTGAATCATTTGGCGGTTAAAGGGTTAAGCATCAAGATTTGTAAATGTTCTGTCTCAAATTAAACAAATACGAGTAATTTTCAACCGCTTGAAGTTGTGGATCGCGGTAGCGAGACACAACCTGAAGTGGTTGAAAAATTAAATAAATTTACTTAGCAGGATAAGGGTTTAGAAACTATCTCAGAGGTTCCTCATTTCATTCAGAAATAAAGACGACGACTCTGAGGACCCAGCACTCGTGGGCATGATAACCATTCTGGTGGAAACAAGAGGTCGATTATAGCCAATACAACAGGGATTTCTTATCGCGAAGTAAATGGCTGCTGCTATTTTGCTCCTAACTATTTTTATTCTTTTGCAGAATTTATAGGAGCCTAGATCTGATCCGGGTTTTCGAGAATCACATGTTGATCAAAGTGAATATCTGTATATCCTATATAATTATTATTGTTCTATTTAATATCATATGATTGGTCAATTCGAGATTCGTTTTTTTCTTGTAAAAACTTTCGTGTAAAGCGACGACAAACTTGACCTCTGTCAGTCTCATCCACGACTTAGCACAACTTAACTCGATCCCTCAATCTCGTGTTCAATGTAGGCCTATCCACTCTGCAATTTTCGTCGTAGCATTGTTTAGATGATTCTGCAAATGTCACCGGCAGACTCTAATCCAAAATTATATAGTTCCGGAAGATCGTAAGCTTAATTTTCACCCACTTGAAGTTGTGTCTCGCTACCGCGATCCACAATTTCAAGTGGGTGAAAATTATATATTAGGATTATCCAAATAGACTATGCACGGGACGACGAACTGTATAATAACCCCTAAATCGCTATAGTCGTTTAAAATCTGTTTATAAGTGGATGAAATCACTAATATTGGGAAGGAAATAAACAAATTGAATTTTTACCACATCGGTGTGTGCGTAATTTATGGTTTCCAGGTGATTTAGGGTAAATTTATTGTAATCTAGTTATGGTGTTTTTTAGATTATCTTTAGATATGTCACCCACAAATCCACGCTGGCCGCCATTTAGTTTATCCACAACGAATCTTGGTTCACCAAGTAGATTATGTGTAATTTATGGTTTCTAGGTGATTTCGGGTCGACAAATGTCTTTATTGTACCTTGTAGATAATTGACCAAAAATTCCTACAGAAATCCAAGATGGCCGCCGTTTTTTAATAATTATGAAAAAATGTAAACTGCAATAATTGTAGCCCAAATTATTTCTAAATTTTCATCACTTTCGTGATCAAATGTGTGGGTAGTATGTAAGGTAGTATCTAAGGTAGTATGTATGTTTATTATTTAAAAAAAAAACAATAAACTTGTCCATATTTTCATCATTTATAACGAAGTAGAGCTTTAAAAAATATGATACGTGAATATTGTCACCGTGAATCACAGTCGTGTGTCCACTGTCGACAGGTACCCAGCTTCCTTTCTCAACATAAGCTAGCCTAAAACTAAACCCAGATGTTGTGCCATCTGATGTTAAATCAGTATAATCTTTAATTATGAGTAGATTGACAATGAAATGGCATGGAAAGTGGTGTTGTCGTGGCAACTAATAAAACTGACAATCAACATCTTTATTCAAATGATAAAGTATCATTTTTCATTGTTCTAATAGTGGATGGTGATTTATGCTGTCTCCTAAAACATGTAAAAGAGTCTCCGATATCTCGTTTCATTACACACATGTGTTCTGTGAACTAAATACAGCTAATGTAGATCGAGTTAAATATGCCGTGGTTCTGAGTGGAATACACGTCTAACAAGATTGTCCTGTATGGTCAGTCCGTTGAGATGAGATCCTGCAGTGACATAATTCCCACCATGTTTCTTTTTCAGTCAGTGGCTCGAAAACTTATGGATGTGGTATCCTAACTCTTTCATGTTATCCGCTTCAGCATCGGCTCGTCTTCCAAACTGGCGGTTAGGCTGTTGTCGTCTCTGTATGGGACATTTCCTTTGGCTTATTTGTTCATGAGCCCTATTGTTGACTATTCAGGCCGCCATCGCTTTGCTGCCTTCTGGTACTCACCAATCGCAAGTTACGTGCATCTGATCCATCTGTCGTTGCTTAGGCCCTATCTTTGCTAACTTTGGGATTGAGCATTAAAAATATCCAGAAGATAAATATTGATCATTTTACTCAACTATAGGTTCTACAACAAAGGTTAATACATGGATAAGGCATAGTCCTATGATACAAGTAATAATGTTTGTAATTGGTTGACGTGATAATGTGTA